>JAJJWX010003294.1:0-82321 GCA_023529315.1 Papaver bracteatum
AATTTCATGTTCGATATCCTTATATTTATTTCCATTACCATCATCATCATCATCACCTCCTCCAACAGGTGGCATGTCTTGATCACCATTATCATCATCATTGTTACCTCCTCCTGCAGACGGAGTTCTTTCAACAACATCATCATCATCACCTCTTCTACCAGATGGAATTGATTGGTCTTTATCTGGAGTTTCATCAGAATCATTTGGTTCCGATGGTGGTTGAGAATCATCCCGTACACGAATCTTGAGCATTTCCGGCTCAATGAATTCTCCTCGATGTGTTGCAGTCAACACAAGGAGGTCTTGAAGGAGGAGTAATAGTTATCTTTTTTCCCTTTTGCGACCTAAACAAGAAAAATTAAAAAAAAAAAAACATTCGGCGGGGTCGACAAATATAACCTTTCCGGCGACACAATAGTCGGAATGGTCTATAACTATAATCTATGTCGGCTATGGTTTAGCCGGAAGGGTGTTACTCAAATAACCTGTCGGCGTAATAAAAACTCAAATAACTTAAAGGCATCAGGAGACACAAAAAAATTGAAATACAACCGGCAGGGAAAAAAATTATAATGCACCGACTTAAAAAAATAACTAACACCGACAGGCTCCTAGGTTGAATAGCTTGTCAACCTTTTAAGTAACAGTTACAGATATTATCATCCGATAAGATCTTCAACCTTCGACCTTGCCAACTAAACCTTAGCTATGAAACGTCGGCAAAGTCGTGGAACAAACACCTTGTCAGCCAAATAACTGCAAATTCAGAATTTTGATTTTTCTGACCTAATTTGACATGCAAACATGAAATTGAAGTACTAGAGTGAGTTTAAGTAGGCCCTTACTTTCTTAATCGCGTCATTTCTTCTATTTCAGTGGCGTTGATTTCTTCTTCTTCAACGGTTTTTTTCTTCACTTTCCTTTGAACTAAATTTGCAATTCCAGGGTTATATTCATTGGGTTTTCGATTTTCTCCTTTCATACGACTAGCCCTCGGCTGTGGTTGCTCCATGGTTGAAGATTAATCGGAATTTTAGAATCAACGATTATGACGAATTAATCGACGAGTTTTGATGGTGGTGTGATGGAGAGTCGGTATGGTTGTGGAGGAAAAGAAGAAGGAAGATGAAATGAAAAGAATAAAACTGATTTAGGGTAATTAGAATTATAAATGGTAAGGGTAGTATTATAACTTCATCATTATTTGGCCTCCCATTAGTAAGGGCACTATGTCCATATAAATCTGGGTATACCCCAATCAAGCCAGGAAATAAAACTAGCAATTAAGAGACAAAATTAATAGGTACAATTACTAGCAGAGCATGAATTTGTTAATGAATTAAAGAGAGAGCTTCTGAAGATCAGGAGAACGAAGAAGAATTCAAGGTTGACCAGGTCAATGTCGCATGAAAAATCGCCTTGAATTATTTTTTTTCAATTCCCTATTCAGGAATATATAATTGTCAACCGAACTTAAATATAATATATCTCATAAATTATAGATTGGATTTTGACAAATTTTGTACGCTCAAAAATATTTTTAAAATACCTACACAACAAAACGAATACGAATATCAAATTTTCATGCTCTTGAGAAAACAATTGTCTAAGAGATTTTCTTTATCTTCTTAATTCATTTTAGAGTGCAACTAGTATCCACAGTAATTGTACAACTATTATCCGCAGTGTTTTTTAGAGTGCATCTATTATCCACAGTATTTTGATAGTGCATCTATTATCTACAGTGTTAATTAACTTTCTACGGAAGCTAGATTTTTTTTTCTTCTTCTAAATATTTGTATGGGATTTTAGAGTTGGAATTAGTAGTGTTTGTACACCATAAAAGACTATATGAAGAAAAATGTAAGTAATGGTGGCACACAAAAAATGTTAGTATGGATAATACATGCATTCATGTTGATTTGTGTTGTAAATATGGAAGTTTCATATCAATTTTTTTTTTCTTTTAACATCAATAACAAAATAAACTTCTTCTATGTAGAATATATGCATAGATCGACAAATATGCATATTTTCTGCACAAACCGGCATGTGCAGAAAATATACACACTGTCCGTTTATGCCGAAAATATCATTTTGTTTGGTCTTCTTTCGCATAAATTCCTTCTGGTTTCTTCTTATTTCTTTTTGATGTTGTGTTCGATATTTATTTTGTTAGTTGTATTTTGTGTTTTAATCTTTAAACTTTTTTTCGAATTCAAAACGAATTAAAACCGCATTGAAGATATGAATCAATAATGATGATGTTTTTGAAGAAGTGAATCGCTGATACTGAAGAAATTTCTTACAAGTCAGATACTGTGTGCCTGCATTACTACAAGAGTGTCATTTTATGTCCCATGAAGTTCTTTGCACTGCTTACAAGGAGTGGTTTCCAGATTTTCAATTTGATACTATTAATTTTTCTTGTCGTGGTTGAGCTTTAATTTATTTTTTTCTTCTACCTTCTTTTCAGGTACTTTTGTTGCAGGGATGACTTTCTATCGAGATGATAAGTCATATAAGCAATATGAAATAACGAAGGTACTGAGTACACCATAATCTTTTCGATATCAACTTATGAAGACACAACTTGTATAACCTTATCAAAACAACAATGCCCAAAATATTATTTCAACAAGGTGTACCTGGTAATAATCAGAGTTCGAAACCAACTAACGGTAAGATCATTACTGTTGGTGCAAATATTAATCACCCCAACAATCTTCGAGATGTGTATATGATGATCGAATCGCCGCCGTTGATTAGATTCTCCAAAGAATTATTGATTTAAAATGGTAGGGGTACTTTCAAAGACACTCCGATGATAAAATCAACAAGAGTTCTATGCAAGTAGGTTGTTAAGAAAGGAATAGAAATTATGTACCTTTTGTGCTGAGATTTATCCTCTATATATATGCAGAGATAGATGTAGCTTTAGGGTTTTGATAGTTATCCTAATAGCTTCCCTCATCTGTATAAATCCCAAAAAGCATCCAGATTCATGATAAACCCTAATATTTATCATAATCCTTATTTATCCTAAACAATAATTATCTTGAATAGTTATTAATATTTAAGATAATTATCCCCTTTATTTAGGATCATGTATTTATCTCAAATAATATTAATAATTATAAATAAATAATTATTTAAGACTCTTGGGCTTCAATAATAAGCATAGTGGGTTTCCTCAATAAACCCACCGGTTTCCCTAACAACCCGTACCATGCTTCCACAATAATCCATGTGGGTCTCCACAATAAACCCACCGGTTTCCTCAATAAACCGTACAAGGCTTCCACAATAAGCCACGTGGGTCTCCACAATAGACCCACCGGTTTCCAAAATAAACCGTACCAGGATTCCACAATAATCCATGTGGGTCTCCACAATAGACCCACCGGTTTCCAAAATAAACTGTACCAGGCTTCCACAATAAGCCATGTGGGTCTCCACAATAGACCCACCGGTTTCCACAATATATTGTACCAGGCTTCCACAATAAGCCATGTGGGTCTCCACAATAGACCCACCGGTTTCCTCAATAAACCGTACAAGGCTTCCATAATAATCCATGTGGGTCTCCACAATAGACCCACCGGTTTCCACAATAAACCGTACCAGGCTTCCACAATAAGCCATGTGGGTCTCCATAATAGACCCACCAGTTTCCACAATAAACCGTACCAGGCTTCCACAATAATCCATGTGGGTCTCCACAATAAACCCACCGGTTTCCACAATAAACCGTATTCTTTCCGTTCCAAATAGCTTATGCGGCACGCACGTACACTATTTATATAGGGTACAAACAATTACCATGTTGATTAACGTACAAATATGATTACTTAATTATAACTATAAAAATAATTATAATGTAAAAAGCAAAGCAATCGCACAACACAACAAGATATTGTAAACGAAGAAAACTGACTGGCAGAAAAATATCAGAACCTAGTCCAGTTTTGAATACTCTCAGAATTAATACTTTATACAAATTGACTACCGTAACTTCGTATAGTTGATACTTGTTAGATCATTTCTCGGTCGAACTCGCATGCATTGCTATCTCAAGCATGTTTGTCAATATTAGTTCAAAACTATACGTCTTGATTTCTAGTTTACTTATGAATAAGTCTCGATCTAAGATAGTTAAGTATAGTTGAGCTCCATAATCCATGGCGATTATCTTACGAAGACGAAGAACTACTCAAGGAACCAGTGGAACTTCATCCGACCAAAAGGTATATGGAGACTTGAACTTATCTATCACTCAAAATTATATCTATCTCCTGCTCTTGAGACAACAGTCGTATAAGTATGATAGTTTTCATACATACACATTTGGTATTTCGAGCCGAGTTTACCTGCCTATCTTTTTCTCGAAATATGTATTGGTAATCTTTCTCTTTAACCACTTATCATCTTTACCCGTGACGAAAGTCATGATGACGTTTCAATCTTGAAAATATTTTTGATGACGATAGTCGTGAATAACGATTATTATAACACTATAGAAGAATGTTTCAATAATTTAAATGTAGAGTTGATATTACGTAACCATCTATGGATATAAGCATATATAGTGTGTTCGCATATTAGTATATAAATCCATGAACCGGAAACCAAGTGTGTGCATATGTGTGCATGCGGTATTGGTGAAGGAGACATGTTAGGTACACGTACTCGTACGCGTACTGGAGGAAGTTTTCGAACCAAAAATTTCTGATGAGTTTGTAAACTGTCAAACCAGTCACCTTAGGTACGCGTACCCATACATGTAACCACGGAAGTTTTCGAACCGAAAATTTATGCTGAGTTTGTAAACTCAAATCTGGTAGCTAAGTGTTTATGGGTGAAAACCGTTTCTGCTGACTTTGATAATTTTGGGTGTGTGGGTGAGAAACGAGTCTAGACCCTAAAAAATACACTGCACGGGAGTACTTTTGATTCGAGGGATTAATCTGTACAATCCTAGCCTAAACCAAGAAATGTCCATTCCAGGCTTGCTTCGGTCACAAAGTGAATGAGAAGGGTTGGTATTATAGAGGGAAGCGAAGAGAGTGTTGAGACCAGAATTGTTGATTTTGAAGGTGTTGTTGTTTACGACTTGTATCAGAAAGTAGAACTGGATAGCAGGATGGAAATCTACTAGGTAATTTCTGGATATTGTATTGTTGCCAATCAAAAACTTGTTGTTTGGTGGAAAATAGGTGAAGCCTCTTTATACAAGTCATATTGAAACGTACCCTGGTCTCGTAGGAAGTGGAAATGATTGAGTGGTAGAAGAATAGAGTAACGTGTAACTGTCAGACATTATGCTTCCATGATGAAGGAAGTGAATTCGTGTAACCGTCAGGCATTATACTTTCATGATAAAGGAAATAAATTAGTTTACACCGCTATTTCTCACCACCACTAATTATCCCGCTTCATGACACTTTATTGTAATGGGCGCTTTGCACGCCACACGCTGTAAACCGCCAGACCAATACCCTGATGAGTATCCCTCGGTTTGTGACATGTTTGATGTCTCGAGTGTTTTCGCGGAAAATGTGTAGTAGGTTACTATGTGTGTAAGTCAAAGTCAAGAGACTTTTCCATAGGAAAATAACATGTGATGCTATTAGGCTTGCCTTGGTCGGCCGCCTAAAACTTGCCACAAGTCTGTTAGTTTGGTGGCGAACTTGAATTGCAGAGATTATATCTCATGAGGAAGGGTGGCCGTTGATTATGGCCACATCTTTGTTGTGTGGCGAAGTGACGCCATTGGCATAGTAGCGCCTGGTGGATCCATGGCATAGTGGCATTCCAATAGCGTATCCGCGGCTAGCCATGGCATGGCGGCATGTCAGTGGCATTGTGGCATGGTCAA
The DNA here is from genome assembly GCA_023529315.1 of Papaver bracteatum. Lineage (NCBI taxonomy): Eukaryota > Viridiplantae > Streptophyta > Magnoliopsida > Ranunculales > Papaveraceae > Papaver > Papaver bracteatum. The sequence goes on from JAJJWX010003294.1 coordinate 5,882, forward strand.
GCCTGTGGCGTTGTAGCATGGACAAAGCTAAGATTTGGCTCCGTGGTAAAATTAAGGCTTGGAAGCTGTAACAACCCTACTTTATATATAACCCCGGCCGATGATTAGATAGAAAGTACGTCGTTAATTTCCTGTGAAGGGGTACATAACGCACAGAAAACTAGGAACACAGTTCCATTACAATTGAATATGCAGAAGTGAAATTATTTCTTAAAAATAACAATGTCGAGTAATTAGGGTGCTCTTGACTTCAACAATATAATCCATCCTTAAATAACGTTGGACTAACAAAATAAAAAAAAAGTAATAAAGTCTACCCAAAAGAAAATATCCCCACTGCCTCACTACTACATAGCGGAAATAAAATAAAATAAGAAGGATAGATGTCCACCCTTAGTTAGATATATTATGAATATCCACTGATACTGGAATCAATCAAACTCCTTCACTATTCCTAACAACACCTGAAAAAATAATCAACGGGAGTTAAACTCCAAGCAAGTTCACGATAGATCCCGACCACGACAAATTTAAGATTTTATTGAATAGGTAACTAAAAAGGTGCAACACTAAACATTATTTAAGCAAATTGGACAAATCAACTATTTAAACTAATTGAGATACAAGATAACCAGGAATCCAAGGTATTACAAAAATCCTAGATACTTATGAAAGGAACAGATTCATTCGGGCATACAAAACTTACCCTACAAGTGTGTGGATGGGGAAAAACGATCTGATGGTTTTTAAGGGATTGAGGAGACGACCGGACGGAGGAGGTTCCTCGAACCAGGCAAAATGCTAATCCTCACACAGATGCACCGCTGCAAAGGGGGTGCTTAGATTCGAGAGATCAATCTGTAGTACTCCGGCCTAAATCGAGACAACGACCGTTCCAGAGTAAATTCGGTCACAAGAGAGGATGGGTTGATCTGTAGGAGGGAAGCTGAGAAATGTGTGGAATCAATGGTGATTCAAGGATTGTGGGTGTGTGAATTCTGAATATGATATGTTCTGAATGATTGAAGTTGAACGATTGTGAAGAAATTTCTCAATTGATGAGTTTGATGATCTCGTGTTGTCGAAGAGACGTGAGATTCTTACTCTAAGTATTCTGTGTATTCGTTCTGTTTTTTCCGATGATCTTCAATCTTGATTCAGGGACTTATTTATATTGCTGGAATTGTAGACACCATGATCCCATGAAGTGTGACAGTTGATGGAATCAAGGAGTGGAGAAGTGGAAATCGTGTTCGAAACCAGTTGTCCAACATGCAAAGACTTGGTCAACTTTCCACCCACTACTTCGTGAGTTCCTTCAACTAATTACATGACTTGCTCACATTCCATCGTGTGTTTGAACACACGTGCCGTAGACAACCAGACCAAAACCCTAGTTGATATCCCCCAAATGACACGATTGATCGTCTCGTGGTTTGTTAGTCAATTGATGACTTCGTGGTTTGATGTCACAATGAGTCCATGTAGTTGCTGAGTCAAACAAGATGTTCTGAAACCCACGAATTGAACGTGTCATGAGACAGAGGTATAATTCTTACGATGAAGTGGGCAAGTATTGCTCATTCGATGGATTTTTGAATATTGGTGGATTGTTGAACCAATATTCCTTAACACGAGCAAATATTGATCATCTAAGCAAGTGTTGCTCTCGTGATGACTTGTTGAATATTTGACTGTCTGAGCATGTGTTGATCATGAATGATTGGCAGTGTGCCAAGAATATTAATTAAATTGTTGGTCGTTGAACCTAGCATAATTAATAAAATTCATGACCATGAGGTCATCGTAGAATTATTAATATTAATTCATGACCATGAGGTCGTCGTAGAATTATTAATATTAATTCATGACCATGAGGCCGTCGTAGAATTATTAATATTAATCATGACCATGAGGCCGTAGTAGAATTATTAAGGTTAAAGTCTGGAAACATGGTCCTTGAACTCAGAAACCATAATTTGACCGATTGATGATCAATTCATGGTCAGAAGTTTTAACCATGGGACGAATGAGGAGCGGCTACATGGGACCGTAAATCAACCATGTAGTGTCCATGTTCTCACGTGAGCAAATATGATGATCTCATGAAGAGTTCATGACTTATTGGTGAAAGAATGATTAAATGTTGGTTCAATCATTATTCAAAAATGCTCGTCTGAGACTTAGGTGTGGAAACCTAATTAATTATGACATAGTGATGGACCGACCATAGAGTCATGGAGATGGCCCTGGGTTATCACATGACCGATTGATGATCACTTCATGAATATCCAAAGCGTTTGGAAGAGTCTTGGACCTAATACGAGCAATTGTGAAAATTAGGTCAAAACTGTGAAAATCGATGGGATCGGCTTCCGTGAACCAAAGAGTAGGGATGGAAATTTGCCCCACCCAAACCCATCCCCGTGGGGACCCGCCCCTATGGGTTAGGGTTTTACCCGTATAAACGGGGAACGGGGCGTGGTACGGGGAATCCCCGAAAATAGTGATGCGGGGATGGGGTGGGGATGGGATTTAAGGTCCCCGCCCTATTGCCATCCCTAATTGGAGGTAGATTTGTAAGTATCCAATGTAATTGACTTCATCCAAAAACACTAGAAGCTCTGACGTGAACTCAAGATTGGTCGTGGGATATGATGAAAGGAAAAAGAATATTGGTTGAAATAAAGCAATTTTTACGTTTAAATACTTTTTTATTGTTATGTGATATATTTTCTTTATATTTTAGTGCGTGGATTAAAATATGAATGGGGAACTTTTTGGGAAGATAATAAAGAAGACCATGATGAGATGATTAACACGGAGGAAGATGGTTAATAATGAGGATTAAAGAACCATAATACTTAACTGTAGATCAATTGTTTGCTTATAAACTTAAAATTTTAGAATGCACTGCTTAGGTTATCATTATAATTATTTTCAAATTATTATTACTTTAAATATTTAGTGTAATATTATGGTAACCCATGGGAAACCCATTTCCTACGGGGATTCCCCATACCCATCCCCGCCCCATTCTTACGGGGAACGGGTAGGGGATGGGTTTTGATTTTTTGAATGGGGTAGGGGATGGGATTCAAGGTCCCCGCCCCATACACGCCCCATTGCCATTGCTACCAAAGAGCTAATCTTGGTCGGTCAAGATAACGTGCTCATGTCCCTAAGGTGTCCGCATCTCAGTGCTGAGAATTTTGATATTTTCTAGTGTGCAATTGAGCATCCATTCAAGAAAATATGCCAAAATTAGGGTTTCGATGAACTGAGGGAAACACCATGAGATGATAGAAAATATTTATAAAATAAGGAATTATGAGACATGGGACCGCCGTTGGTCAAGGCATGGTCGTCCAGTCATGACCACGGTCCCGTGGTGTCTCTTTCTTAGTTTTACATATTTTTGATGATTCTATGAAGGATTCATGAATTTTGAGAAATTTGATAAATTTAGGGAGTTTTCACGAATTGAAGGAGTTTCCATGAGTTCATGGTCTTTGAAAAAATATTAAAATAATAAAATTCGGCCATGTGGGACCATGGAGGCGTGACCGATCGGTCGTGGCCCAATCCCACGAATTTTAATAATTTTTAAATAATTTTTGGGTATTTTTTGGTAGTTTGAAGGAATTTTTGAGAAAAATACCATGAAATCAAGGAAAAAATAAAATAATTGATAATAAAATAAATAAAACAAGGGTGTGTGGGACCGTCTAGGGCATGTTCGGCCGGCCAAGGCCTGGTCCCACAAGTTTTCATAATTTATTATTATTTATTATTATTTTTGATGATTTAAAGGAATTTTGAGGAAAAATACCATGAAATTAAGGAGTTTTTTCATGAAATCATGAAACAAAATACCAAATAATAATAAAACAATGGACACATGGGACCGGCTAGGTTAAAACCCTAATTAGCGCCCTTTAGTAGAATCGATGTAGAATTCTCATACGGACTCGGATTTTGATGGTCCGCCTCTCCATTATGTACGGAAAAGAATTTCATATCTCCCAACGAGGGAATATTTAGGTTTTAATCTCTTTGGGTGGTGAAAAAAGCCCGAGAGTAAAATTCAGGAAGAATTTAAGGGGCCGGCCCCATGATATTTTTCCTAACTTTATCGTGTTTGATAATGCGATAAAAATACATGAAATTAGGTAATTTTTAGAGAAAAATAATAATAAAATAATAAGGGACCGTGAGGTGTGGGCTGGCTGGGACCAAGGCATGGCCGATCGGCCAATGGTCACGTTCCACACACTCTTCTAATTTTATATTATTTTTGACGGACTCGTGGAAGTACCACGAATCTGAGGAATTTCCTCAAGAAGGAGATTTGATCAATCGAGAGAATTTTTATGAAAATAATAAGAGTGGATAGATGATTACTGTTACTTCATAGGATCAGCTGAAGATTCGACTATAAACTCAGAATGATGAGGTGGTCATTGCCATTCCATGGGATCGTCGTTGATTCGACCATGGAATAGGAGCAATGCTATTTCCATTCCATGGGATCGTCGTTGATTCGACCATGGAATCAGAGCAATGATATTGCCATTCCATGGGATCGTCGTTGATTCGACCATGGAATCGAAGCAATGATATTGCCATTCCATGGGATCGTCGTTGATTCGACCATGAAATCGGAGCAATGATATTGCCATTCCATGGGATCGTCGTTGATTCGACCATGGAATCGGAGCAATGATATTGCCATTCCATGGGATCGTCGTTGATCCGACCATGGAATCCGAGCAATGATATTGCCATTCCATGGGGGATCGACCATGGAATCGGAGCAATGATATTGCCATTCCATGGGATGGACCATGGAATAGGAACAATCTTATTTCCATTCCATGGGATCGTCGTTGATTCGACTATGGAATCGGAGCAATGAAGGGATAATTAACCTCATGGGTCTATGCCTAGCAGAATAAACTGACTACAATAGGATCATTAATTATCCTGACATGACTTGTCGGTAAGCCATATCCTTTATATAGTCAGGTTAAACTCGTTGTTTGTTCCTGAAGACGATGTTGCTCCGTAGAGCCGTCCATCTCGTGAAACTATATAGAAATGACTGAAAGTATTCAGTATTCATGAGATTATGTCGTTGTCTAGGCGTTGACTGCATATCTACATGTACTCTGAGAGAATGTACTCTCCGTTGAGAATTTGATGAGAGACCCGTGTCTCAATACTCATATGCGATTGCTGGACCAAAGGCCCGTATAATCACGAGTTCACGATTTTAGCCCTTATTGAAAATCCACCATCTACATTAAGTCCCCTGATTACTGAGGAAAGCCGTGTTCCTCAGTCAGCATTAAATGGTGATTTTCAGGCCATAAATTATACTAGTAAGTGAACTTAGTCGTAAGTTGAGACATTGCCGTATTTTAAGGGCATGAGCGAGCCACGACTTGACGAAGGCTTCGTTTTCATGGTTAGAGATCCATTTGATGAATAAATTGGTGTTGAACCGCTGATTTGGACGATGAGCCCGTGGTCGGTTAGGATCTGTGGGCCGGGCCTGATAGGTGTTGTAAACACCTAATTTTATATCTAGTATTTATGCTTTCTTTTCTATTTATTTTGTAAAATATGTATCTTATGTTTAGTTTTGAGTTTTTAGGTGCAATGGAGCACTTGGGGGCAAAAGAAGGAAAATTTCCCATTTGGAGCGTAAAGGCAAACACTTCAATTCACAGGCGAGTTATATAAAGAGAGGGCTGAGATGTGCAAGGAGGAGGTGAAGAATGTACTGTCATTTTACCGCAACTGACAGTTGAATAAGTAGCGAATGGGTTGTCAGTTATCCTGGAATGACAAGCCATGTGTGAGTGGTTACCCCTTAGTCACTAAAGTGGGGGTGTCTAAATCCAAAACCAGCTTCCTACACAGATCATAAAATTCAGAGAAATCAATTCTCTTATCATTAGCTGATATCATACATCACCTAAAAATCAGAGAGAAGTTATTTATTTCTCAAATCATTTTCTTCCCTTGCTTGTAAGATTTTGAGAAAACGGCAGCCAAGAGAGATCGAGAAGTAGAACAGAGAGAGGGAGAGTTTAATTGAATGAGAAGAACATGGTTATGATTTTGAATTGAAGAGAGGAGAAGAATACTAGAGATTTGCTGCCATTTTAGTCGATTGAAGATTTGAAAAGATTCGAGATGATGGGTTTGGTTCATATTTGAGGTTACTGCCTTGGTCGATTCCAGAGAAGGAAATTGAGAAAACTGATTAGGGTTTGCTGTTGAGGGTGATTTGAGTTAGAAATCAAGATGGAGGAGAAATTGAATCTATCTTGGGTTTATTTCAGTGAAGAAGTTATGGGTTTCTTAACTTGCATATGATGGTTGGATATTGAAAGAAATGAAGCAGTAGGAGAGGGTTTGCTGTTGATTGATTGCAGGTTAGGGTTTCAATTTGTTCTGAGTTTGAAGTTCAACAGATGAATCTCAAGTTAGGGTTTGATGTTACACTCTCAGGTGGTGATGTGTATGTTGTGTAAACAGGGAATGGAAGGATGGGTTTTTAATTGAATTTGGTTTACCGCAAGTACTTAGTTGCAATGGACTGGTGTAAATTGGTTGAGTTACTGGAGTTGAACAGCTACAACTAATGTTAATGAGAATTGCATGAGATGGTTTTGGTGGAATGTGCTAGTGGATTTGGGCAGAAATTGAAGCTGAGATGGTTGGATTTGTTGCAGTTTAACCTGGTTGGTGATTGTATAGATGATGGTTGTGTAGAGATATAGCTACAACTATTGATTATGAGAAGTTGGGTTTGAATTACAGGTGCATTAGCTTAAGCGCTGCTGTGTGAATAATTGGAAACTAGGAGATGCAAGAGAGAGTTGCAGCAGTTGGAGTGAAGCAGATAAGTGGTACTTCAGTCTAGAATGAGTTGCAGTTGTAGGTTAAATGCAATGCTATGGTGGTGTTGGTTGTGGAGATTGGAACCTGTAGCTGAGATGAACTGGTGAATGTGAGAGAAGGGTTACAGCTGAATTGTTGCAGGCCATGATTCTGGTGACTGCAATTTACATTGGTTGTTGTTTTGCTGTTACAATGCAAGGGAGAGAGTGCTGGTGAGAATTGGAAGTTGTTCTATTGATTCTGTGTTGGAGGTGATGGCAAGAACAAGATAGATGTTACAGCTAGAGGCAGTGTTGTAGATGGTGTTGATGAAGGAATAGTCTGGAATTGCAGGTGTTGATTGAGATAGAGAACAAATGTAGCAGCTGGACTTGAATGCAGCTGTGAAATATTGGTCAAATGGGTTTGTCATGGAGATTGTAGGTTGATTTATAATTGGAAGTTGTGGCACTGAGCAATATTACAGGGAATTGAGGATATGGTTTTGTGAACTGTGTATGGGTTGAATTCTCTGAACTGAGTATGGGATTGACTGGCAGTGGAAGGATCTAACATTGATGTTGTGTATGAGCTTCAATTACAGTTCTGGTGAGAATGGGAGCTGGAGCTGCAGTGTTGCAAAGAGGTTAAACAGGTTATGTAGCTGTGGAACTGAAGGCTTATTGAATGAGTTTAATTGCAGGCAAATGACAGTGTTGATGGTTAGAAGATGAAGCTTGAGTTTGTGAAAGGGGAGAATTGGTGCTAGTAGTGCAAGGAGCTGTAATGGTGGAATGAAGGGTTTGAGTTGTTTCTGCAAAGGAAGAACTGAGATTGGATTGAAGGGTTTGAGTTAATATGTATTTTACAGGGGTTGGAATTGGTTTTGAAGGGTTTCTGGTGACATTGCAGCTGCTATTGAGTTGCAGTGGCTCAGGTGGAATTGGAGTTTTGCAAGGAAGCTGGGGCTGCAGTAACTGTGGTTGTTGCTGAGAAAGTTAGAGCAAGAGTGTAATGGAGATGCTACTAAAATTCTTAGATGAATTTTGGTGAAATTGCAGGCAGACTTGTTGGTGAACTGTGTTGGAAATTGGCAATGGCTAGGATGGTAAAAATGCATGGCCATCATGGCTGGACTGACAGAGAAGTGCAAGCATTGTGCAACAACCATCTTGGCTGTGAACTACAACAATTGTCCTAGACCGACTTGACTCATCATTGACTCGACGACCGGTGACCGGGCGGACTTAGCCGGTCACCTGAGCTACTTTCCGGCGCCGGATTCTGGCCATATTCCGGCCAAAAACACAGTTTTCCGGCGAACAATTTTTGGGTCATATTTTCACATGGGTTTTTCACACACATGAGTTTAGTGGACTTCTTAGTATTGGACCCTGGGCTTTGAAGACCTAATTTTGGAAAGTTGAAAGCTATAAAAAGAAAAAGTTTCTATTCTTTTGGGGACTGATCATATTGGACGTATCTTTCTACTGGAGTTTGGAGGAGAGCGATTCTACTAGGGTTTTCTTTCGTTTATTTTTCATGTTCTTCATTTTATTTTTGATAATAATTATGTTGAATCCAAAAACTATGAGTAGCTAAACTTCATATTATTGGTTATGGGATAAAGTGGATTTCACAAATGATATTTGATTCAATGATGTAGTTTTGTCTCAATACTTTATTGTTTATGATTCATGGTTTATTTTGTTTTATGATTTGATTGCTTATTTGGTTGAGTCCGGAATCAATCCGATTTTCTTTCATATCTAGAGCTATATTAGGGTTTTCAATACGAAAACGTTGTTTATCACTGATTCTAAGTAGCATAAATGTGGGTAGTGCTTGTAGTGATATATCCTACTAGTCACATATGAATCATAACTTGGGTTAAATCGAACTAGTGCTTTTACACATTTTGGTTGCCTTGATTAGTCTTATTCCATAGAACTCATTGCTTTTAGGGAGTTAAATCTAATTGTGCTTTTACACTTTAGGTTGCTTTCTAGGAAGAATTCACATATGCATCTTTTAATGTGGTTGTGATGAAATCAGGGAATTAGTAGGATACTCTTGCGATCAAGGTATCTTAGGACTTTTAGTAAATGAGAGATTAAATTTTCAATTCTAGTCATTGTTGATAATTCGAGTTTGTGAATGAAACTATCCCGTGACCAATACTTTCTACTTATTGATTACTTTTATTATTACTTTGCTTTCAATTTATTTTTATTGCTTTGATAAATCAAACCCCCCCCCCCCTTGGTTACCAAGAAACTGAAAATTTTTATAACAACAAAAGCCTCTCTGTGGATACGAACTCTCTCTTATCGCATTCTACATTTATTTTAGTGAAGTAAGAAAGTGAAATTATATTTGACCGGCTGACAACCGACCAAATTTTGGCGCCGTTGCCGGGGAGGCAAACGGCTTGTTATTAAGTTTTTAGTTTCTTTTTATCATTTTTTCTGCTTGCATATTTGCTTTCCGTTTCTTGTCTTGTTTCTCACTTGTTTGCGAGAATTGTTTTTCAGGTACTAATCCATGGCTTCTAAAGATTTGAATTATCCGAGGTGCGGGATAGCTACTCGAAGAGGCACAATACTCCAACCAAGTCAAGACACAACGGAAGAACAAGGCTTGGAAGTAGAACACGAAGCTCTTTATTAAGAAGTGGAAGAAGAGTTACAACTAGAAGAAGAACTAGAGGTTCCATTTGTAGAAGAACCACTAGTTGAAGAAGAAGAAGCAATGGAAGACGCAAATCGTACACTCAAGGATTTGGCTTCTCATAGGCTTGATGCACAACGGTGGTGTATCCAAACAAACTCAACTTTTGAGATCAACCCGGGGTTGCTTAGAGAGTTGCCAAAGTTTTATGGCATGGCGAATGAAGACCCAAACAAGCATCTTATGGAGTTCTATACCATTGTCAAGGCTATGCTTCCAACGGAGACTAAAACCGATGGTGCAATGATGAAAGTTTTTCCATTTTCTATGGTAGACAGCGCTAAGGATTGGTTGTATTGTTTGCCTGCCGGAAGTGTCACTACATGGAACGGATTGAAGAAACTCTTTTTAGAGAGGTATTTTCCTGCGTCAAAGGCCACTCAAATTCGCAAAGAGATTTGTGGAATAAAGCAACATGCGGGAGAATCTTTGTATGAATGTTGGGAGCGATACAAGAGATTGGTGGCAAGCTGTCCTCACCACCAATTCAACGACGCTATGATAATCCAATACTTCTACGAAGGTCTTCAATCAAGTGATAGATATCTTCTAGATGCAGCGGGTGGTGGTGCACTAGTAAACAAGACGGTGGCCCAAGCTACCGATTTGATTGAAAGCATGGATGCAAACTCACAACAATTCTACACAAGAGGTGAACCAATGGTTAGGGGAGTGCATGAAGTTAGTGATTCATCATCATCACACCGTGATCAAATGATGGACAATATGGAGAACATGATGCAAAATATGGCTGCAGTTATATTACCTTCGTATGGTGAAGAGTTGGAGCAAGCTAATGCGGTTTTTCCAAACCCGCAAAGATGGTATGATCCTTATTCCAACACCTACAATCCGGGATGGAGAGATCATCCAAATTTCAGCTATGCCAACAAGAAAGGTGCGGTTCAACAACCTACCTTCAACCGTCTGAGTGGATTTCAACCGTAACAACAACAATTTCAACCACAGCAACAACAACAACAATTTCAACCGCAATAACAACATCAACATCAACAATTTCAGCAACCACAACAACCGGTTCAAAACCAAGGTTCCGATATTGATGCAAAGTTACAAACAATGATGCAAGGTATTTCTACCATGTTCAAGGAAAGCCAACAAGAAACCAAGAGTGCGATTAAGGATTTGCAGACTCAAGTGGGCTCTATGGCGATTGATATCAACAAGTTGAAAGCACAAAATAGTGGGAGACTCCCTTCTCAACCCATTAACCCAAAAGAGGGTGTCAATGCTATTACGTTGATAAGTGGTACACAATTTGAACAACCCAAAGTTGCTGATTTGGGTGAAGAGGAAGTTCCAAAGGAGCCGATTTTTGGGGAAGAGAGGGATGAAATTCCCCCAAACACCCGAGGTACCTATTCCTAACTCTAAAACTCCTATTCCTACTTATGTTCCTCCTATACCTTTTCCTCGCAGATTTGCAAGTTCTAAGAAAGCGGAACTAGAAAAGGAGATTTTAGATGTTCTTAAGAAGATTCATGTGAATATACCACTCATTGATGCTATCAAGCAAGTTCCCAAGTATGCAAAAGTGTTGAAGGACTTGTGTACCAACAAGCAAAGGCTTAAAGGAAATGAAGTGCTAAGTGTGGGGGAGAATGCTTCGACAATCTTACAACACAAACTCCCACTGAAATGAAAGGATCCCGGTAGCTTTGACATTCCCATCACAATTGGTAACACCAATTTTAACAAAGAAATGTTAGACTTAGGTGCATCCGTTAACGTTATGCCGGCATCCATGTATAATTCACTTAATCTAGGTCCTTTGAAAAAGGCTCAAATTGTGTTGCAATTAGCCGATCGCTCTAATGTTTACCCAATGGGTATTGTTGAGGATGTTCTTGTGCAATCTAATCAACTTGTATTCCCTGCTGACTTTTGTGTGTTAGATATGGATGAAGGTTCACCGGACTCGTATCTTCCATTGCTACTTGGGCATACCTTCATGAAAACGGCTAAGACGATCATTGATGTAGACAAGGGAACGTTGACTATGGAGTTTGACGGAGAAATAATACGTTTCAACATTTTCGAGACGATGAGATATCCTAGTGATGTCCACTCTTGTTTCTCCGTTGATGTTATGGATGCATTGGCGCAAAAAGTGTTTGAATTGAATGGTGATGATGCTTTGGAAACTGTTTTAACTACATCCATGGATGACGGTGTAGAGTGTGGTAACGAAGTTAAGGAAGCCCTTGGTGATCTCAACTCACTACAAGGATGTCCAGAAACTCATAATATCGCTTTTATTTCTTTACCATGCAGTGATGAAAAGCTTTTACCTTCTATTGTTAAATCTCCAAAGTTGGAATTGAAACCTCTTCCAAGTCACTTAAAGTACTTGTACTTGGGTGACAATGAAGATTTACATGTGATTGTTTCTAACGAGCTTAGTGAATTACAGGAGCAAAAACTTCTAAGGGTGCTAAGGAAGCACAAGACGTCCATAGGATGGAAAATCGCTGATATCAAGGGTATAAGCCCTGTCGTTTGTATGCATAAGATTAGTTTGGAAGACGATGCAAATCCTACAAGGGAAGAGCAACGTCGTTTGAACCCTCCCATGATGGAAGTTGTGAAAAAGGAGATACTCAAGCTTTTGGAAGTGGGTGTTATCTACCCCATATCCGATAGCAAGTGGGTAAGCCCGGTACAAGTTGTACCAAAGAAATCAGGTGTGACCGTGGTGGAGAATGATGAAAATGAACTTGTCCCAACTCGTGTGCAAACCGGTTGGAGGGTTTGTATTGATTATAGAAAGTTGAATGCTACTACTAGGAAGGATCATTTTCCTTTACCTTTTATTGATCAAATGCTTGAACGTTTAGCTGGACATGCTTATTATTGTTTCCTTGATTGTTATTCAGGTTACAATCAGATTGTGATAGCACCGGAGGACCAAGAGAAAACCACTTTCACTTGTCCGTTCGGTACTTTTGCTTATAGAAAGATGCATTTTGGCTTGTGCAATGCTCCATCTACCTTTCAAAGGTGTATGGTAAGTATCTTTTCCGAGTATGTTGAAAACATCATTGAAGTGTTTATGGATGATTTTAGTGTCTTTGGTGATTCATTTGACCTTTGTTTGAACAACTTATCTTTAATCCTTGAACGATGTGTTGAAACAAACCTTGTGCTTAATTGGGAGAAGTGCCATTTTATGGTCACTCATGGCATAGTTTTAGGCCATATTATATATTCTAAAGGCTTAGAAGTTGATAAATCTAAGATAGACCTTATTCGTGCTCTAACCCCTCCCACTACGGTGAGGGAGATACGTTCTTTTCTTGGTCATGCAGGTTTCTATCGTAGGTTTATCAAGGATTTTTCCAAGATAGCATCACCACTTTGCAACTTATTGCAAAAAGATGTGGTTTTTAACTTTGATGAAAAGTGTATGGCGGCATTCAATCGTTTGAAAGAACTTTTGATTTCAGCCCCTATCATTAAACCACCGGATTGGAGCAAGCCTTTTGAGCTCATGTGTGATGCTAGTGACTACACGGTTGGTGCGGTGCTTGGGAAGCGTGTGGGGAAGATACCTCATGCTATTTATTATGCTTCTAGAACGTTAAATGAAGCCCAACAAAACTACACAACCACTGAAAAAGAGTTTTTAGCTATTGTATTTGCATTGGAGAAATTTCGCTCTTATCTAATTGGTACAAAAGTTGTTGTTTATTCTGACCATGCATCTCTTAGGTACTTGTTAATGAAGAAAGAAGCGAAACCGAGGCTCATACGATGGATTTTACTCTTGCAAGAGTTTGATATTGAAATCAAAGACAAGAAAGGAATTGAGAACACCGTTGCGGATCACTTGAGCCGTCTTGCTGTGGAAAAGGAAGCTATCCCACTGCGTGAAAGTTTCCCGGATGAGCAACTATTCTCAATTGCCTTTGGTGAACCATGGTATGCGGATATTGTGAATTACTTGGTAACTAAACAAATCCCAAGGAACTTGTCTCGTGCTGAGAGGGACAAACTAAAGAAGTTAGGGAACCAATACATATGGGATGATCCATACTTATGGAAACATGGCAGTGACCAAGTAATAAGAAGGTGCGTTCCCGAATCCGAGTTTAATTCTATCTTGTCATTTTGTCACTCTTATGCTTGCGGAGGACATTTTGGAAGTAAAAGAACCGCTTACAAGGTACTTGAAAGAGGTTTCTATTGGCCAACCTTGTTTAAGGATGCACATATATTTTGCACAACTTGTGATAGGTGCCAAAGAACAGGCAATCTAGGTGCCCGAAATCAAATGCCACAAAATTTTATTCAATTTATTGAAGTTTTTGATGTATGGGGTATTGATTTTATGGGTCCTTTTGTCAACTCTCATGGGAATTTTTACATCTTACTTGCTGTTGATTATGTCTCTAAATGGGTGAAAGCTAAGGCCACCCCTACTAATGATTCCAAGGTTGTTTCAGATTTTGTGCAAGCTAACATTTTTGCAAGGTTTGGAATTCCAAGAGACATAATTAACGACGGGGGTTCTCACTTCAACAACAGGACTTTGCAAAGCTTGTTGAATAAGTACAATGTGTCACATAAGGTTGCAACACCTTATCATACCCAAACAAATGGACAAGCCGAGGTTTCCAACCGGGAGGTGAAATCCATACTAGAAAATACGGTGAATCCAACAAGGAAAGATTGGAGCATGCGGCTAAATGATGCTTTGTGGGCTTATAGAACCGAATACAAGACACCTATTGGGATGTCCCCTTTTAGGCTTGTGTATGGTAAACCTTGTCACTTACCCGTGGAGATTGAGAATAAAGCGTTTTGGGCGATTAAGCAATGCAATATGGAGATGGATGGGGATGGAAAGCAAAGTAAGCTACAACTCCAAGAGCTAGAGGAGCTTCGCAATGATGCATTTGAAAGCTCTCGCATTTACAAGGAGAAAACGAAGGCCTTTCATGATATTATGATTTCTAGAAAACAATTTTGTATTGGGCAGAAAGTTCTTTTGTTTAATTCTCGCTTGCATTTATTTCCGGGTAAACTAAAGTCACGTTGGATAGGACCTTTCATTGTTACTAATGTGTTTTCTCATGGTGTAGTAGAAATTCGTAGCATAGCTACATGCAAGGAACTTCAAGTTAATGGGAATCGGTTGAAACCATATTATGAGAAATTCACTTCCGAAGTGGTGGAAGGAGATAATTTTGTGGATGCACTCCCTCTGGAGGAGTCGTAGAAATCAAGGAGATAGTCGGGCTGACGACTTTAAACCAAGCGCTAAATGGGAGGCAACCCATAGGATGAGTATCTCTTGTCTTATTTTCATTTTCTTGTTTTGTTTTTAGTTTTTTCTTATCTTGTATTTTATTTTTTTGATTTCTTGTCATTTTTCATGCATAATTTCCCACCTTAACTTATGTTGGATGACTCAATTTATATTGAGGACAATGTAAAGTTTAAGTGTGGGGGAGTGGTTAAGCATTTGCATTGTAAAAGTTTTTTCAAAATTTTCAACTTTTGTGTAAATTAGTGCATGAAAAACTCCAACTTGTAGTTAGTTTAGAGTCACATAGTATCCATGTCGCTAAGATTACATCGAGATTCTCATAAGAGTGACTGAACTTAGAGATGACAGAGAACATGATCGGGTTTCTTACTTGTATGAGAGTTAAAGTTGGATTTAACCATGCCAGTGGCAAATATGGTGCAGACTGAATTTGGTAGTAGAGTAGTGGTCCCCTATAGTGGAGACTACCCATGTTACATCATGAGAGGCACCGACCTTCATTTCTTTGTACCTGTCTAAATTTGTGCTTTTAGAGTGTGTGTCACCATACGTAAACTCCGGGTAGAATGGTGAGCTACCCAATCTCCCACCAATAGAAGCACTATTTTGATCTCTTGAGTGTTGTTTTATCAATCATGAATGGTGACATCGAATTGCTAACTTACATACCACTTGTAATCTTGTTCGTAGTTAGCACCATCCACTTTATCTCTCTCTACACCAACAGGTCCATAGAAACACCATCATCATCAACAAGGGAAGCATCACAAGTTCGAAGGAAAGTTGAAGACGTTCTAAGTTTACAAGCAACGGTACAAAAAAAATGAGCAGATTTCAGATTCAAGTATAGCAACAAGACAATGAGCAGAATTTTTATAAGTTGAAGACTATTGTACAAGAATGAAGATTATCAAGATGAGAATTCAAGAAGTTTATGATATCGAGACATAGAAGTTGTGAAGAATCAAGCGGTAAAGTACTCACACCATGGCATTTGTACTTGCATTTTTATTTTTATTTGTATTATATTCTCTTGTCTAAAAAAAAAAAAAAAAAAAAAAAGACAAGAGAAAAGTTCTTTAGGATCATCATTAGTTTTTATTTTTGTTTGTTTTCATTTTGTATTTACTTTGTATTTAATGCTTAAAAAAAACAGAAAAATAAAGAAGAAAAATAAATAAATAAATAAATAAATAAATATATATTCATTGCATCATATTTTGGTTTGTTTAGATCATATTTTGGTTTTGTATTCATTCAATAAGCCAACGGAAGAAGAAATATCTACAGTGAAGTTTCAAGCAACAAGGAATAAGAGGAATGAATCACATTGTCAAGATTCTACGAAGTTCAAGAGTTGAAGATCGAAGATGAAGACAGGGATTGAAGACCGAAGATGTTTCTATGGATGCTGCGAGAGTGGTGCTAGCTGCACGCTGAACGGATAACGAGGTAAGTAAGCATATTCCCACCTTCGTTAAGTGGTTGATTTCCTTTCTAAGAGATCGTTAGAAAAAAGGGTTTTCAAAATGAATAAAAGATGTGGGTTTTCAAAACATTTCGGAAGGATTGCCTTCCTACTATTCAACGTGTCGCAGGATTATCTCTTTATTCCTACCTGGACACATGTGTGACCCATAAAGAGTTGTTTATTATTGAGTGCAATTTCATAAAACCCATTCTTGTGAGGCAGAGTCGAGACTTTTGATCACTCCGAACCCGAATTTCTTTCGATAAGGGATGGTTATTTCTCTCTCAACTTTTAAGAATGAGATTGTGTTCATTTATGTGTTTAACTTCTTATGACTAGTGTGCATAATCTCTATGTCTTCTTAGCGCGTTGGATACTATCATTTCGGAGAACTTGTAAGTTGGAAATGTAGGCTGTGTGGGTATTTCTCTAGAAAACACTCACGGGAGTTGTATGTATCCTTTAGAATAAGTTTTATTTCATTTTCTCGAGGACTAGCAAAGTCTAAGTGTGTGGGAATTTGATAGATGTTGTAAATACCTAATTTTATATCTAGTATTTATGCTTTCTTTGCTATTTATTTTGTAAAATATGTATCTTAAGTTTAGTTTTGAGTTTTTAGGTGCAATGGAGCACTTGGGGGCAAAAGAAGGAAAATTTCCCATTTGGAGCGTAAAGGCAAACACTTCAATTCACATGCGAGCTATATTTGGAGCGGGCTGAGATGAGCAAGGAGGAGGTGAAGAATGTACTGTCAGTTTACCGCAACTGACAGTTGAACAAGTAGCGAATGGGTTGTCAGTTATCCTGGAATGACAAGCCATGTGTGAGTGGTTACCCCTTAGTCACTAAAGTGGGGTGTCTAAATCCAAAACCAGCTTCCTACACAGATCCTAAAATTCAGAGAAATCAATTCTCTTATCATTAGCTGATACCATACATCACCTAAAAATCGGAGAGAAGTTATTTATTTCTCTAATCATTTTCTTCCCTTGCTTGTAAGATTTTGAGAAAACGGCATCCAAGAGAGATCAAGAAGCAGAACAGAGAGAGGGAGAGTTCAATTGAATGAGAAGAACATGGTTCTGATTTTGAATTGAAGAGAGGAGAAGAATACTAGAGATTTGCTGCCATTTTAGTCGATTGAAGATTTGAGAAGATTCGAGATGATGGGTTTGGTTCATATTTGAGGTTACTGCCTTGGTCGATTCCAGAGAAGGAGATTGAGAAAACTGATTAGGGTTTGTTGTTGAGGGTGATTTGAGTTAGAAATCAAGATGGAGGAGAAATTGAAGCTATCTTGGGTTTGTTTCAGTGAAGAAGTTATGGGTTTCTTAACTTGCATATGATGGTTAGATATTAAAAGAAATGAAGCAGCAGGAGAGGGTTTGCTGTTGATTGATTGCAGGTTAGGGTTTCAATTTGTTCTGAGTTTGAAGTTCAACAGATGAATCTCAAGTTAGGGTTTGATGTTACAGTCTCAGGTGGTGATGTGTATGCTGTGTAAAAAGGGAATGGAATGATGGGTTTTTAATTGAATTTAGTTTACCGCAAGTACTGAGTTGCAATGGACTGGTGTAAATTGGTTGAGTTACTGGAGTTTAACAGCTACAGTTGCTGTTAATGAAAATTGCAGGAGATGGTTTTGGTGGAATGTGCTAGTGGCTTTGGGCAGAAATTGAAGCTGAGATGGTTGGATTTGTTGCAGTTCAAGCTGGTTGGTGATTGTATAGATGGTGGTTGTGTAGAGATATAGATACAACTATTGATTATGAGAAGTTGGGTTTGAATTGCAGGTGCATTAGCTTAAGCGCTGCTGTGTGAATAATTGGAAACTGGGAGCTACAAGAGAGAGTTGCAGCAGTTGGAGTGAAGCAGATAAGTGGTACTTCAGTCCAGAATGAGTTTTAGTTGTAGGTTAAATGCAATGCTATGGTGGTGTTGGTTGTGGATATTGGAACCTGTAGCTGAGATGAACTGGTGAATATGAGAGAAGGGTTACAGCTGAATTATTGCAGGCCATGATTATGGTGACTGCAATTTACATTGGTTGTTTATTTGCTGTTATAATGCAAAGGAGAGAGTGCTGGTGAGAATTGGGAGCTGTTCTATTGATTCTGTGTTGGAGGTGATGGCAAGAACAAGATAGATGTTACATCTAGAGGCAGTGTTGTAGCTGTTGTTGATGAATGAATAGTCTAGAATTGCAGGTGTTGATTGAGATAGAGAACAAATGTAGCAGCTGGACTTGAATGCAGCTGTGAAATTTTGGTCAAATGGGTTTGTCATGGATATTGCAGGTTAATTTATAATTGGAAGTTATGGCACTGAGAAAGATTACAGGGAAGTGAGGCTGTGGTTTTGTGAACTGTGTATGGGTTGAATGCTCTGAACTGAGTATGGGATTGACTGGCAGTGGAAGGAGCTGACACTGATGATGTGTATGAGCTTCAATTACAGTTCTGGTGAGAATGGGAGATGGAGCTGCAGTGTTGCAAAGAGGTTAAACAGGTTATGCAGATGGGGAACTAAAGGCTTATTGAATGAGTTGAATTGCAGGCAAATGATAGTGTTGATGGTTAGAAGATGAAGCTTGAGTTTGTGGCAGGGGAGAATTGGTGCTAGTAGTGCAAGGAGCTGCAATGGTGGAATGAAGGGTTTGATTTGTTTCTGCAATGGAAGAACTGAGATTGGATTGATGGGTTTGAGTTAATATGTATTTTACAGGGGTTGGAATTGGTTTTGAAGGGTTTCTGGTGACATTGCAGCTGCTATTGAGTTGCAGTGGCTCAGGTGGAATTGGAGTTTTGCAAGGAAGCTGGGGCTGCAGTAACTGTGGTTGTTGTTGAGAAAGTTAGAGTAAGAGTGTAATGGATATGCTACTAAAATTCTTAGATGAATGTTGGTAAAATTGCAGGCTGACTTGTTGGTGAATTGTGTTGGAAATTGGCAATGGCTAGTATGGTAAAACGGAATGGCCATCATGGCTGGATTGACAGAGAAGTGCAAGCATTGTGCAGCAGCCATTTTGGTCGTGAACTGCAACAATTGGCCTAGACCGACTTGACTCATCATTGACTCGATGACCGGTGACCGGGCGGACTTATCCGGTCACCTGAGCTATTTTCTGGCGCCGGATTCTGGCTATATTCCGGCCAAAAACACAGTTTTCCGACGAACAATTTTTGGGTCATATTTTCACATGGGTTTTTCACACACATGAGTTTAGTGGACTTCTTGGTATTAGACCGTGGGCTTTGAAGACCTAATTTTTGAAAGTTGAAAGCTATAAAAAGAAAAAGTTTCTATTCTTTTGGGGACTGATCATATTGGATGTATCTTTCTACTGGAGTTTGGAGGAGAGCGACTCTACTAGGGTTTGCTTTCGTTTATTTTTCATGTTCTTCATTTTATTTTTGATAATAATTATGTTGAATCCAAAAACTATGAGTAGCTAAACTTCATATTATTGGTTATGGGATAAAGTGGATTTCACAAATGATATTTGATTCAATGATGTAGTTTTGTCTCAATACTTTATTGTTTATGATTCATGGTTTATTTTGTTTTATGATTTGATTGCTTATTTGGTTGAGTCCGGAATCAATCCGATTTTCTTTCATATCTAGAGCTATATTAGGGTTTTCAATACGAAAACGTTGTTTATCCCTGATTCTAAGTAGCATAAATGTGGGTAGTGCTTGTAGTGATATATCCTACTAGTCACATATGAATCATAACTTGGGTTAAATTGAACTAGTGCTTTTACACATTTTGGTTGCCTTGATTAGTCTTATTCCATAGAACTCATTGCTTTTAGGGAGTTAAATCTAATTGTGCTTTTACACTTTAGGTTGCTTTCTAGGAAGAATTCACATATGCATCTTTTAATGTGGTTGTGATGAAATCAGGGAATTAGCGGGATACTCTTGCGATCAAGGTATTCTAGGACTTTTAGTAAATGAGAGATTAAATTTTCAATTCTAGTCATTGTTGATAATTCCAGTTTGTGAATGAAACTATCCCGTGACCAATACTTTATCCTTATTGATTATTTTTATTATTACTTTGCTTTCAATTCATTTTTATTGATTTGATAAATAAAAACCCCCCCTTGGTTACCAAGAAACTGAAATTTTTTATAACAACAAAAGCCTCTCTGTGGATACGAACTCTCTCTTATCGCATTCTACATTTATTTTAGTGAAGTAAGAAAGTGGAATTATATTTGACCGGCTGACAACCGACCAGGGCCCAAATAAGGAAATCCTAGTGGAATTAGGTTTTAAAATTATAAAAAGGGGTCAATTCCCTTTTTTTTTTTCACGACCAGCTCTTTGATCTCTTCATCATCTTCATACTCACGTACAGGAGAGGAGGAATATTTTCGTCGGAGCAACTACCACCGATCTCCGGCGCCGTTTGATCGTCGTCCGACCAGTTCCGGCCGTCGCCGACCAGGTAAGCACGATTTTTATTTTTTTTTGATGTTTGCTGATTCCATGAGTTGTTTCATGAATTGATCATATTGGGATTATACACATGTGTATATAATTAGTGTGAGCTTTATGAAAAAACCTCGTTTTTGAAAACGTATGTTCGTTCGATTGTTAGTTTCGAAGACTAACTATAATACCTGATTTTTGAGAGATTTTTTATGTATGAACCTAGGTCCAGTGATAAAACTTAGTGTATGAGCCCTCATGTGTACCAAGGTTTTATCATAAGAGATGTGAATTTTCATGAAATCGTCATAAACCCTCGTTTTAGAGAAAATAACAACGACACGAAGGAAAATATGTATGATGGACTTGCGTCCAGTGATAAAAAAAAAATTTATGAGTTTTCATGTAAATACAAAACTTTATCATGTGCATGGATTGTGAGTGTTCACAATATTTTTAAATAAACCTTCGTTTGAAAGACAACTAACGACGATACGAAGGAAAAATAGTTTTTTTTTTTAAATAAATACGTGCATCCATGGCACATATTACGCAAAATATGATGATATATTTTATTTTCATGAATTTGTTTCCATTAGATGAAAATCCTTGAGAGTTCATGAATGCAAGTTGCATTAATTATTGTTTTCTCCGAAAAATCAAGACGTGGGTTTTGAGAAACCTTCGAAGATAAATTATATATTTATGATGAAATATTTTATTGTTGTTAACTTCATATGTCAGTTGTGTGAATATTCATATTATGAAGATTGCGTCCGTGATTTTATGAAAAATCATTTTTGGAGGTTAATAAAGTTTCGTTCGTCATCGTAGGTTTTAGAGAACGAATAGACGTTATCATCGTGTTAACTCTTACGGCATAGCTACTGTCGTTAGTAGAACTGTAAAGAGGTAAGAGTTTAAAGTTACCTTTTGTTGATGTTGATTCATAGTAATAATTCTTTGATTTCTTGATTCCAGAATATGTCGACCAACAACAACAAGCAATAAAAGCACGACATCGGTATTCATCTTCTTCCTCTGGTTCTTCTGATGAGGATTTTGACGCTCCTGCAGCGAAACCACATGCTAAGGTTCCCTTGAGTGAGCGAAGGGTCTCTTTTGCTGAACTTAATAAAAGGGCAGCTGAAGATAAAGAGAATGATGCTCGTCAATGTGAGAAAGACCGAATCCAGCGTAAGAGGCAAAGAATCGAGGAGAAGCGTCAATCATTGGATGAAGCGCCTTTCAATTCTGATGCTGATGCTTCTGAGGAGGATCTCGTATGGGATCCACCTGAACGCTATATTAAGCCTGATCGGTATAAAAGAGAGTATTGAAAGATAATGAAAGAAATTGAAGCCGAGCTTGCAGCAGAGGATGATTGGGATTCGGATGATGAGGAATTATTTTACGGTCGGCCGGATCCCATCAGTGATTCTGACGATTCTGAAGAAGATAATTCTTTGAAAGACAGTGATGATGAAGATTCTGACGATGGATCCGGCGACTCGGATGAATCTGAGTAGCTTTGCATTTGTCTTTCTCCTTCTTGAACGTTTGAGTGTTGTTTTTTTTTTCTTTCAGCTATTAAATGTCTTAGACTTTCTTCTGAGTGATGAATATTTGTTAATCTTTAATCTCCTCTAATCCATGACATGGACTAATGTTCGTGCATCTAAACTCGTCACGACTCGTTGATGCATCATGATACGTGGCTAAGAAATATTTGACATGCTCAAGGCCACGTGGCTTATCCTTTGACTCGTGACGGTCAGTCCCCAATATTTTTCGTGCCGTAATTATTGATCTTGGAAGTCTAGGGTTTCAGTGAGACCCGTAACCTAATTTACCATTAATGAATGACGACTATCTGTTTGATGTATATATATATCTTCAAGTCTTCAACTCTGTGATCCACGCAAATACTTCCTCCATTCCTGAGTTTATTTTGTTGTTTAGAGAAGCCCTGAACATATACCTTTGTTATCATGTCGAGCGGTAGTATTCCTTCTCCTGATCCTCAGTCGAAGAGACGTGAAGTATTAGTGTCAGTAAGTCATTTATCTCTTACTTTCCTTATCATCCTTCGTTTGATCGAGATTGTTGATCATAAGAGTGTGATATGATGTAGGGTGGTCATAAGAACATTTATTCTCATAATGCAAGGACTAAGCATACTATAAGAACTCCTGCCCGGTATGGATCGGCTCATGCTGAGGGTGAATCATCTGTAAGTAAACCTATACTCTTGCGATTACAACGAATAAAGAGATTAATCACTCCCCTATTACATCGTAGGCGGACGTTAGTGTCGTGGTTGATGCTAGACGAAGAAGGAGCAGAAAATCTGTGACCGTGGTTGAGGTTGAGGAGAGCATCAATCAGGCATGTGAAGATTCCGCAGGATCTATGGAGACCGTGGATAATGTCCATGCTCGTGAATACCCAAATGCTGGTCTCTCGTTTGAAGACCCAATGATTAGCACTTCCCCTGACAATGAGGCAGTTGGTGGATTTGTGATATCAAAATGTTATGCACCTCTGTACACTAAGATATGGAAGAGATATGGTCACATTGCTACCACGGAGGCATGGAAAGGCTTTCCTCCAACTCTCCTGACTATAGTGGCTTGGATGTTTCCAATCATTGAGGAGATGAACCAGATGCATTTGCGAGAGGTTAAAAACCATGAGCTGCGCCGATAGGATGAGATGATCTCTAACTGTGAGCTGCTTTGATTCAATGTAAGTTGGATTCGTCGTCGTCTTGAGATAATCAAGGTTCATAAGGTGGCAGAGGCTGCTGATGCGATTTCCATGAATGTTGTTTTACTTGACGAGGAGAGGATACTGGCTTTGGAGTCGGCAAGGTTTGACAAAGCCGTGGAGGATTTGAATGCAAAGACGAAGGTTTTTTAGAAGAAGCTTGATGAGGCTTCTTTCATGGACTATCCTTTGTTGGATGGTTTGCTCTAAGTGAGCATTTGTGATTGTTTTCTTGACTAATTCTGAGTGTTTGACTAGATAAACACCTGATCGTGACTTGAATAGTTTTTTCTCATTTTTTGAAAGTTTAATGAACAAATGAGCATTTGTATGCTCTTTGGATGAATGAAATTACATTTTGAGGAATGCTTAAAAAATGATGAATAGGTAGTTTGTTTTATGAATCAGGCATAGTAAGCTTTGAGCCATTTGCCATTGATGATATTTCCTTCCTTTCCCCCACTAACTGCCAGGATTTTATAGTATCCGCTAGATACTTCTTTGATGATAACATATGGTCCTTTCCATTTTGGAGAGAACTTGGGAGCGGACATGTCTTGTTGAATATGCTTTGCTGTCTTTAATACCAGATCTCCTACTTGGAATGTTCGAGGTCTTACCATTTTGTTGTAGGCTTTGGAGATCCTCTGTTTGTAAGCTTCCACGTATCTTTCCACTTTGGCTCTCCTTGACTCCAGCATGTCTAGTTCAACAATTCTTGATTTGGAGATTTCAGCTTCGTCCCATTGTACACCGCTGGATGCTACCTGGCCAAGGGAATTTTGATTTCTGCTGGTATCATGGCGTCAGCTCCGTAGATGAGAGAATATGGCGAGGTACCAATCGAGATCCTTGGCGCGGTCCTGTAATCCCACAAGGCCATGGGTAGTTGATCATGCCATGATCTAGAATTGTCATGAATTGTTCGATTGATAATTCTGATCAGAGTTTTGTTGGTACTTTCCGCTTGACCGTTTCCTTGTGGGTAGTATGGTGTGGAGAAGATCTATTTGATTCCATACTTATTGAGTAGCTTCTCAACATCTTGATTGGCAAAAGGAGTTCCATTATCTGTGATGATACGTTTAGGAACTCCAAATTTGCATATTATGTGTTCCTTGATAAAGGCGGCGATTGTGGCTCCGGTGGTGCTTCGAAGAGGGATATCTTCTACCCACTTAGTGAAGTACTCAGTTGCAGTGATGATGTATTCATGTTGCTTTGAAGATGCCGGATTGATCTTTCCGATGATATCTAGTCCCCAGCTATAGGAAGGCCACGGACTATTCACAGAGTTTAATGGGAGACAAGGAGTATGAATGAGATTACCATGAGTTTTGCACTTATGACATCTTTGTACGTGTGTGGCTGCATCATCTTCCATGGTCGGCCAGTAGTATTTCTCGTGAATTTGAAAAAATAACTTCTTCTTTCCTTGATGTTCCCCTTCGTGCATTTCTTTTAGGATTGTAGGGATTTCGTGCCTGGATAGGCATCTCAACAAGTTCCCACCAAAGCTTTTGCGGTATAAGATCCCATCGAGGTAGGAAAATATCTTAGCTTTCTGAATGAGTTTGACCGCTTGCTTCTTTTCTGATGGTAGTTCATTATACCGGAGGTATTTGATGTAAGGCTCCCTCCAGTCCCCAGTGTGTTGGGTTGTCAGAACTTTCAAATGATGAGGGGGTGTCTGGAAGTCCGGACAGGATCCTTGTAAGGCCCTTGACTGAGCTTCCATGGATGGCCAGTAGTATCCCATCCTTTGAATCTTTCTGTAAAGTGTCACCACCAGTGTTTGTCCACAGACTTCCTCATGTATACGCTTGAGTTATTTTTCTGCTTCGTCGTTACCAAGACATCGTGATAGGGATCCATCTGGATTTCGATAGTACAGTCCTCCATGCAGTAAGAAGTAGTTCTTCAATTCTTTGAGACTGACTTGGCCTTCAGAAATGGAACTGCTTAATTCATGGATGATGGGTGCTCGCCAGTCGTTGGCTGGACTGTCTTCGACCCAAGTGAGCCAAGTTGACGACACATCTCATATCTGCACAGTGATTATTTTCTCTGCCCCTTCAAATTGCAGCTTGGAGGCGAGAGTTGCTAGGCAGCCGGCGTGCCTGTTGTTGGTCCGTCATGTATGGACGATCGTGGCGTCAACAAAATAAGTTAATAGCCGTTGATCTTCGGTTCTGAACGGAGCTAGCGTGATCTCTTTGAGAGAATACGTTCCATTCATCTGGTTGACCAATAATTTTGAATCTCCTCTTATCTCGAGATGTGTTGCTCCTTCTTTCTTAGCTAACGATAATCCTAGGAGGAAGGCTTCGTATTCTGCCAAGTTGTTGGTGCAGTGGAAATCCAATTTGAATGAATGTGAGAAAACTTCACCGGACGGAGACACCAGCACTATGCTCGCTCCTCCAGTGTCATTACTAGAGGTGGCAGAATCATCAAAATATAAAAGCCATGTTTCTTCCTTGATAACTAAGACGTTTGGGAATTCACCGGGCACTTCCTCATGTAGCATCGTTGTATCTTCCCCTGGGAAAGAAGCAAGTAGGTCTGTGAATGCTTGGCCTTTGATAGCTTTAGGTGGAGTACATGTTATGTCGAATTCCGACATCTGGAGTAGCCACTTTGCTGGTCTCCCTATCAATGCTGGCTTGGATAGCAAAACCTTTATGGGATCAACTTTGGAGATGAGTACAACCTTATTAGAAAGAAGATAATGTCTGAACTTCTGGATCGCATGTACCAATGCTAGGCATGCCCTTTCAGCCTTCGGATAAAGGAGTTGAGCCTCTCTCATTGTACGGCTGAAGTAATAGACCGGTCGTTCGACGCCCTCGTCGTCTTCTTGAGCGAGGAGTGCTCCAATAACGACATCACTGGAAGCATTATAGAGAATTAGAGGTCGTCCATGTATTGGAGACCTCATGACAGCTGGTGATAATAATATCTGTTGTATTTTTTGGAAGGCTTCTTGTTGAACGGCTGTCCAGGTGAAGTTCGCTCCTTTCTTCAGTAGCGGCGTGAATGAAGCGATGAGTTGAGCCAATCCAGGGATGAAGCGTCGGATATAATTTACCTTGCCCATGAAGCTCTGTAATTCTTTCACAGTTCGTGGCGGAGGCATGGTAGTAATGGCTTTTGCTTTATCTGGATCGACTTTAATCCCTTCAGCCGTGACCATGAATCCCAGGATTTTCCCAGAAGAGACACCGAACGCGCACTTCAGAGGATTCATTTTCATCTTGTATTCTCTGCATCTTTCAAATACCTTCTTGAGAACTTCCATATGAGACGCTCGAGTCTTCGATTTTACCACCACGTCATCAACATAGTCCTCCACTTGCTTGTGCATCATGTCGTGGAATATGGCGGTCATGGCCCGTTGATAAGTGGCGCCTGCATTTTTTAGTCCAAAAGGCATCACCGTGTAGTAAAAATTCCCGATAGGAGTACGAAACGCAGTCTTGTTGTTGTCATGTTCGTACATCTTGATCTGGTTGTATCCACTATAGCCGTCCATGAATGAGAACATGCCATGACTGCTGGTTGCGTTGACGAGCATATCAATGTTGGTTAGAGGGAAATCGTCTTTCGGACAATATTTATTCAAGTTCCTGAAGTCGACACAACATCTGATTTGGCCATTTTTCTTCTTGAAGGGTATGACATTTACTAGCCATGTTGGGTGAAGAATAGGCTTGATAAACCCTGCTTCTAACAACTTCTGGATCTCAACCTTAATTTGCTCTTCGATTTCGTGTCTAAACTGCCTGGGTGGTTGTTTGACAGCTTTGGAGCCAGGAGCGATGTGTAGGTGATGAGTGACGAGTTTGTCGTCCATACCTGGCATTTCCTCATACGTCCAAGTAAAGACATCCTGATATTCTTTTAGTAGTATTATTAGCTCGGTTCGCTCCTCCGGTGATAGTGCTGAACTGATCAGGATTGGCCTTAGATCTTTCTCAGTCCCGATGTTGATAGTTTCGAGATCGTCGGTAGTAGAGTCAGTCCCGTCTTGTAGTTGTCGTGGAGCGTCCTGGACCTCTTCTTCAAGTGATGTCTCACTTTGACGTGACTCCTCAGGGTAGGGAGACTTTTCATCATTCTCCCCGATTAATTGCTAATCTTCCCGTCGGCGATAAGTGACTCTTTCTCCTGCGTCTCGATCAGCTATGAAGTTCGATTCGGGAGTTGAGAGTTGATCATTATTGCGCTTAGTCGGTGTGGCGGATGTCTTGATCTCTTTGGTAGTTGAAGACGGATTGTTACCAACCTTCTCAATAGTCTTCCATCTTGGGAGTGGAATACTGTGAATCTTGCTTGGAGGCTCCGGAATACTCTTTCGAGATTCGAGGAATTCAGCATCGTAGATGGGAGAGTAAGGAGATGATGAAGCATGTACGCAAACGATTTTGTTGTCGAGCAGAGCTTTCATACATTGGTGGTAGGTGGACGGAACCACCTTGTTGTCATGGATCCATGATCGTCCAAATATCATGTGATAGTCGGGTTCTTGCTCAATCACATGAAACTTTGTTTTTGCTCGAATCGGACCCACCCGCAGATCAATGTACGCATATCCATATGTGTGGCTTTGGCTTCCTTCAAACCCTGTCATTAGGATGAGATGATGGACAATCTTTCTCTGTGGAAATCTGGACATCCTGAGAGTTTTCATGGTGACAACATTCGTTGAAGCGCCAGTGTAAACAAGAGCTCTTCTAAATTCGGTGCCTTTGATGAAGCCAGTGAAAAATAACGCTCGGTTGTGTCCTTCATCTGTCATGCGATCTTCTTCTCCAAAAGATATGATGTCGATTGAAAGCCCATAGACTAAGGAGACTCCTTCGATTGATCGGGTTGGTGGTGTTATTAGCACGCTGAATGATATCTGATTAAGTGCAGCAAATGTGTCCGTGCGCTGATCCATGGAGAAGTGTAGCAATTCACAGAGGTTCTCGATCAGATGAGAGACCTTTTGTTCCACCGGTTTCTCATGTGTGGTGAAGCTATTAATTTGAGAATCAGGTGACGATTCAGTCCCCGACGTCGGGACTTCTAGAGTGGAGATAGCGCATAACTCAGATGTTATCTTGATGAGGAAATCAAGTATGTGATTCATTGTATCATTCATCAGATCCATGTTCCTGGTGTGGATTTCCAGTGCTCGTGCCAATTCGATTAGATTTGGGACTCTTTTATCTTTCGTGCTGCCAGACATAGCGTTAGAAGGAGGAACGTTCCCGTTTGAAGGATTCTGTATTGAGTTTGAAGTAGTTGAGTTAGTCCTAAGACCAACCATCATGTGAAATCTTGAGATTGCAACCGAGAGAGTGATCTCCCACTGTGGTCGCCAATCTGTGGATGGGGAAAAATGATCTGCTGGTTTTAAGTTATTGAGGAGACGACCGGACGAAAGAGGTTCCTTGAACCATGCAAAATTCTAATCCGCACACAGATGCACTGCTGCAAAGGGGGTGCTTAGATTAGAGAGATCAATCTGTAGTACTACGGCCTTAATCGAGACAACGACCGTTCCAGAGTAAATTCAGTCACAAGATAGGATGGGTTGATCTGTAGGAGGGAAGCTGAGAAATGTATGGAATCGATGGTGATTCAAGGATTATGGGTGTGTGAATTCTGAATATGATAAGTTCTGAATGATTGAAGTTGAACGATTGTGAATAAATTGCTCAATTGATGAGTTTGATGATCTCGTGTTGTCGAAGAGACGTGAGATTCTTACTCTGAGTATTCTGTGTATTCGTTATGTTTTTTACGATGATCTTAAATCTTTATTCAGGGACTTATTTATATTGCTGGAATTGTAGACACCATGATCCCATGAAGTATGACAGTTAATGGAATCAAGGAGTGGAGAAGTGGAAATCGTGTTTGAAACCAGTTGTCCAACGTGTAAAGACTTGGTCGACTTTCCACCCACTACTTTGTGAATTCCTTCAACTAATTGCATGACTTGCTCACATTCCATCGTGTGTTTGAACACACGTGCCGTAGACCGCCAGACCAAAACCCTAGTTGATATCCCCCAAATGACATGATTGATCGTCTCGTGGTTTGTTAGTCAATTGATGACTTCGTGGTTTGATGGGACAATGAATCCACATAGTTGCTGAGTCGAACAAGATGTTATGAAACCCACGAATTGAACGTTTCATGAGATAGAGGTATAATTCTTACGATGAAGTGGGCAAGTATTGCTCATTCGATGGATTGCTGAATATTGGTGGATTGTTGAACCAATATTCCTTAACACGAGAAAATATTGATCATCTAAGCAAGTGTTGCTCTCGTGATGACTTGTTGAATATTTAACTGTCTGATCATGTGTTGCTCATGAATGATTGGCAGTATGCCAAGAATATTAATTAAATTGTTGGTCGTTGAACCTAGCATAATTAATAAAATTCATGACCATGAGGTCATCGTAGAATTATTAATATTAATTCATGACCATGAGGTCGTCGTAGAATTATTAATATTAATTCATGACCATGAGGCCGTCGTAAAATTATTAATATTAATCATGACCATGAGGCCGTAGTAGAATTATTAAGGTTAAAATCTGGAAACATGGTCCTTGAACTCAGAAACCCTAATTTGACCGATTGATGATCAATTCATGGTCAGAAGTTTTAACCATGGGACGAATGAGGAGCGGCTACATGGGACCGTGAATCAACCATGTAGTGTCCATGTTCTCACGTGAGCAAATATGATGAGCTCATGAAGAGTTCATGACTTATTGATGAAAGAATGATTAAATGCTGGTTCAATCATTATTCAAAAATGCTCGTCTGAGACTTAGGTGTGGAAACCTAATTAATTATGACAGAGTGATGGACCGACCATAGAGTCATGGATCCGGCCCTGGGTTGTCACGTGACCGACTGATGATCACTTCATGAAAATCCAAAGCGTTTGGAAGAGTCTTGGACCTAATACGAGCAATTGTGCAAATTAGGTCAAAACTGTGAAAATCTATAGGATCGGCTTCCGTGAGCCAAAGAGCTAATCTTGGTCGTCAAGATAACGTGCTTGTGTCCCTAAGGTGTCCGCGTCTCAGTCCTGAGAATTTTGATATTTTTTGGCGTGCAATTGAGCATCCATTCAAGAAAATATGCCAAAATTAGGGTTTCGATGAACTGAGGGAAACACCATGAGATGATAGAAAATATTTATAAAATAAGGAATTGTGAGACATGGGACCGCCGTTGGTCAAGGCACGGTCGTCCAGTCATGACCACGGTCCCGTGGTGTCTCTTCCTTAGTTTTACATATTTTTGATGATTCTATGAAGGATTCATGAATTTTGAGAAATTT
Organism: Papaver bracteatum; assembly: GCA_023529315.1. Lineage (NCBI taxonomy): Eukaryota > Viridiplantae > Streptophyta > Magnoliopsida > Ranunculales > Papaveraceae > Papaver > Papaver bracteatum. The sequence continues at coordinate 36,843 of JAJJWX010003294.1, forward strand.
GATAAATTTAGGGAGTTTTCACGAATTGAAGGAGTTTCCATGAGTTCATGGTCTTTGAAAAAATATTAAAATAATAAAATTCAGCCTTGTGGGACCATGGAGGCGTGACCGATCGGTCGTGGCCCAATCCCACGAATTTTAATAATTTTTAAATAATTTTTGGGTATTTTTTGATAGTTTGAAGGAATTTTTGAGAAAAATACCATGAAATCAAGGAAAAAAAATAATATAATTAATAATAAAATAAATAAAACAAGGGCGTGTGGGACCGGCTAGGGCATGGCCGGCTGGCCAAGGCCTGGTCCCACAAGTTTTCATAATTTATTTTATTTTATTATTATTTTTGATGATTTAAAGGAATTTTGAGGAAAAATACCATGAAATTAAGGAGTTTTTTCATGAAATCATGAAACAAAATACCAAATAATAATAAAACAATGGACACATGGGACCGGCTAGGTTAAAACTCTAATTAGCGCCCTTTAGTAGAATCGATGTAGAATTCTCATACGGACTCGGATTTTGATGGTCCGCCCCTCCATTATGTACGGAAATGAATTTCCTATCTCCCTGCGCGGAAATATTTAGGTTTTAATCTCGTTCGGGCGGTGAAAACAGCCCGAGAGTAAAATTCAGGAAGAATTCAAGGGGCCGGTCCCATGATATTCTTCCTAACTTTATCGTGTTTGATAAAATCATGTGATAAAAATACATGAAATTAGGTAATTTTTAGAGAAAAATAATAATAAAATAATAAGGGACTGTGAGGTGTGGGCCGGCTGGGACCAAGGCATGGCCGATCGGCCAATGGTCACGTTCCACACACTCTCCTAATTTTATATTATTTTTGACAGACTTGTGGAAGTACGAGGAATTTCCTCAAGAAGGAGATTTGATCAATCGAGAGAATTTTTATGAAAATAATAAAAGTGGATAGATGATTACTGTTACTTCATAGGATCAGCTAAAGATTCGACTATGAACTCAGAACGATGAGGTGGTCATTGCCATTCCATGGGATCGTCGTTGATTCGACCATGGAATAGGAGCAATGATATTTCCATTCCATGGGATCGTCGTTGATTCGACCATGGAATCGGAGAAATGATATTTCCATTCCATGGGATCGTCGTTGATTCGACCATGGAATCGGAGCAATGATATTGCCATTCCATGGGATCGTCGTTGATTCGACCATGGAATCGGAGAAATGATATTGCCATTCCATGGTATCGTCGTTCATTCGACCATGGAATAGGAGCAATCTTATTGCCATTCCATGGGATCGTCGTTGATTCGACCATGGAATCAGAGAAATGAAGGGATAATTAACCTCATGGGTCTATGCCTAGCAGAATAAACTGACTACGATAGGAGCATTAATTATCCTGACATGACTTGCCGGTAAGCCATATAGTCAGGTTAAACTCGTTGTTTGTTCCTGAAGACGATGTTGCTCCGTAGAGCCGTCCATCCCGTGATACTATATAGAAATGACTGAAAGTATTCAGTATTCATGAGATTATGCCGTTGTCTAGGCGTTGACTGCATATCTACATGTACTCTGAGATAAAGTACTCTCCGTTGAGAATTCGATAAGAGACCCGTGTCTCAATACTCATGTGCGATTGCTGGACCAAAGGCCCGTATAATCACGAGTTTACGATTTTAGCCCTTGTTGAAAATCCACCATCTACAAAGTGATGTCGTGAACTATTTTCATTACACCACTTCGAAAGAGTTGACTGACTGCTCTTTTAGAATGTTTATAGGCAACATACACCTACTGTAATCTCCCTAATACACAACAAGGGAGTAACCAATGAGGCATCTCTAAAAATACTTCCTACACCGTGTCACACAACTGCACTCATTTTCAGTACTGCTTCACATTGTGTAAGTATACCAAACCACATAACCAACTGAACCACGGCCAGTTATATCAAATTCACCCAATGATCAAGGAAATTGATGTCATGTGTCGTCTGTTACCTAAAGATTCGTTAGTTGCATTAACTGTATCAAGTACAAGTCCACTTTACTATCAAATCTCAACAATTTGAATACTCACGTGCATAACCACTACAAGCCAATGGTTCAACAGCCCCCATGAATTCATGGACAATAAATTACTATACCTAAAAACCGGTTCAAAATTAACAATAAGTTTTGGTAGGAATACTATAGATATAGATAGATATTCCCACTACCATCGTATACCATTATGTGCCGGATTAGGCTAACTAATGACCACACTTTCTTTCTTAACTAAATACAGAGTCATATTCTACTTCCTATTCACAGACATACACAAAATCACACCATAATTTGAGAAGCAATAAAGTAAACACTCCAAACACTTTCCTAACCATTTTTCTCATTAGTCTTAGATGCTATTAATGATCCGAAATAGTCCTACACCACGAATTCACTACATAATTATTCATATAAATTAAGGTGTGTAAGGAGGATCTCTTAACTCAAATTTACTTGAAGAGATGCTAACGATAAGGTGTTGATGGTGGATTTTCATTTAAAGGCTAAAATTGTAAAAGCCAAAAAATTGTGCGCTAACATCTTGTAAAAGATAAAGCCATTAATGAGTGATGGATACTCCTTCACTTTATCAATTCACTTAGGATGGAGCATGTGGCAACAATCCCATTCTGTGAATAAAATACGAAATTCATTCAGGTTGGAACATGTAGCAACAATCCCATATACCCTGTGAATTTCCAGCATTATTAATTAATGTGCAACAGCCTTGTATTTCTTGTACTCATTATCAGTGCGGCATGACGACTGAGTGTTGCTCTTAGCGGAGCAACACGAACCTCCAAGCATTATAATGAAACCATGTACGAAATACCCATATAGGTTGAACTCTCGGTGTGTTATACTAGCCCGATTGAGCCCCTCTCGGTGTGTTATACTAGCCCAATTGAGCATCCAGACTGACCGTATCAGTCTGGATATGATCACGACCATCCAACGCCACCAGCCTGATTGGATGGCCCAGATCGATTCCATCACCCCCAAGCAGTTATGGAATACATGCCGAACCAACACGGAACCCGCATGGTCGGCCTCCCTTGGCCTAGCTTGCCAAAACGTCCAAACCATAGCAGTATGGATGGAAAACCCTAAATTAGGGTTTGAGGCACATTACATGTGTCGAAAAATAGCCTCAACCATCCATCTTCATAGGTATAGATGGAGGGTGCAGATGTAGATTCAAAGGGCACGGAGTATGTCAATACAATCACTGCAGGCCCGCCTACATACCTGACCAATCGGTCAGGACCAACCATGGTTGGTCATTCTAAATCGTGCGCCTGAATGGAGCATGAAGCACGGCTTTGAAACCCAAAAATTAGGGTTTTGAATCATGAGCGTCCATCTTCTCCGGCACGAACGGAGGGTTCGAGATTAGATAAAACCAGGTCCGGTCATGTCAACATGACCACCGTGGACCCGTCTATCCCCTCACCTAATCGGCAAAGGCATGCCATGCCTAGATTTCCCCAAATCTTCCGCTCCAACATGCGTGGTCGCACCTCCCAAGCTGCAAATTAATCTCAACCACTCGATTTCTCCGGACGAATTGGGTGGCTTAGATCGCGTTTTCATGGGACGGTAAGACATAGGCGTGAACACCAGCCTACCACCTACACGTTGGAGCAGTCAACAAAGACCGACCAAGCCTGGTCGTTTTGGAACGCCCGCCCGAAGTTGGTATGGGATACGGCTTTTGCGGCACTAATCTTCTGTTTCAATTCGATCTCGACCACTCAACTTCGCCGGACGAATTGGGTGGCCCAGATCACGTTTTTATGGGACGGTAGGTATAGGCGCCTACACCGTCATTCCATCTACACACAGGTATGATCGACCAGTCCAGGATAGTTCCCTAAGTCTGGTTTCGGTCAGGGTGAAGATCAGTGCTTGCACACCTCCTTCGAAACCAAGAACGTGTCAGGAAGTCATGGACGGTTAGTTATGATGGGAGAAGTGGGCAAGCCTGTTCATGTGACACCAACTCACTACTCCACTAATCCATCACTCCACTTTCTCCACTTCCCGCGAGATACGAAGGTTAGGCTAAAGGACTTGTATAAATAGGTTCTCCGCCCTATTTTCAACAACAACACAAGTCCAGACAACAGAAGCAAGTGTTGATACAATCGTATTCAAACACCGGAACTGATAGCTTACATCCTGCAAGCCAGTTCATCTTTCTGATTCAAGTCCTACATAGCCAACACCTTCAAATTCTCAACACCTTCTTCGCTTCCCTCCCTAAGATCAACCCCATCTCCTTCACTTTGTGACCGAAACAAGTCTGGAACGGCCATTTCTTGGTTTAAGCCGGACTTGCACAGATTGATCTCTCGAATCTACAAGCACTCACCGCGCAGTGCATTTGTTTTAGGTTTAAATTCATTCCTCATCCACACCCCAAATTACCAAAATTAGCAGGAATAGTTTTCACCCATATACAATTGGCGACCACAGTGGGAGGTTGATCTCTCGGTCGTAAAGTCAATTTTTTCGAAATCCGATTCGATTTTCTCAACTTCGAAAAGGGTAGATCTTAGAATCAATTCAATCAACAATTCATTTCAAGATGGTGGGACTCAGGTCTGGATCATCAATCAATTATGATGGATCTAGTGTGGATAACACTCCCGGTGTCGATGTACCTGTCAGTGGAGCTACCGTGGTCAATACATCTCGTGGAGCCGTCAATTCTATCACCAACACTAGCGGAGCAGGATATATTCCAGCAGGTGTAATGCCTCCCATCACCAGAGCCAGAGCAGCTGCGAATCCCGGCATCTCCTCAAGTGTAATGCCTCCAGTAGTCACCAGAGCATCAAATTCCACTCCTTCATCAAGACGAGGAGCCGGAGGCACGAGAGGAGGACCATCTCCCATTACCATTGCAGACTTGATGGAGAAGCGGGAAGTTCTTGCTAAGACTCAAACGGATATGGCCACAACTTAGAAAGAGGTACTCACTTTTCTTAAGACAATCAACTAATCGATTTCCATAAGAGCCGCGACAGCCCTTGGAGCCAACAAGGAACGCATTCAACGCACCAGAGAAGGTACTTCAGCGGTGCGGACCTACATGGAATGATCAAAGAAGCGACATCAGATATGAGCAGTCCTGTCATGGAGACTCCTACATTGGGGACTGATCCTTACAACGATCCTCCTCAAGTCAATAGTTTCACTATGAACCAGAGGCCGGTGGATCAGGAAGCGATTTCTCTAGTGGAAAGTTTATGTGAACTTTCACACATCTCGAAGAATCAGCGCGCGGAAACATTTTGCTGCAATTAACCAGAGGAAGGTCACAACCATGCCCTACATGTCACTGCACGCATCAAGGATTCAGAGTTCAAAACGTCCCTTATCGACACAGGAGCGTCTTCGAATGTGATTACTCTCAAGACTCTCAGGACATCCAAAGTTCTCCCAGAAAGGTCGTACGGAAGCCTACCACAATGACAGACTTCAAGGGAAACCAAACCAGTACATACGGGATAAGCTCTGCGGAAAGAATCAGACAAGTTCGTTGCATCCCACTCCCCACGTGGGCATCAATTCAGGAAGAAGACCGTCTTACATCATTGAGGGCTAGTACCCACGATGCATCTTTGCTGACGAAGCATTCTTCTCCATCCTATGAAGCCACGACCCGCGTTCATACGAAGAGGGAACAAACTTTTGTGGCGAGTCTAACCAGAAATGGAAAACGGTATACCAACGCTGCCATTATAAATTAGAAGGGGAGACTGTTATCCAGTCTCTCACCCAATGGAATGATACAATAGTAACGAAACACAAGAACAAATGATAGATGCTCCACAACATCTGCAAGGTGGAACCAACTCCACAACTGATGAGATTTAAATCGTTGAGGAATCTCCTAGGTCTATCTCCATCAGCTCAACCTTATGTACGGATAGACGCACGAAGCTCGTGGAACTTCTCAAAGAGTACCAGGACATATTCGCTTGGAGATATGTAGAAATGTTGGATTGGTCACCCATCATCTACATGTCATACCTGGATCCAAGTCGGTTAAACAGTTACAGTTCAGACACGAGGAAAATGGATAGATCAAGTGCTGCATAGAGACTTGAACAGGTGATGCTCCAAAAACGATCCTCCTCTACCTAACATCGACATGTTAGAAGATGCAACCAGCGGACATGGCATATTCTCCTCCATGGATGGATGTAGCGGATACAACCAGATAAGGATGCACGAGAATGACGCAAGTAAGATAGCTTTTTGAACTCCTCTCTGAAATTTTTATTATACCATACTGCCATTTGGTTTAAAGAATGCCGGTGCAACGTATCAACGCTCTATGACGACAATCTTCCACTGGAGCCGATAACTCAAGGGAGCATCCTCAAGAAGATAACGATATACACGCGTCATAACGAACAAGATCTGGGCGAGTCACTTTATCAGACAGTGGTATACGTCTATCATGCTATGTTGGAGAATCTGCGCATCCTCTGGAGCTTTTGAACGCTCATCTACAATGACATATTCCCTGATAGAAATAACCAGGCCTGCCGGTAATGAAGAGCCTCATAATGTTCGTAGGGGCATATATCTCACCAACATGCGATACAACCTTCAGACTTCTGTAAGCAGTTTCCTGAAGCAGCAAGAGGAAAACTACCGAGATACAAAACCTTGCGCGTCCGCCAACTCCAACTCCAGTACCACATGCACGACTCCCACAATAATGAAACAACGTCTAAGATATTCCTGGATCGACAATAAACACTACGAACAAACCATGTAAACCACGCTTGGGGACTGAGGCTCAGCATGAAGTTCCTTCACCGTCAGTCAAGGACTTCTTCAACACAAGAGAGATGGTCAGTCAAGAAGCATGGAATTCGCAAGGGGAAATTGAACTGAAGAGTAATCCACTTCAACGCTCCCTCGAGCAGAAGCTGCTTCAATGGTCTATTCAAGAGCCGCCTCAACGCTCTCTCCGGGACCCACGTTCGCTTCAGAATCCTGCTTCAACACTCTCTCCAGGATACACCTCAATGTTCGCACCAGAAGCCACTTTAACATCCTCTCGAGCCGTTTTAACACTCAAGCTACATCAATAATCTGCGCTTTGGTCAAGTTATCTTTGATGTACTCATTGCTTAATATACGTCTCATCCATCTTTCATGAGAGTCCAGCGGAGCATGAGAACTTTGAAGTCGATAGGAGAAGGGTTATCTTGTGGAACAAATATTTTCATATAGTTGAAAGAGCGCGGTGAACAACTCGTCATCAATGTTCAACATATCTTTGAAGCTGTCAACACCTCCTGACTTGGCACCAGCATTATCCCCAGAAGACATCTTTATAGGAGTTTTTTTATTTATTCTACAATAAAAGACATGAGTCAGTAGTTGTATAAAAGCGTGTGAGATGTGTAGTCACACATGACAGAACACACATTCACTTTGGAGTACACAAGTCTGGTATTGATCAATTCACAAGTCCGGTATTGCTCTAGTTTCAAGTCCGGAGTTGATCAAGTCATAAGTCCGGTATTGCTCTAGTTTCAAGTTAGGAGTTGATCAAGTCACAAGTCCGGTATTGCTCCAGTTTCAAGTCCGGAGTTGATCAAGTCACAAGTCCGGTATTGCTCCAGTTTCAAGTCCGGAGTTGATCAAGTCACAAGTCCAGATCAAGTTTCAAGTCGGAGTTGATCAAGTCCAAGTCCGGTATTGCTCAAGTCAGTTGATCAAGTCAAAGATTGCTCAAGTTTCAAGTCCGGTATTGATCAAAGTTACAAGGCTGGTATTCGAATAAAGTAGGCGCACGCAGCAGGGCCGGTTTTCATTCCAAACATAGGGTCAACATTCAGTCAGGCATATGGCGGGTCCCACTTAATACCACCCCCATATTGGTCGAAGCAGGCACATCCGGCCTCAAGCAAAGCATACATGCACCGGTCCCACTTGATCAGGCACAATCATCCCCATATTGGTCGAAGAAGGCACAGCCGGCCCCAAAAAAAGCAGGCATGTGGCACGCAGTGGACCCACTTTAACCAAAGCAGGCGCATGATGAGTTTCACGTTTAACCGAAGCAGGCGCATGATGAGTCCCACGTTCAACCAAAGTAGGCACGCAGTGGACCCACATTTAACCGAAGCTGCACATCAAGCTCACGTTCGATCAAGCAGGCGTAACAGCCCCACGAACGAAACAGACGTAACAGTCCATCAAAGTAAGTAAGACCGACATCGTGTTATGGGAACGCTCGCCTGGACGTATCTTGAACGTGACATGCTCGAAGGACAGGACGACCCGTCTCTCTTGGTAACATCTAACTTTGTCTCGTAAGTTTTATCTTTAACTGTCACCATCTCATGCCTACCCCACAATAGTGTAACCATTATGTGCTAGGCAGGGGACTTAATGTTGATGGTGGATTTTCATTTAAAGGCTAAAATTGTAAAATCCAAAAAATTGTGCGCTAACATCTTATAAAAGATAAAGCCATTAATGAGTGATGGATACTCCTTCACTTTATCAATTCACTTAGGATGGAGCATATGGCAACAATCCCATTCTATGAATAAAATACGAAATTCATCCAGGTTGGAGCATGTAGCAACAATCCCATATACCCTGTGAATTTCCAGCATTATTAATTAATGCGCAACAGCCTTGTATTTCTTGTACTCATTATCAGTGCGGCATGACGACTGAGTGTTGCTCTTAGTGGAGCAACACGAACCTCCAAGCATTATAATGAAACCATGTACGAAATACCCGTACATGCTGAACTCTCGGTGTGTTATACTAGCCCGATTGAGCCCCTCTCGGTGTGTTATACTAGCCCGATTGAACATCCAGATTGACCGTATCAGTCTGGATATGATCACGACCATCCAACGCCACCAGCCTGATTGGATGGCCCAGATCGATTCCATCACCCCCAAGCAGGTATGGAATACCTGCTGAACCAACACGGAAACCGCATGGTCGGCCTCCCTTGGCCTAGCTTGCCAAAACGTCCAAACCATAGCAGTATGGATGGAAAACCCTAAATTAGGGTTTGCGGCACATTACATGTGTCGCAAAATATCCTCAACCATCCATCTTCGCAGGTATAGATTGAGGGTGCAGATGTAGATTCAAAGGGAACGGAGTATGTCAATACAATCACTGCAGGCCCGCCTACATACCTGACCAATCGGTCAGGACCAACCATGGTTGGTCATTCCAAATCGTGCGCCTGAATGGAGCATGACGCACGGCTTTGAAACCCAAAAATTAGGGTTTTGAATCACGAGCGTCCATCTTCTCCGGCACGAACGGAGGGTCCAAGATTAGATCAAAGCAGGTCCGGTCATGTCAACATGACCACTGTGGACCCGTCTATCCCCTCACCTAATCGTCCAAGGCATGCCATGCCTGGCTATCCCCAAATTGTCTGCTCCAACATGCGTGGTCGCACCTCCCAAGCTGCAAATTAATCTCAACCACTCGATTTCTCCGGACGAATTGGGTGGCTTAGATCGCGTTTTCATGGGACGGTAAGACATAGGCGTGAACACCAGCCTACCACCTACACGTTGGAGCAGTCGACCAAGACCGACCAAGCCTGGTCATTTTGGAACGCCCTCCCGAAGTTGGTATGGGATACGGCTTTTGCGGCACTAATCTTATGTTTCAATTCGATCTTTACCACTCAACTTTGCCGGACGAATTGGGTGGCCCAGATCACGTTTTTATGGGAAGGTAGGTATAGGCGCCTACACCGTCATTCCATATACACACAGGTATGATCGTCCAGTCCAGGATAGTTCCCTAAGTCTGGTTTCGGTCAGGGTGAAGAGCAGTGCTTGCACACCTCCTTAGAAACCCTAATTCCACCAAGTGTCTTAAAGATCATCTCATCCGTCCAACTTCACCAGCTCGGTTATATAGCCCTGGTCAGGAGTTAACTAGTTAGTGCGGAGTCATGGTGATCACCATCCACCACTCTACCACACCATGTGGTCGGTCAAGGAAGGGTTTGCATGCGCAACTTCCAAACCATGCTGGATATACTTAATGCAGTACCTGCATAGTATACATACGATACTTCACAAGTATCAATTTCCTTCCTGGGTTTTTCTTTCGGGCTGTTTTCTCCTCCCGAACGAGCTTAAAACCTAAATACTCCCGCGTTAGGAGATATGAAATTCTTTTACGTATGGAATGGAGGGGCGGACCATCAAATTCCTAGTCCGTACTAGAATTCTACAACGATTCTAGTAAGGGGAGATAATTGGGGTTTCTAAGTGCAACAATCAACGGTTTCCCCTCCTCTCAAGATGCAAAATCTCGACCGTCGAAGGTCACCAAGCTATCAAGTTTCCCGAGCCTGACTTGCCAAGCCACAACAACATGCAACATGTTTTCCAAAAACATTCGAGACATCAATCATGTCACAAACTGGGGGATACATACTGGGGTATTGGTCTGGTGGTTTACAGCGTGCAGCGCACAACGTTCCATCACAAGAACGTTTCAGGAAGTCATGGACGGTTAGTGATGATGGGAGAAGTGGGAAAGCCTGGTCGTGTGACACCAACACACTACTCCACTACTCCATCACTCCACTTTCTCCACTTCTCACGAGATATGAAGGTTAGGCTAAAGGACTTGTATAAATAGGTTCTCCGCCCTATTTTCAACAACAACACAAGTCCAGACAAAAGAAGCAAGTGTTGATACAATCGTATTCAAACACCGGAACTGATAGCTTACATCCTGGAAGCCAGTTCAGCTTTCTGATACAAGTCCTGCATAGCCAACACCTTCACATTCTCAACACCTTCTTCGCTTCCCTCCCTAAGATCAACCTCATCTCCTTCACTTTGTGACCGAAACAAGTCTGGAACGGCCATTTCTTGGTTTAGGACGGACTTGCACAGATTGATCTCTCGAATCTACAATCACTCACCGCGCAGTGCATTTGTTTTAGGTTTAAATTCATTCCTCATCCACACTCCAAATTACCAAAATTAGTAGGAATAGTTTTCACCCATAAGTTGTGTAAGGAGGATCTCTTAACTCAAATTTACTTGAAGAGATGCTAACAATAAGGTTTAGGTCTCAAGCTAAGATTATAGTAACGGTGACCTAAATGTTGTACAATAAGTGCCAAAATTCTTAAAACCGAACAACACAACATTAATCTCATGGAAGATATAATTATCGCAAAACCTACGTTTCGGTGGGATTATTAAGTTAAGTTTTAAAACCCCTAAATTTTTCCTAATACAGAAACAAAGTGAACTTGCCTCAATCAAAAACAGAAGTAGCCAATCCTTTCGAGAATAAATCACTTCACCGTATCAATCCCTATAAAGGAAACACAAAAATTTATCATGATCAAACAATATATCTCCAAGGAAAAGAGATCTAGCAGAAAAATCACTACTTACTGCTACTTAGATCGTGAACTTTACCGTGAAACCTATTTAGTGCCGCCAACTATTTGTCTTGTTTATTTTCCTAGGATCCTCAAATGTTATACCAATATATACTCTACTGGCTTCTACACGATCAGAGAGCAATGAAAAAGTCAAAAACCTAATATTTTATCTTAGGTATTAGTTAGGATAACTAATAAAACACCTTGTTTTACTAAGGGCCTCCCTAACGCACTAACCATTTAAATAATAAAAACAAGAGTATTACAGTCTATCCTACTAAAAAAAAGGATTACGTCCCCGGAATCTTATTTACCTCACTACTAAAAAGATGTGGGTGAGAACGACGAATGGCAACCTCACACTCCCAAGAAGCTTCTCGTTCATCTTGTGGATTCCACTGCACCTTGACAAATGGTATCGCTCGAGACCGAAGTTGTCTTACTTGTTGATCTATAATACGAATAGCCTTGTCTTCATAAGTGGCATCTGGTTTCTCAACCAACTCACTAAGTTCGGCCTTTTGAGTTCTCTCTTCATCTCTTAAGTATCTACGTAGAATAGAAACATGTGCACTCCAGACAACTGTGGTGGTAACTCTAGTTAGTATGCCACATTCCCAATATTTTTAGTTATAGGGAAAGGTCCTATAAATATAGGAGCCAATTTTTCTTTCTTCTCAAACCTCACAACTCCTTTCATAGGAGAAACCTTAAGTAACACTTCATCTCCAACTTCAAGAGGTATTGGTTGACGCTTCCTATTTGCATAACTTTTCTACCTACTCTGAGATTTACGAAGACAATCCTTAACCACTAAGATCTTCTCTATAATGAGCTGAACCAAATCAGGCCCCAAAAATATCTTTCACCCACTTATACCCAACACACTGATGATCGACAAGGTCTTCCATAAAGAGCTTCAAAAGGAGCCATACCAATGCTCAACGGATAACTATTGTTATAAGAAAATTCGGCCCAAAGTAAATATTCATCCCAGTTTCCTTGGAAATCTAGCACACACGCTCGAAGCATATCCTCTAATATTTGATTAACTCTCTCTGTCTAACCATCAGTCTGAGGATGGAACGAAGTACTCAGATCCAACTCTGAACCCATATCTTGTTGAAATCCTCCCCATAATTTGGAAGTGAATTGAGCATCCCTATCAGAAACAATCGAGATAGGCACACCATTAAATACCACAATCTTCTCTACATAGAGCTTGCATAATTTATCCACACTATAAGTAGTATGCACTGGTAAGAAGTGTGCAGACTTAGTCAACCGATCCACTATTACCCAAATAGAGTCATGTCCTCTCTTTGATCTCGGTAGTCCAACTATAAAATCCATGGAAATATTTTCCCATTTCCATTCTGGTATTGGGAGTGGTTCTAATTCTCCAGCTGGCCTTTAGTGTTCAATCTTAACTTGCTGACAAGTTCGGCATTTAGAAACGTATTATGCAATCTCTCGCTTTATACTTTTCCACCAAAATTGTCTATGCAAATCTTTATACATTTTTGTAGATCCAGGATGGATAGTGTAGCAACTACGATGAGCTCCATATAACACCTCACGTCTCAACCGGGTGTCCATGGGTACACATAACCGACCTCGAAGTCGAAGCCCACCATCCATTCTTACCTAAAAATCTTCACTTAAGTCTCCAGCTCCAAGTAGTTTTTTACACCAATCATCCTTTGATTGAGCCTGGATGATACGGCTAATAAGTGAAGGTTGTACCACAAGATTACCCAAAAATGCTTGCGAAGTAGAAGAATTCTTTACGTCTAAGTCAAACTCGGCAACTTTCTCCAACATCTTCCACTCTTCCACCATCATGAAAGATAACAAACCCTTTGGTTTTCGACTCAAGGCATCAACTACAACATTTGCCTTACCAGGGTGATATTGTAAGCCGAAAGTGTAATCATTGATGAGCTCCATCCATCGACGTTGTCTCATATTCAAATCCTTCTGGGAAAACAGATACTTGAGACTCTTATGATCAATGAAAAGCTCAAATCTCTCGCCATACAAGTAATGACGCCACAACTTCAGAGAAAAAACTACCGCTGCCCACTCCAAATCATGGGTTGGATAATTCTTCTCATGAATATGAAATTGCCTAGATGCATAAGCAATAACCTTACCTTCCTTCATCAAAACACATTCCAATCCTAGAAGTGAGGCATCTGTGTAAACCACTAGCTCCTTTCCTTCTTCGGGTAAGGTCAAAACTGGTACTGAAGTAAGCTTAATCTTAAGCTCCTAAAAAGCGTCTTCACACTTAGAATCCCAAAAAAAAACAATACTCCCTTCTTAGTTAGCCTAGTAAGAGGTCCCGAAATACAAGAAAAATCTTTAATGAAATGACGGTAATATCCAGCTAAACCAAGAAAACTTCGAATCTCTGAAACCGTTGTAGGTTGTTTCCAACTCAACACTGCCTCGATCTTGGAAGGGACTACAGAAACTCCGGATTCATATATCACATGCCCCAAAAACTTAACTGATTGTTGCCAAAATTCATATTTCGAGAATTTTGCAAATAATTGATGCTCTCTCAAAGTATGCAACACTATGCGTAAGTGTTCCACGTGTTGTTCCCGAGTCTTAGAGTACACAAGTATATCATCGATAAAAACAATAACAAATAAAGAAATTATCTAAATACTCGATTCATCAAGTCCATAAAAACCGCTGGTGAATTTGTAAGCCCAAAAGGCATCACCAGAAACTCATAAGAACCATAACGAGTCAGGAATGCAGTCTTAGAAATATCTTGTTCTCTAACAAGAATTTGATGATAGCCTTCAACTGGTCAAATAGATCATTAATATTAGGTAAAGGATACTTGTTTCTTATTGTGACCTTGTTCAGTTCACGGTAGTCAACACACAATCGTAAAGAACCATCTTTCTTTTTCACAAATAAAATAGGAGCACCCCATGGTGAAGAACTACGTCGAATAAATCCTTGAATTAAAAGTTGGTCAGTCTGAGACTTCAAATCCTGCATTTCCTTTGGATATATTATGTAAGGAGCACGAGCAATTGGTGTCGTACCTGGTTGAAGTTCGATGCAGAACTCCACTTGCCTATTTGGAGGTAATCAAGGAACCTCCCGGAACAAATCCACAAAATCAGACACAACTAGTATACCCGCAATCTGTAGAGACTCATTATCTACTACTTTACCCTTAATATGGCTAAGGAAAGCTTATACAAACAGACTTCGAGATGTAGTCTGCACCACTACCTTAGTTTGACCCGTCTTTGCAAAAGTGATTGTCTTGTTAGCACAATCCAATTGCACAAAATTAGAATTGCATCGTAGGGAACCATCTCTAACACATAAAGATCCACCAAATTTTCAACATCTAATAACACAAGCATCAACCTTGTTACTCAACTCTACCATACTACTAGTAGGAGTAGCAACACATAAAGGAAAATAACACACTTTCATAAAAAGATTTACTATGCGAACTAACTTAGCAGAAATGAAAGAATGAGTAGATCTGGTATCAAATAAAATACTAACTGGCTCTCCTAAAATATAGAAAGTACCTCCAAAGTAGCATTCTCCGTCTAAGGAGGTTGCACAACAAAGAGTTGACCCTGTCCACGAGGCTGCACATTACGGTTTGCAACCCCAGTATTTGGTTGCTCACGTCTATCTGTTGTATGAACTTTCTCTTTGGTACATTCTGATGCCTTGTGCCCCCTTTCAAGAAATTTATAGCAAAACCCATAGAAATTAATTAGTTTAGCGCCAACAGCCTCACCTTCGGCTGACACTACTGCTCTTTCGTTGTCGCCATCCTTCTGGCCACGATTCCCTTGATTCCAATGCCCCTTCATTTTCTTCCCTGGCTAACCACCTTGTTGAGTGACATTCTGGGTCTGCTGGTTCTTACCACTTCCATGTTGACTCAACGAAGCTTTTGATGCATGGTCAACCTTACTATCCTTCTTCAGGTACTCCTCATCCCTCTCGTGAGCCAAAAAATCTTGCTCAAGCTCTCTGG
This sequence comes from Papaver bracteatum, assembly GCA_023529315.1. Lineage (NCBI taxonomy): Eukaryota > Viridiplantae > Streptophyta > Magnoliopsida > Ranunculales > Papaveraceae > Papaver > Papaver bracteatum. The sequence continues at coordinate 52,355 of JAJJWX010003294.1, forward strand.
AACATTCAACAACCCTAACATAAGTGTCAATCATTGGATTTCCAACAATATGCCTCTGATACACGGCTGTCAAACCATATACGAACCAAAGTCTATTTTTCTCTTCAGTATCTACTAGGCGGGGTACAAATATCGACAATCTTGAGTATTCAATCTCGTACTCTGTAACAGATAAGTTATTCCGCTAAAATGAAAGAAACTCTCTCTCCTTAGCATTCTAAACACTCTGAGGGAAATACTTGTCATCGAATATACGAAGAAAGTATGTCCAAGTCAATATGGCATAATCTAAACCACGTGAAGTAGAAGTGCACCAGGTATGAGCATCTCCAATGAGCTGAAAAGTAGTTAATATCTGCTTAAAGACTTTCGTGCAAGAAGGTCATATGGCCCTAAAAATCTTGACCACCTCATCTTTCCATTCATGGTCTATCACCGGGTCATCAGACTTTTCAGAAAACTCTTTTGGGTTCAAGTTTTTGAACTAAAACTGAACCTTTCTATACCTATCTTCCTCAGTTTCAATAGGAGGTCCTTGGTTCTGATGATTATTAACTTGTCCAACATTTTGATTCATTGAAGCAGAGAATGCTTGGGCTATTAACTGGGTCAGCTGCGCCATATTCACTTCCACAGTATGATTTCCTAATTATGGTTCATCTCCATCAATAGGACCACCATTTCTGGTACCACATCTTCCAGTACCAGTACGTGTCCTAGTACCACGCCTTGGCATCCCTATAAAGTCAATGATAATCTTAGAAAAAAAATATAAATATGCTAATATTTATAAAGCATATCCAAACCATGTATATACATAACGAAACGTCCTAGGCTCACTCCCCCCCAATTCCTAGAGTTAATCTAACCTAATCTCCTGATACCAACTGTAACAACCCTACTTTCCATATAACCCCGGCCGATAATTAGATAGAAAGTACGTCGTTAATTTCCTGTGAAGGGGTACATAACCCACACAAAACTAGGAACACAGTTCCATTACAATTGAATATGCAGAAGGGAATTTATTTCTTAAAAATAACAATGTCGAGTAATTAGGGTGTTCTTGACTTCAATAATATAATCTATCCTTAAATAACGTTGGACTAACAAAAGAAAAAAAAAAGTTATAAAGTCTACCCAAAAGAAAATATCCCCACTGCCTCACTACTACATAGCGGAAATAAAATAAAATAAGAAGTATAGATGTCCACCCTCAGTTAGATATCTTCTGAATGTCCACCGATACTGGAATCAATCAAACTCCTTCACGATTCCTAACAACACCTGAAAAAATAATCAACAGGAGTTAAACTACAAGCAAGTTCACGATAGATCCCGACCACGAAATTTTTTAAGAATTTATTGAATAGGTAACTAAAAATGTGCAACACTAAACATAATTTAAGAAAATTGGACAAATCAACTATTTAAACTAATTGAGATACAAGATAACCAGGAATCCAAGGTATTACAAAAATTCTAGATACTACTGAAAGGAACAGATTCATTCGGGAGTACAAAACTTACCCTACAAGTGATGTCGTGAACTATTGTCATTACACCACTTCGAAAGAGTTGACTGACTGCTCTTTTAGAATGTTTGTAGGCAACATACACCTACTGTAATCTCCCTAATACACGACAAGGAAGTAACTAATGAGGCATCTCTAAAAATACTGCCTACACCATGTCACACAACTGCACTCATTTTCAGTACTGCTTCACAATGTGTTAGTATACCATACCATGTAACCAACTGAACCACGGCCAGTTATCTCAAATTCACCCAATGATCAAGGAAATGGATGCCATGTGCCATCTGTTACCGAAAGAGTCATTAGTTGCATTAACTATATCAAGTACAAGTCCACTTTACTATCAAATCTCAACAATTTGAATACTCGCGTGCATAACCACTACAAGCCAATGGTTCAACAGCCCCCATGAATTCATGGACAATAGATACTATACCTAAACACCAGTTCAAAATTAACAACAAGTTTTGTTAGGAATACTAGAGATATAAATAGATATTCCCACTACCACCGTATACTAGTATGTGCCGGATTAGGCTACCTAATGACCACACTTTCATTCTTAACTAAATACAGAGTCATATTCTACTTCATATTCATAAACATACACAAAATCACAACATAATTTGAGAATCAATAAAGTAAACACTCCAAACACTTTCCTAACCATTTTTCTCATTAGTCTTAGCTGCCACCATTAATGATCCGAAACAGTCCTACACCACGAATTTACTACAAAATTATTCCTATAAATTAAGCTGTGTAAGGAGGATCTCTTAACTAAAATTTACTTGAAGAGATGCTAACAATATGGTTTAGGTCTCAAGCTAAGATTATAGTAACGGTGACCTAAAGGATGTATAACAAGCGCCAAAATTCTTAAAATCGAACAACACAACATTAATCTCACGGAAGATATAATTATCGCAAAACCTACGTTTCGGTGAGATTATTAAGTTAAGTTTTAAAACCCCTAAATTTTTCCTAATACAGAAACAAAGTGAACTTGCCTCAATCACAAACAGAAGTATCCAATCTTTTCGAGAAGAAATCACTTCACCGTATCAACCCCTATAAAGGAAACACAAAAATTTATCATGATCAAACAATACATCTCTAAGGAAAAGAGATCTAGCAGAAAAATCACTATTTACCGCTACTTAGATCATGAACTTTACCGTGAAACCTATTTAGTGCTGCCGACTATTTTCCTTGTTTATTTTCCTAAGATCCTCGAATGTTATACCAATATATACTCTACTGGCTTCTGCACGATTAGGGAGCAATGAAAAAGTCAAAAACCTAATATTTTGTCTTAGATATTAGTTAGGAAAACTAATAAAACACATTGTTTTATTAAGGGCCTCCCTAAAGCATTAACCATGTAGATAATAAAAACAAGAGTATTACAGTGGTATGGCCAAGGCTAGAAGCTTGCGCCGTGGTAAGATTAGGGCTTGGCGGCGTGGCCAAGGCTAAAGTGGCTCGTGGTATGTTACCGCGATGGATTGGCATGTTGGTATGCTGATTAATATGTTATCGTGGTAAGGCGAATTTGGCTTTCCAATTTATATGGTAGGCACAGTAGAATGGCTGGCATAGTTTGTGCATGCCAGCAGCACGATGGTGCAAGTGGCGCCTGGCGTAGCCGTGGCCACTAGATTTAGGTGGTTGGTCGCCTAAAATTTTCCATAAGTCTGTCATTTCGTTGGAGAACTTGGATGGCTAAGATTTCATCTCATGAGGAAGGGTATCCGTTGATTATGGCTACCTTCTGTTAACTCATGAAATTTGGTAATCACGAAATTCAGATGTGAGACCTTCACTAAAATCGTTGTAGAATTCTCGTACGAACTCGGACTTTGACGGTCCGCCCCTCCATTCTGATCAGAAAAGAATTTACTATCTCTCCAAGAGGAAAATATCTAGGTTTTGAGCTCTTTTAGGAGGTGAAAACAAACCGATAGTAAAACTCATGAAGAATTCAGGAGGAATTCTATCAGTTTTCAGCCATGACCTAGCTCGCCTTTTATGTTGTATCTTTTAGCTCGTTACTCCGATTGATTTGAATTTTCAGTATATTATGCTAGACATCCATACAAAACTTTTTGCATGTATCTCATACTAAAATTATTTACCAAATATTCCCAGTTATTTGTACAATCTTTGGGAAGCCGATTTGGAATGGTAATTGACGCGTTGGCGCAACTTTGGGAAAGCCAATTTGGTATTGGGGCGACTTTTCTTTTATTTTTTAATAATGTGGAAAATTTAGAGTGACCTGATTGGTCAAAAGAGAGGGCCGTCCAAGCATGGACGTGGCTACATTTCTAGTTTGAGTGTGGCAGCTTTAGAGTGGCCTGATTGGTCAATGGAAAATAGGGCCGGTAAGTATGGGCCCACCACAACTCATTGGGAGTGTAGCAGGTTTAATACGACCTGATTGGTCGACAAAGGAAAAAGGGACGGTTGGGTATAATGGGGCGTGGCCAAGTGTTGACGGCTATCCTATGGGATGGACACGCTTCACTTGTTGTTGCTCCTACTCCGCGGCTCTGTTTATTATTTTCTTTATGACTGAGTATTTTGTGCAAGGGCCTTAACCTTGGTATTTGGAGGTTCGTGCTACTCAGCTGCGAATGAACACAAATCCTTAATGCCATAACAATATTAGGGATTCTGCCGGGGAACATAAGCATTGGTACTTGGAGGTCTGTGATACTCTGCTGCGAGTGAACATAAATCCATCATGCCATTCCAATATTAAGGGTTTTGCTTGGGAACATAAGCACTGGTTCTTGGAGGTCCATGCTACTCTGATGCGAGTGAATGCAAATCCGTTATGCCATACAAATATTAAGGGTTCTGTCGAGGAACATAAGTACAAGAAAAATACTTAACCGGCTCTGACATTTGTGAGTAATGCAGCTAGGAGCTTATACACTCATTAGGCTCTATACTAGTGAACAATTCATCTAGGATCTTGAGTTTCAATATAATATGAAGAGGGACATAGGCACTTATCATATTTTTGATATATTCTCCAAATTCCCTACGGAATATAGACATATCAATGTCTATTACATCTGATGCCGGGTCAGGTAGATAGACTTTTACAAATTTAGTCCTGAACTAAAAACCACCATCAACATTAAGTCGCATGCTTAGCTCTTTACAGTGGCATTGTTGTGGGGTAAGCATAAGATGGTTATATACAAGGATAAAAATCAAAAGGGCAAGTCATGAAGAGATTGCCAGGAAGAATTTGGCTAACCTTTGGCAAGAGGCATGAGGAATCCATGGTTCTTGCATTGGAGGCTTGGCGTACTTCCGGCTTTTCCATAGGGTGATGGCGTTGCCGCTGCAACTTTGGTCACAGAGTGCTAATGCTGGTGATGCAGGTTCGGTTGTGGAATACTAATGTTAGCACTACAACCTTTGCTACAGAATGATGATGATGATTGGCTTGACCACAGAACGAGCAGAGATGGCGCTGGAATTTTGGCTATTGATCAGCAGAGATGGCGCTTGGCTCCAGTCCATGGAGTGGTGGAAACGGTTTCAGTCTTCGGAATGGTGGATGGATTCAGTCCATGGAATGCTAGATAGAGATGCTTGCTTCGGCCCCGGAGCGATGATGATGGCACGGTAACTTTGACCACGGAGCGTTGATAGTGCTTCAACTTCGACCATGAACTGTTGATGTTGGCGCTACTGGATTGGCTGCGGATTTCTGGTACCATGGAGCATTTCAGGTTCGGTCATGGAGCGGAAATATTGGCACACTTCTCATTCGGCTATGGAGCATGAGTGTGGTGTACCCAGTCATCTATTCATGTTCATGGATCAATAAGGAATCCTGATTCTGTTCAAACTCTATAAACTGCATTCGTATGAAAAGGGGTGTCGACCCTCTTCTGTTTTTGTTGTTCATCCGGCTCTGTGCTTTTATCTGCAGCATCTGGCTTCTCTTTGACATTTGTTAGCGGTGGTAGAGCGAGCATTAATGGTAACAAAGTAATCTCGAATAGTTATAATCAGCAGCAAGGAAATCCAGGAGAACTCAAGGTAGATTCTCTCGCATGTATCCACCCAACATTACCATTGATCTTCTCCAGAATGTGTAATAATGTTCCGACTCCAGAAGAATGAGTATTAACCTCTTCAGTGGATTTCAAAATTTACCAAACTCCATTGCGCTTCTTGGGGTGGATGGATGAAATAATGTCAGAGCTAACCTTGGAGATTGTGGTTACGTTGTTGGTTCGTCCTTGACTTTATGTTATTTGGTACCTATACTTTCTGATTGCGATGATGATATGTTGTGGAGAGACGTTTTGTTGCCGATGGGTGAAATAGATGAGTTGAGAGGCGTTTCATTGCCGATGTCGTGCTATCAAGTCTTCAAGGACTTCGTTCCAAGCGACATCCTTTGAACCATCTTCTGAATCTTGGACTATTGTATGGAACGGGATGCGGTGATAAGTCCCCAATTATACTTCTGTTAGATCTGATGGCATGGATGGATATGTGAATGTATCTATGTGGCATGCTTTTGGAGTCTTTGATGTAGTGCACGGCTTCATGTTGAGAAATTCCTGCGGCTCCTATTGCATTTGCTGGTAAGGTGGTTGACAGATTGATGAAGGCATAAATCTTTTGGATTGGTCATTTGTTGATCAATGGGCGGGAGTCACACTTGATAGCTATGCATTGTACCCAACTTCTGGAAGCCCATGCACCCCCTTCCATAGGAAATTGGAAATATAGAAACACCGAGTTCGTCTTTGTCGGTGATGCACGTCTTCATGCAAGCCTTGGGTAGACGATGTTGAGTTATGAGTAGGTGATATGGTAAACATGGTTTAGTTGGTACACGTGGCTTTATGAGGTGTGACTTTCCTCTTTGATTCTTCACTAACAACAACGCTTATGAATGGCTGAGCCAAATACTGCTTGTTGGTCAGGCTCCTTCCATACAAGGAGGTGGTGATATACTTGCACTACATCTTTGAGGATTGGTGACCTTGTTACCAAGGTATTTCGTGTGTTGAGCCTTAGTCCCCAAGTGGGGTTCTCGTGGTTCTATCTTGTATGATTGGTGAGTTGACCAGAATAAAGATAACATCTTGCATCTGTACTGGTGACTCTATTACTTCTTCCATGTGAAACTAAAATATGGAGAAGTGCGAACTACCTTTGTAGTGATTGTTTCTATGGAAAATCTCTGGCTGGTATCAATGAATGATAGTTTTTGGCACCAACTGTGATCAGAAGAGACTGCGTTTTCGTGGGAACAAAAATAAGCTGGCAGGTGCTAGGATGGATACAGTCACGATTCTTAACAGTGAGGAGTGGTGAATACGGGTACATATCTTGGCGAGGAAGAGTGATGGATACTGGATCTTGAAAGGAAGGAGCGGCAGCTACGAGCACGAAAATTGGATGACCACGGACATGAATATTGATGGGCTTTGATAACTCACATATGTGATTTTATTCCTATTTTTATATATTTATTTTCGGTGAATCGGCGGCTTCGAGAGAGAACGTAGAAGCGGCTCCTGGAGCGAAATGTTGAATCGGTTCCTGGAGAGAAACGTTGAAGCGGTTTATGGAGCAAACGTTGAGGCGGATGCTGGAGCGAAATGTTGAAGCGGCTGCTAGAGCGAAAAGTTGAAGCGGAGCGGATTTTGGAGAGAAACATTAAAGCGGGGCGGCTTCTGGATAGAATTTTGAAGTGGCTACTTATGAGTTGTGTCCATGTCCATCTGAGTCTTGGCAATAATTTCCTATCTCTCCATCAAATCGATAATGGTAATGGAAAAGATTGGTTTCCTCTGGCACCCCCAGCCTTGCGTCCTCACGAAGAAGTGGTGGCAGCTCTGGTAATGATTGGAAACATCATGCTTGAAGAAATATTAGGAATAGCGGCGGCTCTGTCTCTTGGACTCGATAAGTCCCTAGCCGTCCTTTATTATCTATGTAACATCTTTATGTTGATCCGCGAAAAGATGGAGGATCTCCATTCCCCAGGCGTAATTCCCCTGAATCTATCTTTTCTTGGACGATGCGTTTCAGAGCATTGCATTCACTGGTAGGATGATTAACTAACTTGTGGTAATGGAAATAGCTGGGATTTTCCATTTGTTCTTCAGTTGGTAGGCGCCTAACATGCGATAGTTTGATGGCATCGTCTTGAATCCATACTTCCAGGAGTTCGATTATTTTGTTGATCGGGAACGGGAAATTTGGAACAGCATATCCAGTTTCTTGTTGTTGCACAGGAACCTTAGCCGCGACCTTCTGGGTTGTTTTTCCGCTGCTGGATTTTTTCTATTTCTTCCTTCATTAGCGATTGACTGGAGGATGGATATTTTATTAGAAAAACACATGTTTTCCTGAACGTCTTTACGAGCTTATTCATTCTGGAACGGTTCGGACCGCGTGAGTAAAGCAGCAACGGATCTCTTAAAAGCTTCTGATGCAATATGGGAATTGATATTTTCCAGAAAGGATGCACATAATGAAATCACCTTTTCATTACGAGGACTCTAATGAGAACGTTATAAATCCCACGAGTCTTCTTTATGATATGGAGGAAATATCTTTTGATCTTCATGAGCATACAAGTTATATTGGTGGATACCTTTCCATTCAGCGTGACCATAGGCTTCATCCTCCTTACTAGGAGTAGGAATATGAATCTTGGAAGAAGAACTACCACCATCAGCATCGATCCAAAATGAATGGTTGATAGCATTTTATACCGAATGAATACGCGTTGGTTCCTTTGACAGTTGATCCGTGAGCACTTTTAGAAGCGTCAATACTCTGCCATGCGTCTTGATAATAGTAGCTTGATTCTCGACAATATCATTCAGGAATTTCGTCAAATCATGAGTTGTTAAATATCGAGACTCCATAGCCTCGATAATGGTTTTGAATGGAAGAACGGATTCAAGGATAACATGTGAAGTATTTTCGGTGCTAGGAGAAGTAAAATTGGGATTGAGGGCTTCTAAAGCATTCCTAACATCAAACATCTTGAGAAATTTAGGAAATTTAAAATGGGTTTGAATTTGTCCTAAGACCAATTGGTATGGAAATGAAATTGGGAATTGAATTTGTAACCGAGAGATTTAATCTCTCACTGTGGTCGTCAATTGTTTATGGGTGAAAATCGTTTTTGCTGATTTTGGTAATTTTGGGTGTGTGGGTAAGAAACGAGTCTAGACCCTAAACAATGCACTGTACGGGAGTACTTTTGATTCGAGAGATCAATCTGTACAATCCTGGCCTAAACCAAGAAATGGTTGTTCCAGGCTTGCTTCGGTCACAAAGTGAAGGAGAAGAGTTGGTCTTAGGGAGGGAAGCGAAGAGAGTGTTGACACCAAAATTGTTGATTCTTAAGGTGTTATTGTTTACGATTTGTATTAGAAAGTAGAACTGGCTAGCAGGATGGAAAGCTACCAGGTGATTTATGGATATTGTATTGTTGCCGACCAAAAACTTGTTTTTTGGTGGAATATAGGTGAAGCCTATTTATACAAGTCATATTAAAACGTACCCCGGTATCATAGGAAGTGGAAACGATTGAGTGGTGGAATAATAGAGTAACGTGTAACTATCAGACATTATGCTTCCATGATGAAGGAAGTGAATTCGTGTAACCGTCGGGCATTATGCTTTCATGATGAAGGAAATAAATTATCTTACACCGTTACTGCTCACCACCACTAATTGTCCCACTTCATGACACTTTCTTGTAACGGGCGCTTTGCACGCCGCACGCTGTAAACCTTCAGACTAATACCTTGATGAGCATCCCCCAGTTTGTGACATGTTTGATGTCTCGAGTGTTTTCGTGGAAAACGTGTAATAGGTTGCTATGTGTGGTAAGTTAAAGTCAAGAGACTTTGCCATTTGAAAATATTATGTGATGTTATTAGGCTTGCCTTGTTCGGCCGCCTAAAACTTGCCACAATTCCGTCAGTTTGGTGGCGAACTTGAATGGATGAGATTATATCTCATGAGAAAGGGTGGTCGTTGATTATTTCCACATCTTTGTTGTGTAGCGAAGTGATACCATTGTCATAGTAGCGCCTGGTGGAGCCATGGCATAGCGGCATGCTAGTGGCATAGCGGCATGCTAGTGGCATAGCGGCATGCTAGTGGCATGCCAATGGCGTAGCCGCGGCATGGAGGCATGCTAGTAGCCGTGGCATAACATCATACTAGTAGCCGTGGCATGGCGTCATGTCAGTTTTGTTGTGGCATGTCCACGCATGTGGCGTTGTTGCATGTACAAAGCTAAGATTTGGCTCCATGGTAAAATTAGGGCATGGCCGCGTGGCTAAGGCTAGAATTTGGAGATGTGGTCAGATTAGGGCTTCGCGGCGTGGCCAAGTTTAAAGTGGCTCGTGGTATGTTACCTCGGCGGAGTGGCATGTTGGTATGCCGATTAATATGTTGTCGTGGTAAGGCGTGTTTGGCTTGCCATTTAGTACGTTAGGCACGGTGGAATGGCTGGCATAGTTTGTACATGCCAGCAGCACGATGGTGCAAGTGGCGCCTGGCGTATCCGTGTCCACTAGACTTAGGTGGATGGTCGCCAAAAAGTTTCCACAAGTCTGTCAGTTCGGCGGAGAACTTGGATGGTTGAGATTGCATCTCATGAGGAAAGGAAGCCGTTGATTATGGCTACCTTCTGTTAACTCATGAAATTTCGTAATCAGGAAATTCAGATGTGGGACCTTCACTAAAATCATTGTAGAATTCTCGTACGAACTCGGATTTTGACTGTCCAACCCTCCATTTTGATCAAAAAATAATTTCCTATCTCCCCTCGAGAGAATATCTAGGATTTGAGCTCTTTTAAGAGGTGAAAACTGAAAACATCCCTACAGTAAAACTTAGGAAGAATTCAGGAGGAATTTTGTTAGTTTTCGGCCATGACCTAGCTCGCCTTTTATGATGTATCTCTTAGATCATTACTCCGATTGATTTGAATTTTTAGTATGTTATGATAGACATCCATACAAAACTTTTGGAATGTAGGTCATACTAAAATTGTTTACCAAACGTTCCCAGTTATTTGTACAATCTTTGGGAAGCCGATATGGCATGTAACTGAAGTGTTGACGCAACTTTTCTTTTCTTTTTTAATATTGTGGAAAATTTAGAGTGACCTGATTAGTTGAAAGAGAGGTCCGGCCAATCATGGATGTGGCTACACTTCTAGTGTGAGTGTGGCGGCTTTAGAGTGACCTGATTGGTCAATGGGAAATAGGGCCGGCAAGTATGGGCCCAGCCACAAGTCATTGGGGGTGTGGAAGGTTTAATGCGACCTGATTGGTCTACAAATGAGTAAGGGACGGTTGGGTAGCATGGGGCGTCCAAGTTTCGCCGGATACCATATGGCATGGCTACGCTTCCCTCGTTGTTACTCCTACTCCGCGGCTCTGTTTATTCTTTGCTTTCTGACTGAGTATTTTGTACAAGGGACTTATAACCTTGGTATTTGGAGGTCCATGCTACTTTGCTGCGAATGAACACAAATCCGTCATGCCATACCAATATTAAGGGTTCTACCGGGGAACATAAGCATTGGTACTTGGAGGTCCGTGCCACTCTGTTGCGAGTGAACACAAATCCGTCATGCCATACCAATATTAAGGGTTCTGCCTGGGAACATAAGCACAAGAAAAGTACTCAGCAGGCTCCGACATTTGTGAGTAATGCATCTAGGAGATTATACACTCATTAGGCTCTATACTAGTGAACACTTCATCTAGGAGCTTGATTTTAAATATAATATGAAGAGGGACTTAGGGACTTAGGCACTTATCAGATTTTTGATATATTTTCCAAATTCCCTGTGGAATATGGACATATCAATGTCTACTACATATGATGTCGGGTCAGGTAGATAGACTTTTAAAAATTTTGCCCTGAACTAAAAACTACCATCAACACTAAGGTACACGTACCCGTACGCGTACCCAAGATGGTTATATTTCTCAAATCGGTAAGCTCGTGAACTTAAACAATAAATCATAAGGAATGCAATCTTTGCAAACCGTGGATATATTGTTCATGAATTGATTCGAGTGAATCAAACCGATTTTGTTTCGATTGTGTCTATGTATAAAGATCTAATAAATTGAACAACTCTTCAACTAGTTCTTTTGAGTCATTTGAACTAGTTGTGAAGAAGATGAATATGGTTGATATGAAAGTGCTCATATGGCTAACCATTGGTTAACTATTTGTGAACCAACCAAATGTACGCCTTTAGGTAAGGTTACTCAAACCTAAATGAAATACATTTCATTTGTGTGTGACAAGCTAAGTTTCGATCTAACGGTTGAAAGATATTAGTTTGGATAAATCAGTTTTTTCATCTAACGGTGAATATTGAATGCTTTGTTACCAAGGTAACTTAGATTGCAAACCCTGATTTGAAAACTATACAAAGGAGACGTCTAGTAACTGGAGAAACTAATCCCCACATCTCATGTGTGATACTAGTTAGTTTTGCTAGAGTCGATTATCCTTTAACCGTAGGTTTTTTCTCAAGACCCTGTCGGTTAACGACTTAAAGACTTCATTGGGATTGTGAAGCCAGACGAAACTACTTCTCTTATAGTTGAGCGATCTGATCTTTCAATTTTCTATCGTACGAGTTCAGTTGAATAATTGGCTTGAGATTATATCTCCGATATGGAAAGATAAAAATAAATCACAAACATCTTCGTCTCATCGTTTGTGATTCCGAAAAATCTAGTTTCGCTACCATACGATTTTGATTATTGTGAGGTGATCAATAATTCTAGGCTGTTCTTTGGGAATATAAGTCCGAGTTATTGATTAGTTCCTGTTCACCTTGATTTTATCAAAAGACGGAACAAAACTCGTAGGTTTATCTGTGGGAGATAGATTTATCTATTATCGTAGACTTTTCGGTGTGATACAGATTTGTTTATTAAAGTCTTCGACTTTGGGTCATAGAAACTAATGGTTGTGGGTGAGATCATCTAAGGTAATCAAGTGTGTAGTGTCCTGCTGGGATCAGAGATGTAAGGAGCACAATTGTACCTTGAATCAATGTGATATTGATTAGGTTTCAACTACAGTCCTGGCCGAAGTTAGTTTGTAGTAGGCTAGTGTCTGTAGCGGCTTAATAAAGTGTGGTATTCAATCTGGACTAGGTCCCGGGGTTTTTCTGCATTTGCGGTTTCCTCGTTAACAAAATTTCTGGTGTCTATGTTATATCTATTCCGCATTATATTTTGTTATATAATTGAAATATCACAAGTTGTGCGTTGTATCAATCAATTGTGAAATCCAACCTTTGTTTGTTGATTGGAAATTGATTGATCCTTGGATATTGGTCTTTGGTACCATCCAAGTTTATTTCTCTTGTATTTGATAAAGACTCGCAGATTTCTATTTGCTTGAGTATAGATCAAATCGAGAGATAGAGATATTAACTCCCTGATATACTTTTTATTAAGATTGAGTCTGACTGTCTAGTTGATTCTCTTAAAGGTATATTAGAGTTAGTCCATACAGTTTGCTAATCGAAATATTGGGTGAGGTTGTTAGACCCCTGCTTTTTCAATACCAAGTACACCCTTCTTCATTACTGAGTTCCTTCAATGTCCCTACGCCTATAACCAATATGGTATACGCACGTAAATCCCAAGATATAGTCCACCATCTTGAGTTGCTATGAAGACTTTCGCTCTCAAATCCTTTGGACTGCCACCCCGTAATAAAAAATGACTAAATATTTTTCAGTAACTGACTCACTTAACAATCATCCAATGGATCTTTATCAAGAATACAAAGCAAAGCTTGGCTAACTTAGCCTAGATAAAGAGTGGTTAGGATTTTTTTAGGAAGAAAATAAATCTACAACTGTGGTTTGTTTAACATAACCATTATAAATATTTTATTAATTAGTGTCCCATTAATTTCTCATGATGAATGATTAATTAATATGTGATTATAAATATCTCCTTAATTAATCTAATAAATACATATTTTTATTAATGTATAATTTTATTAAAAAATATATTAATATAAAAATTAATGGTGGTAGTGAAAGAAGCAGTGGGTGGTGGAAACAATAGCAGGTGTTTATGAGTGGTGGAGGTACTGGTGGATGTTGGTGAATAGTAGTGGATAATAATAGTTTTGCAGGAATCATTGTATTGTGATAGATGTAGTTGGTTGTTTTTAGCACGACTGGTAAGGATAAAAACCAAATATTTCGAGGAGGAGGATACTAAATCATATTAGACAATATGATAATGACCGCCGGATCACCCAAATGGAATCCCTGATATATATGGTACCCGGTCGAATACATTATGGTTTTTAGTATTAAAATAAAATTGATTACATTATAACATTAAAAAAAGAATATAATAAAAAAAATTGAAAATATTAATTAACGACTTAAGTTTGTTCAATTAAACTTTATACATGACGGTCGTGATTGAAAATTAAAAGCATGCCCAGCTAGTGGGTTGCAGCAGTGGTATCAGGTGATTTTGTGGTGATGGCAGGTGTTGGTGAGTGGTAATATATTTGTTCTGAATTATAAAAAAAAAGTTTGGCTAAGTTAGTCAACTTAAAGAGTGATCTTTATTTTCCATCCCAATTGATAAATCCAAGGTTGTGGTCGATTCCATGATCAATACACGCTTTAATTGGGAAATAATGCATTACTTGTTTTCAAAAGCAAAGTGGAGAAATTTGATCGACTGAAGATAATAAACCTACCTTCCCATAAAACTAAACAATTGATTCTCTCACTCACCCTAGGAGAAGTAGGAGAAGTGGATTAAAAAACTTTAGTTCCCCAGTTTTGAGCGAACTTAAATCAGAAATAAATTTTGGAAGAAGAGATACACTATAGAGAAAAAAGAACTTAAATACAAGAACATACTTCCGCTCAACCTTCTTTCCTCCTCCAAATATTTGATATCTGCGTTATTTATCAATTATTTTTGGTATCATCTTCAAGATTTGTTTAGGGAGAAGATAAATCAATGGATATTTACGTAAGTGTTTATAAATGATGTTTATGATTGAAAGTTAGAAATACGTCCGACGATATTAATTTTTGTACATCATTATTGTCTCACTAAATTTTCATGATAAATATTTTATTAATCCCTCATAATAAATGTCTTATTACTTATCTTAATAAATATATACTCTCATTAAATAGATAACAACTTTGTTAATAATTACATCAATAGATATTGGGATGGCCAGAGTGGTATTTGTGAATGATGGTGCATGGAGGCGGTAGTGATGCTGGTGAAAAATGTAGTGGTAATAAGTTGTTCTGGTTGTGGTATTGCAGTTGATCAAAATAGTAGTGTGCAATTTTTATTAAGTGTAGTTATGACACAAATAACATTATATTGTGGAAGTTTTGCTTGGTTTTTTTAGTGTTAAAATAAGTATGGTTATAAAACAAAAGAAAAAACAAAAAAAAAAGTATGATAACAATTGTCACTTTATATAGTAACAACAAATGAATGACACCGGTCGAAATTGACGTTTTTTTTTTTTTACTTATTTTCGAACCCGTGCCGTAGTATCAGTGATAAAGCAGAATAAGAGATCTTCCATTTATATAAATAAACTCCTTTGGTCAAATTATCGATTATTTTAGCAGAGCACAAATGGTAATAAAAGAGATTATCAAGAATAAAACTGACTTATTTCAATTGATTCATGTACGATTGCATACCCAACCAATAAAAATAAAGTTACCTTCCATGTAAAAAATATGTAAGAAGAAGTTAATGCAAACCCTAGGGAGATAAAGATAATCTTCAAGTTATAAAGAAAAGTCTTAAATCATTCTCCTCCCCTTATGTTTTGTCTTGAAAAGTTTTTTCTTTTTAAGTATTAGATATCTTCTTATACAATACCATTCTAAGCCTTAGATTCTGTTTAGGACCATATTTCTTCGAGTTAGAGGTCACAAGCCATGTTAATTCAGAAAAAGGCTACATAAGTTTGTCAGAATCGTTTAGGTACATGTTCACCAACTTAGTTGATTCCAAATATACAAACCCCTTATGTTATATATTATTATGTATATATCCATGCACTTGTGATTTTTATTTATTTTTTATTTTAGTAATTTTATTTAATTTGTACATATCATGTTAATGGTTTTTGTTAAAATGTTTTAAAAGTTTTTTTTTTTTTTTTTTGTTTCTTAATAAGTTTTATGTCTTCCGTGTTTGTCTTGAAATAATTGTTTTTGTACTTAATGTATAATGTGAATGATAATATTTTTATGTTGAACTCTACTGCGTTTTTTTTTTTACTGAACTATGATTTTTGTATATAACATAAAGACAAGTATCGTTTCTAAATACAGAACATCATAGTTGTTAGATTATCGCTCGGTCAAACTCACAAGTTTTGGTTTGTCGTCAAACTTGTTGTCAAATTTAGTTGATCAAAACTAAATCTTGATTTATAGTCTACTAAAATCAGTCCCGGACTAAGAATAAAACAAGGTAATTGTTGCATTCTCAACAGTTAGGGCTGCCACCTTGGTCTTCCTGCAACAACTATATGGGTGTATTTAGTAGTTCTCTTATTAGTTAATTATGTCCACTTGATAAGGGACACATGTCCAATCCTCGTGGTTGGATTCAGAAAGCTGAGCGCTATTTTCAACTTCATGACGTTGAAGACCACAAAAAGGTAGATATTGCTGCAATCTACCTTGATGGTAAGGATGAAAAGTGGTTTTTAAAATTTCAAGTTAATCGACATAGAATAACTTGGCATGATTTATCCACCCATCTATGTGCTCATTTTGAAAATCCCGTGGATGAGAATTTTGTTGGTAGCTTTAACAAACTCATGCAGCAATCCTCTATAGATGAGTATTATGAGGAGTTTGAATCACTCAAGGCATTGATGCTTAAAATGAACCCCTCCGTTAGTGAATCTTACTTCATTATGAGATTCTTAAGTGGATTGAAGGAGGAAATAGGTAAATATGTTCCTATGTTTCACCCTCAAACACTATCTGATGCATTTTCTCTAGCAAGACTACAAGAGCAAAAGCTAGCTCTAGCAGATGCTGCCACTAAACCATTCACTAAGTCATTCAATAGCCCATTTACTTCAACTAGACAGTATCTTTCTACATCTTTTGTACCCAAACCAATTCTTACTTCACTGAAATCTGCACCCACCACTCCCAAGTCCATTTTCACTCCTATAAAAAAGTCCAATCCCCAACCACCTCTAATTAAAAGATTTTCTCAAGAGGATATGGACAAAAGAAGAGCTCAAGGATTATGCTATAATTGTGATGCAGTCTATAGGCCTGAGAACTTTTGTAAGGGCAAGCAGAAGATTTATATGCTCTAAATGGATAATTCTGAGTTTGCAGATACTGAGGAGGAAGAAGAAATATTTTAGGAAGCTAATGCATCTCCAGTTCAGTCTGATGTAGAGATCTCTCTCCATGTACTCACAAGCAATGCCACTGGGGAGACAATCAGAATTATGGTGTCCTCAATAAACAAAAAGTTTCCATTATTATTGACACTGGTAGTACCACCAGTTTCATTGACATCAAGCTAGCAACTTCTCTCAAGTGCCACATTGAGCCAGCTGCTGCCATGATGGTCACAGTTGCTAATGGTGCCATAACAGTGAGTACTGGAATTTGCCCAAGACTTACATGGAGCATGCAAGGCCATACTTTTGTGGAAGACCTCAGAATTCTGCCAATAGGAGGTTGTGACATAGTTCGTGGAGCTGACTGGATCAAGACTCTAGGTGATGTGCTCTTTAATTTTTCTACCTTAAGCATTTCTTTTAAATACAACAATAAGAAGATCACCTTACATGGGAGCTCTCCAAAACCTTCAGTCTTTATGACTAGTGGAGATGCAATTCAGAGATTTATCTCTACAACCTCTCATGGCTTGGTGGGTTATTTTTTCTCAATCTCCACTACTACTACCCCACCAACTCCTAAAATACTACATCCCTTATTACAAGAATTCACAGACATATTCCAGGAACCAACTCAACTACCACCCAAAAGAAACATGGATCATAGAATTTCCTTACAACCCAACTCCATGCATGTTAACCAAAGAGCTTACAAATGCTCATATGTTCAAAAGGAAGTGGTTGAAAACATTGTCACAGAAATGCTTCATTCTGGCATCATTCAGCCAAGTCATAGCCCCTTTGCCTCACCTATACTTTTGGTCAAAAAAAAAGATAATTCTTGGAGGTTTTGTGTGGACTATAGAAAAATTAATAGCATCACAATCAAGGATAAGTTTCCTATTCCCATTGTTGATGAACTATTAGATGAGCTCAAGAGATTTAAATTCCTCTCCAAAATTGATATTAGAGTTGGATACCACCAGATCAGGGTAAGTGACTTGGATATCTTCAAGACATCATTTAGAACCCACCAAGGTCACTATGAGTTTAAAGTGATGCCATTTGGCCTCACCAATGCTCCTGCCACATTTCAGGCTTTAATGAATGAGATATTTCAACCATTCTTGAGGAAATTTGTCTTAGTCTTATTTGATGACATCCTTATTTACAGCTCTAGCATGGAGGAACACTTAGAGCACCTCAGAATTGTTTTCTCCTTGCTCAGACAGCATCAGCTTTTTGCAAAACTGTCCAAATGCAGCTTTGGTCAGTCCTCATTGGAGTATCTTGGTCACATCATTACACCTGAAGGAGTCTGTGCTGATCCTAGTAAGATTTCCTGCATGCTCTCTTGGCCTTTACCTAAAACTATTAAGGACTTGAGAGGTTTTTTGGGCCTGACTGGCTACTACAGAAAATTTGTGCAAGGGTATGGCTCCATCAGCAAACCATTAACTGACTTACTTAAGAAAGATGCTTTTCTATGGAATCCAACTACCACAGCTTCTTTTGAGCAATTAAAACAAGCCATGAGCCACACACCCATTTTAGAACTTCCTGATTTCACTAAACAATTTGTGGTTAAAAGTGATGCCAGTGAGTCATTCATTGGTGCAGCATTACTTCAAGATGACAAACATATAGCTTAATTCAGCAAGCCATTGGGTCCTAGATCAAGGGCTCTTTCTACTTATGAAAAAGAGTTTCTTGCCATTGTACTATTTGTTCAAAGGTGGAGGCATTATTTACAGGGCAACAAGTTCATCATAAAGACTGACTACCAGAGTATCCAATATTTTCTTCAACAAAAAATCACTACTGCCTTACAGCAAAAGTGGCTGATCAAACTATTTGGTTTTGATTATGAAATAAAGTATAAAAAGGGAGCTGAAAATGTGGTTGTTGATGCTCTTTCTAGGAGATCTCATGAATCGGCAACTTGTAATCCCTTATCTGTCTCTGCTCCATCTTGGGTACAAGAGGTTCTCAACAACTATGCACAAGAGCCAAATTTAGACTCTCTCATTTCTCAGTTACTTCTTAATACTGCTAGTGTGCCCCATTTTACCTACAAGGAGGGCATCCTGAGATACAATAACAGACTTTACAATGGCATTGGAGGTAATTTCAGAAAAAACCTTTACAGTCATTCTATGATTCATCTGTGGGAGGTCATTATGGCATGAATGCCACTTATGTTAGAGCCAATAGCCACTTTTATTGGCTAGGAATGCTCAATGATATCTTACTCTTGGTGTCCCATTGTGACATTTTCCAAAGGAATAAAAGTGATCACACAAATGCTGCTGGCTTACTCCAACCTCTACTTATTCCTGCTCAACCATGGCATCACATCATTATGGATTTTATTGATGGACTTCCTGTCAGCAACAGATAGAGTATTATTTTGGTCATTGTTGATAGGCTCACAAAGTATGCTCATTTCATAGATCTACAACACCCTTATACAGCTGCTTCTGTGGCTCAAGCATTTCTCAATATTGTATTCAAGCTGCATGGATTACCATCTTCTATTGTGTCTGACAGAGACAAAGTTTTTACAAGTCATTTTTGGAAGGATTTGTTCCAAGCCTTGGGCACTACCTTGAACCTCAACACTGACCATCACCCCAAACATATGTGCAAACTAAAAGGGTAAATGCATGCCTAGAGAATTACTTGAGATGCCTCACTGGACATAAACCAAGCAACTGGAGTCAATGGCTAGCACTGGCTGAATGGTGGTATAACACAAGCTTTCACATAGGGTTGCAAATATCTCTATTTTAAGATTTGTATGGGTATGTTCCTCCTCACATGGCCTTCCCCACTACTGCCACCACTTATGTAGCTGTAGTAGAAACTTATTTAAAAGACAGAGCTTCCATGCTGGACTTACTCAAAGAATCTCTTCACAAGGCGCAAGAGAGAATGAAATTATATGCTGATGCTTCTAGAGTGGATAGATCATTTGAAGTGGGGGATTTGGTCTACTTGAGGCTCTAACCTTACAGACAAGCCTCTATCGCTTTAAGAACAAACTTCAAACTATCAGCTAAGTTCTATGGCCATTTCCAATACTGCAGAAGGTGGGGAAAGTAGCTTACAAGTTGGAGTTGCCATATAACTCTCGGATTCACCCCGTGTTCCATATTTCTCAGTTAAAAAAACACATTGGCCTCAGGTTCACTCCTTCCCCTACACTTCATGGTGTTGATATTACAGGTGATATAATCATGCGACTAGAAAGAGTGTTGAGCCACAGGACTGTGATCATAGGAAAACGATTAGTTCCCCAGGTGCTCATCCAATGGACCAATTCTTCTCCAGAATACGCTACTTGGGAGGAGATTAAAAATATTAAGGCTCACTATCCGCGGTTTATCCTTGAGGACAAGGATACTGTTCAGAGGGAGGCAATGTTTCATTCTCAACAATAAGGGCTGCTACCTTGGTCTGCCTACAACAACTATCTGGGTGTATTTAGTAGTTCTCTTATTAGTTAATTATGTCCACTCGATAAGGGACACGTGCTCTTCATCCATTGAGTAAAATTAGGTTTAATCATTGGATATTTAAGTTGTAAGAGAATTATGTTTTATCCCATCTGAAAATTAATGAAACAAAACCTATTTGGCTGCACATATTGCACAGTTCTTGGCCTGGATCTTCGATTCAGGAGGTGTTTTAACACCATTTATCTTTATTTCCTCGACCTGATTGTCTAATCTATTGTATATTCACAACAGTAATTGATAATGTGAATTTATCGATTCACCCTTGAAGATTGAAAACAGAAGGACAACAAAGACGTCTACGATGATTTCATGAACAAAAATATGTGAGACTGACTATCCTATTTACTAATATTTTTACCATTTTATTTACTGAGAAAACGTCATATGATTTCGGTATTATGATAAAAATTACAAAGAAGAAATTTTGAGTGCAAGCTAGTACTTGACAAATCTCGAATTACAGATTCAAGCAATAAAAGTTCTAAAGACTTATTGCATAATAGGTATGGGATTAATTTATTGTCCAATAAATTGTAATTGCGAAAGAGGTTCCTAAGAGATCTCAAGTTACATTCATACTGATTTGGTCAGTACATGAACTTTGAGTTTATTGATAATTTATACTTAATGATTAAAATATCTTATTAACTCACTACATGAACTGATTTGCTCAGTTCAAAAACTAGTTGTTTTTAAGTTGTTCCTAGACATTTTTGAATCATCAAGCACACGAACTGATTTGGTCAATGCGTGAACTACTTTACTTTTAAGTGGTTCCTGGACACTTTTTGTAAATCGAGCACACGAAGTGATTTAGACAGTTTCCGAACTTGCAGATATGAAAATTTCCTGAACTCTGAGATGACAATTTGTTCACAAACTCTTTTGACCAGTTCGTGAGTTAATTTTGTCATTGAGAGTTATAGAACTATATTATTGCTTGATGGTTCATATACAACTTAACCATTATTCTTGGGCTAACCTTTTGGTTCCCCAGTTCTTATATCGACAAATATGTGCACATTCTTCTTTGTAATTCAAGGAAAACTTCTAACATGTTTACATGAATCAACCTATATTAATAAGTTTAGTTTACTTAATATGAAAGTAATTCATAGACATGGAAACTAGTTCACGAACTCATTTTCGATAATAAGATACCTAGCTTTGTAGAGGACTAGTTGCGACTAGAATCTTCCTACATAGGGTTCCTCGAGAAACATAATTTGGTTAAGACTTTTGAAGTTTTCACTAAAGTATTCGTGAATTACAATCATACTATTTTATACCTGATAGTTCATGATATCGGGTATCTTATCGTGATCATCGTAGTTCTTGTCTACTCTAAAGGTCCGTCTCTTTTGTTATACAGACATTTAATAACTATTTATTAAGGAATGATATTGATAAAAAAAACTACAAAGACTTCTTCATCTCTGACTTTGTAGTCCGGTAATATTAACATCTAAACTTGTTTTAGATTGAACTTATGAGGTAGAATCAATTGGGTATCTCTATAAGCTTTGAAGAGATTAAACCCAACTTGTTGAGAATTATTTCGATAAATATTTTTCCTTTGGATTCCTCTTGAAGCAAAAAATTTCATTCCCTTGATTGAAACATATTTTAAGGAAATCAAATAGGTATCGAGTTAAAGACAGTGTTGCACTAGTCTTCACGAAGAACAGTGGAGCATCTTCTAAAGAGAATTGGAGTTTTGTTAGAATATTTACAAGAGAAACTTCTAAAGAGAATTGAGATGTTTCTTGGAGTTTATAGGTGTTTGAATACAACTGAAGCAAGGAAACTTTGAGGGTACACTTTTTCTCTATTATATCTAGTCCACGGTATGGTAGTAGGAAAATTGTGTAACAACTTAAATCAATGTGTGTTCAGTCGAGACTAGGTCCCTAGGTTTTTCTACAAGATTGTAGTTTCCTCGTTAATTTTTTTTTTTTGCCGTCTAGAGTTATTTCTTTTCCGTATTGTATTGTTTATATCTATAATCAGAATATCACAAGTGGTATGGTAATCAACCTAGATAATTTTATATTAGTTTGTTTAGATTATAACAAGACTTTTCTTGTTGACTTCTTATCTTGAAAGGCATTACAAAACCGCGTCTTATTGGAATTTATATTTTATACAATTTGGGTACAGACTAGGTTGTCCTTGGATATTGATTTTTGAGATCATCCAAAGAATTTTTTCGTATAGCTTCACGAACGAAAAAGTTGGAGATGTACTAGGTATCCTCTTCGATAATTTTTAGTAGAAAAATTGTTAAACAGAATAAAGTTTTGGTTTTACGAGTGTTTTGATTCTTAATAATGATGTTAGTTTTTAAATTATGAAGCTTTCATTTTGAATTAGATGGCATGAATATTTTAGTACAGTTGTGCAATTTGTTTTTTATCAAAATTAAGTTTGTACATCAATTATAATATAAATTTGGTGTACCAAAATGATATTTAGTTTCATAGGATGTTATTTACTCCCTCCGTTTCTGGAAAAGAGATATTTTTATTTTTTCAATTTGGCATATTTTTAGGCTAAAATGAAAAATTGAAAGTATCTCTGAAAAAACGGGGGTCTAACAACCTCACCCAATATTTTGATTAGCAATCTGTATGGACAACTCCGAGTTGTTTTCTAGAGAATCAACTAGATAGTTAGACTCAATCAATATAAAATACTCAAGGAGTTATTATCTCAATATCTCAATTTGATTTATTCAAGCAAATACAATTCGCGAGTCCTAATCAAAGAGAGATAACTTGGATGGTACCAAAGACCAATATCCAACTGTCAATCAATTTAAATCAACAACCAATAAGGTCGGATATTCTAATAGATTTAACAACGCACAACCTGTATTATTTCAATTATATAAAAATATAATGCGGAAAAGAAATAACACAGACACCAGAATTTTATTAACGAGGAAACCGAAAATGCAGAAAAACCTCGGGACCTAGTCCATATTTAACATACACTGTATTAAGCCACTACAGATACTAGCCTACTCCAAATTAACTTCGGTCTGGACTGTAGTTGAACCCCAATCAATCTCACACTGATCCAAGGTACAGTTATGCTCCTACGCCCGATCCCCAGATACGCACACTTGATTCCCTTAGCTGATCTCACCCACAACCAAGAGTTGCTACGACCCAAAGTCGAAGACTTTAATAAACAAATCTGTCTCACACAGAAAAGTCTATAAGATAGATAAATTCGTCTCCCACGAATAAACCTATGAGTTTTGTTCCGTATTTTAATAAATCGAGGTGAACAGGAACCAATCAATAAAACCATACTTATATTCCCGAAGAATAGCTAAGTTTTATCAATCACCTCACAGTAGTCTTAATCGACGCAACGAAAAAAGATATTGTGGAATCACAAACGATGAGACGAAGATGTTTGTGATTACTTATATATATTTCCTATCGGAGATATAAATCTCAAGACAATTATTAAAATTGTACACGTACGATAGAAACAACAAGATCATATCACACAACTACAAGAAAAGTAGTATCGATTTGGCTTCACAATCCCAATGAAGTCTTTAAATTGTTAACCTGGTTTTAGAAGAAGAAAACCAAAGGTTAAAGGAGAATCGACTCTAGCTTAGCAAACTAGTATCACACAGAATGTGTGGGGATTAGGTTTCCCAGTTGCTAGATTTCTCCCTTATATAGTCTTTCAAATCAGGGTTTGCAATCAATGTTAGCTTAGTAACAAAGCATTCAATATTCACCGTTAGATGAAAACCTGATTAGATACAAGCTAATATCTCTAAATCGTTACATCAAAAACTTAGCTTTCCATACACACATGTACTTTACGATTTTGGGTTTGTGTAACCGTACCCAAACGTGTAAAATAGTTGGTTCAATATTAGTCAACCAAATGGTTAGCCAGATGATAACTTTTATATCAACCATATTCTTCTTCACCATAACTTTTCCAAATGACTCAAATGAACTAGTTAGAGAGTTATTCATTTGCTATGAGATCTCATGTACTACACAAGATAATTGAAGCAAAAACGATCTGATTCACTCGAATCGATTCATGAAATATAAAGCCACGGTTTTCAATAGCATTCCTTAGATAATTTAGATAAGTTCACGAACATCATTTTTAGACATAACCACTCAAGTTCATGGACTGGGTTCACGGACTCAAGTTAACCGGTTGTATTTCAAAAACTCCAGCATAAATTCTCGGGTTCGAGAACTTCCGTCAGTTCTCAGAATGAAACCGAGCTTCAACTCCAGCATAAATTCTCGGGTTCGAGAACTACACACGTTCGCGGACTGAGTTCGCGGACTGGGTTGACTTCTCAAGTTCCGGTTTCACTTGATCAACAAAATTCACAAACTTCGGTTCAAGTGCTAAGGACTTATACATATATGTGTTACCACAACAATGTTTATATTCCCAAGTGGTTATATTGTCAAAACTCTCATTTCAACCATTGAAACATTCTCAGAGGGCGTAATATAGTTGTTATTCACAAACTATTTTTCGTCAGAGCGATTTCCAAAGTGATTAAAACATAACATGACTTTCGTCACTAGGTAAAGATGAACTTGGATAAAGCGAAAGCTTTACCAACACATATTTCAAGAAATAGATAAGCAAGATATACTCAGCTCGAAATATCACATGTGTATATTCTTAGTTTAAATAGTAATACGACTTTTGTCTTAAGATAGGAGATAGAGTAGATAGACTTTTGAGTGATAGATAAGTTCAAGTCTCCACATACCTTTTAGTCGATGAAGATCAACTGGTTCCTTGAGTAGTCCTTTGTCTTGTATGATGATTTCCATGGAGTTCTTGAGCTCAACTACACTTTCTATCCTAGTCCGAGACCTTAGCTATAGTAGACTAGAAATCAATACTTTATAGTTTTGATCACTAACATTGACAAACATGCTTGAGATAGCAACGCATGCAAGTTCGACCGAGTAGTGCTCTAAAAATCTTCCCCTTTGTCAATTCTAATGGAAAAACTATTAATACATATGGAATACAAAAAATATATAAATAAACTTTGTAGCTCCTATTCCACATGTATAATCTTCAACATTACTCGAAATCTTCGTCACTTCCAAGTACTCCAATGATCCTAAAGGTTGTATGTTTATCATCATCGTTGTTGAAAATTCATAGCTATAACAACGAGAAAACAACAGTTCTCAATCATTGTTATACAGTGTCATAGTATCATTACACAGTGTCAAAGTCCAATTGCATCACAACTTCAACAATAATACTATGGTGAGATATTACCCCCCCCTTAGTCAATACACCATCTCACATGGAAACCACTCCCCCTTACATAATGATCCGAAAACCATATGTATTTGTAGTGTGAACTACATATTAATTCTCTCCCTTTTTGTCAATAAAATTGGCAAAGGTACAAGAACGGGATCCTAATGAAATTTCCGTAAGAGATTTTCATGACCAAAGGTAAATGGATATATCATCTTATTTATATGCAATCATAAAGCTGAAGCTAAATGCATTCTTCAATGAGTTTATAAAGATACAAGATAACCCTATAATACTCCACAGCCGCACTCCCCACAAAGATTTGTCAATTAAGCACAAGTTCAAAAGAACTCTCCCCCATAAAATGTCATTCCCTAAGGAACAACAAGAGAGACCTTAATTTCAAAAGAAAAGAAGGATTTGTTTAGACTCAACAAATTCCATACAAGTATGAATTTGGAATCCAACAAGAAATATTCAATTATATTAACCTAAGCAAACCAAGATTAATTTGACTAAATATGCTCAACACAAGTAAGCTTATGGAGACTTAATAAATCAATTATATTAATCACAAGAAGACTCGCAAATAATCTAATTGCCATACTCAACCAAACCAATTACAAGAGTAATCAATTTAATTGGCCACACTCAACATAAGAACATTCTATGGAGCAATGCCTAAGTTAGTCATAAAAATAACCATCCTAGTCAATCATGCTCAACATGAGAAAAACTTACGGAGTGCTTACTAAATAACCATACTAGATAATTAATTTAGTTCAAAAAACTCGACATAAAGTATCTTATGGAACACAACTAAGCTAATCACAAAAATAATCAACTTTGGTTGTCTAATGCTCAACATAAGTCACAATACAGAGTCTCACAGTATTACACAAAATATGGATCATGGAGGATCAATTATTGCGGAATACACAAGGATTCATTATATATTTCCATCACCATTTGCACAATGACACACAATAGACATAATCCTTGAATCACAAAAGATTTTAACCTATCTTACATCAATAATTGACAATATAGGCTTAACTTTTGTGTTTATCAAAATTCTATTCATCCTTTTATCAATATTTTCATATTAATTCACGAACGACTTTACTTTTGTCAAAATATGGGACAATCAAGTTCACGGACGTAAACACACATATCCCATCAAAATATTGCAATAAAAAAAACCATAAAGATTAATACTGCAACCAACATCTTCCAAACAAGTTTAGAATTTAAACCAATAAATATAAAAACAAGAAGATGAAAACCATTGGATATAGCTATGTGTAATCACAATAATGGCTATTCCAAAACACTAGTTATTCTTCTAAACAAAAGAGAAAAAATAAAAGATTTACTAGGCAATAACATTTAACTTACTTTGTATACTCTTCTCATGTTCTTTGTATTCTTCAAGCTCATCTTCGATCAGATCAATTCTAGATTCTAGATTTTCAATATTTTCTTGAAGCCTTTTGGAAGAAGTTTCTAGATCACTTTTTAGGGCACGAACTTGTTCCAAGACTAGATTCATGGTCAAGGAGAGCTTATCAAAATGAGAAACAAAGATGTTTCCATCCAGGGAGGAACCATGAGAATCAGGGTTCACACAATTATCTGAAGAATCAAATCGTATCTTCTTTGATGGAAAGAGAACAGTCCAAACATCACTTTATTTAATAGAAAGACTTGAGGAGGACATGATAGAAGAGATAGATGAAATATTTAACGAAGAAAACTTTATTTAAAGGAAACTGAAAAGATAAATATCCAAACTAACCTTTGACCAAAACTCTAACAGAAACATGATTATTCTCAGAAGAAGACTTTAAAAACCAGAACAGAAATGTTTCATTGCAACCCTCTTGAAGATTGACTTTTCGTCTAAGAGGGATAGACAAAAAGTCCTTAATACCGTATTATAAATTGTACATGATCCAATCCCTTTTAGGACTGGGTAACTTCTTTTGAGGTGATGAAGTTATTCTTTGTTTCTGTCTTGTTTTTAAGAAAGAAGAGTTATGAACATCATTATTTCTTTTCTTTGGCATAGATTTAAACACTTTGATTGTTGATTTTTGGACTATGCATTCTTTTGGAAATCTCTTTTACAAAGGCAGGAGACTTAGTACGAGATTTATTTCTCTTCTTCTTCAAACGACTTTTTGTAGAAGAGTGTTTCTTCCTGTAGTTGCAGGAAATCCTACACTACACCCTTGTTAAGAATTTGTAATAACTAACTCAAATTTGAAGGACCTAGTCCAGATTAAACATACATTGTATTAAGCCGCTACAGACACTAGCCTACTCCAAATTAACTTCGGTCTGGACTGTAGTTGAACCCCAATCAATCTCACACTGATCCAAGGTACAATTATGCTCCTACGCCTCTGATCCCAGCAGGATACTACGCACTTGATTCCCTTAGCTGATCTCACCCACAACCAAGAGTTGCTACGACCCAAAGTCGAAGACTTTAATAAACAAATCTGTCTCACACAGAAAAGTCTACAAGATAGATAAATTCGTCTCCCACGAATAAACCTATGAGTTTTGTTCCGTCTTTTGATAAATCAAGGTGAACAGAACCAATCAATAAAACCAGACTTATATTCCCGAAGAACAACTCAGTTTTATCAATCACCTCACAATAGTCTTAATCGACGCAATAAAAAAGATATTGTGGAATCACAAACGATGAGACGAAGATGTTTGTGATTACTTTTATATCTTGCCTATCGGAGATAGAAATCTCAAGCCAATTATTACAATTGTACTCGTACGATAGAAACAACAAGATCAGATCACACAACTACAAGAAAAGTAGTATCGGTCTGGCTTCACAATCCCAATGAAGTCTTTAAGTCGTTAACCTGGTTTTAGAAGAAGAAAACCAAAGGTTAAAAGAGAATCGACTCTAGCTTAGCAAACTAGTATCACACAAAATGTGGGGATTAGGTTTCCAGTTGCTAGAGTTCTCCTTATATAGTCTTTCAAATCGGGTTTGCAATCAATGTTAGCTTAGTAACAAAGCATTCAATATTCACCGTTAGATGAAAACCTGATTAGATACAAGCTAATATCTCTCAACCGTTAGATCGAAAACTTAGCTTGCCATACACACATGTACTTGACGATTTTGGGTTTGTGTAACCGTACCCAAACTGTACAATAGTTGGTTCAATATTAGTCAACCAAATGGTTAGCCAAATGATAACTTTCATATCAACCATATTCTTCTTCACCATAACTAGTCCAAATGACTCAAATGAACTAGTTAGAGAGTTATTCAATTGCTATGAGATCTCATGTACTACACAAGACACAATTGAAGCAAAAACGATGTGATTCACTCGAATCGATTCATGAACTATAAAGCCACGGTTTGCAATAGCATTCCTTAGATAATTTAGATAAGTTCACGAACACCGTTTTTAGACATAACCACTCAAGTTCACGGACTGGGGGTCGAAGACTCAAGTTAACCGGTTAGAGTTCACAAATTCCAGCAGAAATTCTCGGTTCGAGAACTTATGTCAGTTCGCGGACTGAAACCGAGTTACAACTCCAACAGAAATTCTCGGGGTTCGAGAACTACGCACGTTCATGGACCGAGTTGACTCACAGTTCCGGTTTCACTTGATCAACAAAGTTCGCAAACTTTGGTTCAAGTGCTAAGGACTTATACATATATGTGTTACCACAACAATGTTTATATCCCCAATGGTTATATTGTCTAAACTCTCATTTCAATCATTGAAACATTCTCAGAGGACGTTATATAGTTGTTATTCACAAACTATTTTTCGTCAGAGCAATTTCCAAAGTGATTGAAACATAACATGACTTTCGTCACTAGGTAAAGATGAACTTGGCTAAAGCGAAAGCTTTACCAACACATATTTCGAGAAATAGATAAGCGAGATATACTCACTCGAAATATCACATCTGTATATTCTTAGTCTATATAGTAAAACGACTTTTGTCTCAAGATAGAGATAGAGTAGATAGACTTTTGAGTGATAGATAAGTTCAAGTCTCCACATACCTTTTAGTCGATGAAGATCCACTGGTTCCTTGAGTAGTCCTTCGTCTTGTATGATGATTGCCATGGAGTTCTTGAGCTCAACTAC
>JAJJWX010003295.1:0-359818 GCA_023529315.1 Papaver bracteatum
CACTCCAATATTATATTCCCAAAACCAAGTTCCTTTATGGATTGGGAAAACCAAGTCTCTTTATGGTTTTTATTGGTGACCCGGTCAACAATCAAATATTAACATAGTTTTCAAGGTTTATAAAGAAAGCATACATTTACAAATAAGGCATATGTTACAAAACATACGTAAAAAAATAAAAAGCTAACATTTTGTAAAATGAATCCAAATTATTTATGATATTCTATATAAATATATATAATTAATAAAGTACAATCACAAAGTTCTAACGGACATATAGAAACAAATGTAACGGCATACATAAAAAGTAGAATAATTGTCATAAAGTAAATAAAAACTCATAATAACAGAAAAAAATAAAAAAAAACGGACATGCAAACAGAACAGAGAACAAAGCAAAAGCATAACGCATATAGAGGACCAAGATACCTGGATAGATCAGACTTGATTGATAATAATAAAAAAAAAATCTTCTTCTCATGTGACGCATACAACGCAATCAAGAATTTATGCAATCAAAATTCAACAGATCGACACAACTTTTATGACCCAAAATGAAATCATACCAGACAACTTTTGTGCCATGTGATTTTAAACAAATATAGCATAGCATATTATGACGCCCTAGCCCTAGGCCTAGTCACTGCTCAAATTATCAATCCTAAAAAAAATATTTATCACTCACCAAAAACAAAAGAATCATGTATTTAAAAATTAATATGTGATATATTAAATATTATAATAATAAAATAATATGAGAGGTAGATAAGAATCTAATCATTAAAACAAACAGATCTGAGACATGTAGATGTAGATGAAGAATTTCTCATCAACTAACAAAGCATACATCTGATTTCAAGGCACATATTACTAGCAAACAAAAGATAAATAAAAATATATATATATATAGCCCCCACTCAAGATAGTCATGTGAACAAATTTGATTTATTATTACAAAGACAAACACTGAGAATTCATATCCGTATACACATCAAAGATCTGACAGTAATATTATACCCATATAATCAATGCCAAAACAAAAAAGTAGGTCATAGTATTATAATATGCACAAAAAAATAATCAATCGTACGCACTAGCAGCCAATCAATCAATAGAATATATATATTTTTATGTTACGGACAAAAGGAAGATAGAAAAATAAGAAAGGAGTCATACCTCGTTCTTAGCGCAGTTAAATGATCAGGGAACCAACGAAAGAAATCTAGCTTGTTGATATCGTAGTGCGATGGAAAAAGAAAAAGAAATCAGGGTAGAGCTCGTGGTGATAACGTATTGTAGTGATATAAGAAAGATAGAAAAGAAAGAGAAGGCTTTTCATTAACCAGAGAGAGGAGAACCCCATTACATAGGTGTAGTATTCTATTTATACAAGAGTAGAAGGGAAAACCCTAGTGGTCTAGTGGACCGCACATATCCATGGGCCATAGGCCCTATAACATATTCGTTATAATATGTTGATAACGAATCCTAAATGTTAGTATTGTAAATCGACATAATATTTCGTTATACAACTATTTGTTTTTCTCCAATAAGACTCATGTTTATATTAACAAAAAAAAAACTCATGAAATTAAGTTTAACCATCTAGCTATAATGTATCGGTACTTAAATCTCACCAAATAATGCTAATGGCCATCATATTATTGGATAAACTTATGTTCATTAGTAATCAGCGGCCATACAATGCACTGTATCATCTTCGAATTCACGAGTACCCATAAACTAACTCAATAAAATGGAATTGAAGTATCTACCTATAATACACCATATCATCCTCTAATTCACGAGTACCCATAAACTAACTCAATAAAATTAAATTAAGTATCTCCCTTATAAAGCATAGTTTGGACAACTTAGGCAAGTTAAAGAGAGGTCCAAATTTCTTCTGGGGAAAGCTAAATATACGGCTGTAAAATGATGAGTTTAATTAAATATCAATAATAAATTTTCTATTAGTATTTCATAATAAATGTTTGTTTAATTAATCAAATAAATATGCTTTCATTAATATAGTACATAATCAATTTATCTTATATTAAATTAGTTGACACTAATGGTGGTTGTGATGGTGGGCGGGGGTGGTGGATCAGCGGTGGGTGTTGGTGAGAATGGTGGAGTGATGACGTTATTGGTGGTGGTGGTGGAATAAGTAGTGGTAGTGGGATGAGAAAGGTGTCTTAAGGTAGATAAATTAATTAGTTACCATTGGTTTATTCTTTTTATTTGATACAGCGTTAGATTTTAAATTTGTTTTTATTTAATTTTTTAAAATTAAAATAAATATTATAGGCCATATTTTTATTGGGTCGGGACAGGAAAAACGATGAACGGTTAAGGACTATAAAGAAACCAAGCTCTGAATCTCATATACCAAACCAGGACGCTCTGGATTCATTCTTAGGAAAGCTAAATCTACGGCCGAAAAATGATTAGTTTACTTAACTTTCAATAAAAAATGTTTTATTGATATTTCACAATAATGTTTTTTAACTAATCAAATAAATATATTTCATTAATATATTACATAATAAACTTATTTTACATTAAATCAATTGGCATTAATGGTGGTTGTGGTGGTATGAGGGGGTGGTAGATCAGCGGTGAGGATAATGGTGGTGGGTATTGGTGAGAATTGTATAGTGATAACGTTAATGGTGGTGGTGGTGGTGGCAGAATTAGTGGTAGTGGGAAGAGTAAGGTGTCCTAAGGTAGATAAATTACATAATTACCCTTGTTTTTTTTTATTTGATATTAGTTTATAATTTTTGTTTTTTGTTTTTTTTTAATTTATAATAAATATTATAGGCCAGATTTTCGTTGGGTCGGGACGAGAAACAAGATGAAGAATTGAGGACTATAAAGTAACAACACTCATTCTGAAAGTTAGATATACCAAACCAAGATAAATATCCGTTATAATTGAAAAAATTACCATACAAAAAAAAACACTGTAAAATTATTTTTTCAACGTATTAATCTAAATTTTGCATTTGTGACAAGTTAGGGAAGATAAAGAGCGACTGAGATTTATTTAGGAAAAATCTAAATCAATGGTTGTGGTTGTTTACATCGTTATTGTATCATTAACTTCAAATAATAAATATTTTACTAATCTCTCAAACATGTCTTAATAATATATTTTTATTAAATAAATAATAAATTTATTAATAATCATTACAGATGATTGGGGTGGTCTTTATGAGTGGTAGTTCCTGGAGCCCGTGATGATAATGCTAGACATTAACGGTGGTTGTGATGGTGGGTGGGGGTGGTGGATCAACGGTGGGGATAATGGTGGTGGGTGGTGGTGAGAATGGTGGTGGTGGTGGAAGAAGTAGTGGTAGTGGGATTAGAAAGATGTCATAAGGAAGATAAATTACTTAGTTAACCTTGGTTTATTTTTGTATTTGATTTTTTTTTTAATTTAAAATAATACTTTCGTTAATACAGTACATAATAAATTTATTTTATATTGAATCAGTGGACATTAATATTGGTTGTGATGGTGGGCGGGGGTGGTGGATCACCCGTGGGGATAACGGCGGTGAATGACGGATGTGAGAATGGTGGAGTGATAACGTTAATGGTGGTGGTGCTGGAAGAAGTAGTGGTAGGAAAAGCTAAATCTACGGTTGTGAAATGATCAGTTTTAATTAAATTTCAATAATAAATATTCTGTTAGTATTTCACAACAAATGTTTGTTTAATTAATCAAATAAATATGCTTTCATTAATACATTACATAATAAATTTATGTTATATTAAATCAGTAGACATTAATGGTGATTGTGATGGTGGGTAGGGGTGGTGGATCAACAGTGGGGATAATGGTGGTGGTTGTTGGTGAGAATGGTGGAGCGATGACGTTAATGGTGGCGGTGGTGGTGGTGGTGGTGGTGGTGGAAGAAGTAGTGGTAGTGGGATGAGAAAGGTTTCCTAAGATAGATAAATTACTTAGTTATCCTTGGTTTATTTTTTTATCTGATATTACTTCTTTTTTTAAGATAAAGTTAAAATAATACTTTTGTTAATACAGTATATAATAAATTTATATTATATTGAATCAGTGGACATTAATATTGGTTGTGATGGTGGGTGGGCGTGGTGGATCAGCGGTGGGGATAATGGCGGTGGGTGTTGGATGTGAGAATGATGGAGTGATGATGTTAATGTTGGTAGTGCTGGAATAAGTAGTGGTAGTGGGATGAGAAATGTGTCCTAAGGTAGATAAATTACCAAGTTACCTTGGATTATTTTTTTATTTGGTATTTGTTTTTTAAAAAAAAACTTTTATTTTTTTAAATTTAAAATAACACTTTCATTAATATAGTACATGATAAATTTATATTATATTGAATCAGTGGACATTAATATTAGTTGTGATGGAGGGCGGGGGTGGTAGATCAGCGGTGGAAACAATGATGATGGGTGTTGGACGTGAGAATGGTGGAGTGATAACGTTAATGTTGGTTGTGCTGGAAGAAGTAGTGGTGGTGGCATGAGAAATGGTGTCCTAAGGTATATAAATTACTTAGTTACCCTTGGTTATTTTTTTTTGTTTGATGTAAGTTCTTAAATTTATTTTTCTTTTATTTTTTAATTTTTTTAAGTAAAAATAAATATTATAGGCCAGATATTTGTTGGGTCGGGACAGGAAAGAAAATGAACGGTTGAGGACTATAAGGAAACCAAGCTCATTCTGAAAGTTAGATACCAAACAAATATAAAGCACGGTTATAATTGAAAAAATTATCTTGCATAAAAAGATGACTCAGAAGGCTTTATTAGAAAACAAAAGAACAAACGTTTACACTAAGATTGGTAGTCAAGCGACAAGCTGGGCTCCAACCCTTTCTGACATCTAAAAAATTATTTACATGTAAACGCTAAATAATGTTTTATTCTGCATCCATACAAAAAAAAATGTTTTTGCGTATTAATCTAAATTTTGCACCTGGACAAGTTAGGCAATATAAAGAGAGGTTGAGATTTATTTAGGGAAAAGATATATCAGTGGTTGTGGTTGTTTACATCATTATTGTATCATTAATTTCACATAATAGATATTTTACTAATCTCTCAATATAAATGAAATATATTTTCATTAAATAAATAATAAATTTTTTAATAATTATTACTGATGATCGAGGTGGTCTTTGTGGGCGGTGGTGCATGGAGCCGGTGACGATATTGTTGGTGGTTGAAAAGGTAGTGGTGATGAGTGGTTCCGGTGATGGTAGTGCAGGTTCTTAGTGTGTTAATGACAATAATGTTTATTCTATTTCGTTAAGACATAAGTAACATTTATTATGGAATTTTTGGTTGATTTTCTTAATGTTAAAATAAGATGATTATTAATACAAAAGAAACAACAGTACAGGCTAATCAAAAAATTTCCGAAAAACAACCCTTGAAAAACCCAGCGATGATAGGGATAGTAAAGGTTTTCAGTTGGTCTCACTACATGTTTCGCCCGATGATTGTTTCGAGAAATTTTTTTTGGTAAACCTAACAATTCTCAGAAAGAAAACATAACAATTAAAAAACATGGAGAATAATTGTCATTGTATATAGAGCCAACAAAAAAAATGTCAAAGATTAAAATTGACATAATTTTTTTACTTAATACGGAGGCCGTGCCGTAACGGCACGGGTGAAATTCTAGTCTACCTATAATACACGTCTTCCCAGCTCTAACCCTATCATACACAAAGTTATTATACATTTCTAACCCTGTTATACACATGACCTTCCCATTTATGCTATTTATTTCAGAATGCAACAGCAAACCAGATAGAAAATTCAAAGGTATTGAAGATTTACATGGGAGCTTCTGAAAAACTTGAGGTAGGGGTTTATCCAAAGAATAAGTGTAAAATAAGTATTTTCAAAGTTATTGAAAAAATGGCTGCATATTCCTTCGAAGAAGAGGCTTGAACAAATCATCATAAGCTACAAGAGAACTAATTCTTATTATTTGTGATTTTGTACAAACTATTTAGGATTCAGTTGATTTTAATGCATAAACTGAAATCTACAAATTACATTCAATTGAATAATAAAATAGATTATACGCAGTGACTTGAAGTAACACTAATGTGAAACTCACGTTCTTTGATGAATTTATCAATTTTTTTTTTTTTACTACGAATGTGTTTAAAAAATTATAATAGGGAATTTACATATTTTTATTTTTATTATCATTATTATTTTGCTTTCGTAAATTTTTTTTTTTTTTGATAATCTACAATTAGTATTTCATTCCATTAAAAACTTTTACATGAGGGTTTTCAAGAAAAACAAGGACATCATAAACATGAAACAAGCACAACGAAATAAACAAAATGTAAATAAACCGCAAAGAGAAAGAGCGATTTAATTTTGCTTGCGTAAATTAGATATTCTTGCAATATTAATTACCAAAGTGCATCAAATTTTCCTATTAATTAAAAAATTATTCACTTTTCAATTTTTTTATAGATGTTCGCCCGCCACTCATGATTAATAATCACCACCAGCCCCGGTGCGTAGTACAGACAAGTACATCAAAATCTTTGATATTTTATTATGACAAGCAACAAGTCATTATTGATGGACGTGTTGTCAGCAATTGCATTGCTCGAGCACTAAGATGTCAAGCCTTGACAGTTGAGGTTCCAAAAACACAAACCAAAAACTTTATGTTATGCCGCAACGGTTTTTATGTTATTTCCCCATCTCAACACTTTTACTGGTCATCGATATTTTGAGTAATGGTAGGTAATCGCACAATTGCGGAACCTAAAGAAATAAAACATATATTTTTTTTCGTCTTAAACCGTTAACATGAAAAGTTATATCATGATGTTTTGGTAATGAATTGTCATAGTTTATTAGCCATGGAAAATTGATACCTTGGTATGTTAATGGAAAAAAATGTATGTTTTTTATGTCTTTATTTCTCCATTGATAACCAGGCCGTCATAGTAAGATTCATAACTAAATGAGCAAGTTAATGGTAAATGATTATTGTGAGTGTCAATCGTATAACAATATGAATTTAGAGGGCACAAAATATATTGAAGAGTTAGAGTAAGTTGTTACCAATAATATTATATGTTGTGTTTGATGTCTTCACTGACTGGTTGTATATTTATTTTCTGTTATTCAGCTAATAAATTTGGAAATATATAGAATTTGGACATTGTTTTTATTTTTTTTATATTTTTTTTACAGGATGTTTCTCTGTCAGTGCCCAAAATTTGTCCCTCCAAAGTTTGAGTCTCATGGAGTGGAAGCCAACGAGTTGCAATCAGTGATTGCAAAATATCTTCACGAGAGGGGTGGCACTAAGGTATGTGTATTTTACATGGTGTGCTCTTATGCAAACTATGAAGTGATTTCAAGGAAATAATAAGGAAAAATTGTTGAATTCTCCATGCTATTGAAGGAGAAACTGTTGATCATAGTTGAACTTGGTTAGCATTTGTACATCTAAAATTCTTTTCATTAAAAAAACTTACCACGTTAGATGTATTAATGCTAACCCAATCCAAGATAGGAAAACTAAATATCTTTCCACTTTATCGTAAGCTTCAAGTAAAGATAACTAAATAGTCATGCTTTTTTATGTGGCAATCATTCATTACAGTGTCCATATGTATTGGGTGAACTGGAAAGTTACAAGGATGTTCATTTTTTCAGGACATCTGTCTACAATAGTAACAGACGATACAAAGTGATGACGATGTCTGTAATAAATCTCAAGCATTTCAAAGCAACAACAATGCACACCATGAGAAACAATTCATAAATCAACACAAATCTCTGAAATGTAGTGTCAATACCATAATACGAAGCTACAAACCACAAGAATTAAAAACAATAAAGTAATCACTCTCATGGGTGGTTCCAGAACCTATGAATTTGAGCACGAGTTGAAACAAAGGTTTTGAAGTCCAACTTTTTGCAGGAAGTTCAAAATTTCTTTTAAGTACTTTAAATTCTGACATCCAAATAAATCCTCCCAGAGATTGTGTAGTTGTCTTTTTTTTGGTCCACCTAAATTATGAGTTTAAATGGATTTTTATATCTGCGTTGCTCAATTTTCGTAGAATGGGAAGCTTCTTCGAGATATCAACAGGTACCCCATCTTTCATTTTCAATTTCACCTACATCTATCCGTATAAATATATTTTGTTGTTAATTGAATGGCTGTAGATTACACAAATCATTTAACCATTGTAGTCTTTGTAGGTATATGGAGTGTACTTGCTGCAACAAATCAGGCATTGACAATGCTTCAAGAAAAGGTACCATGTATATTGAAGTAAATTTAACCATTGTAGTCTTTGTAGGTATATGGAGTGTACTTCCTCCGTCCAAATTTACTTTCCTAAATTGAGTTTTTTTTAGCAAATTTGTACCAAAAAATTTCTATATTTCCCACTAAAATATTCTAATTATCAAGAAAGAAATAAAAATTAGGATGTCAAAATTTGTATATGAAACAAGTAATTTGGAAGATTGATGGTGTGTGTGGAATTAATTTGAATTTCTTTCAAGTTTTTGCAAAATCCAATTTAGGAAAGTAAACTAGGAAGGAGGAAGTAATACAAGGTATGGAGACAAGATATCGAGAAATCTATTTTTAGTGGTGTTTTGTCAAAAAAAAAAATGCTCACCTCAACGTTGTTTCTTATGTGTTTTACCAATTTTAGATGTAGATTATTCTTGGATTCATCTAGGCTTGAGATACCTGAGACAACTTTTTTTTCTTAGGTTAGGTCCACGAGTTGGAACTCACCCAAGACCCAAGGTTAATTGACCTTAAGCTTCATGGGGTGGTCAAGTCAATAACGTCATTGGGTGATATTTGACTACTCATATTCCCTTTATATATGTAATTTTAACCTAAACACTTTTGATGTCGATTTTCAATATTTTAGTGACATTGCGCCTGCGATCTGTGGATGTTGCAAATTTAAGAGATTATGTGCTTCATACATTTCATACCTTCTGTATGAACGAAGAATTTCATTTTACCATAGATTGACACTGCATTGCATTGATAAGTTGGTACCTAAGCCAAAGGCGTTTGAATTTTTTCATTTTTTGCTAGGGTCGCATAGGGATTTAGATTTGGTAATGTACAAAGTATTTTCTAAAGTTTTTAATGATCATTATCGTTTCTGTGTGAAGTGTATAGGGTGAAGGTGTTTATCGGAGATTCTTATTCCAGTGTGGTGTATGCATTTGTAACATGTGCCTTTTGGTAGATAATAATTTTGGATTTTTCTCATACTCACAAAAAGTTGAGTATAACCTTTTGTGCGTACTAAATAACCAAATGATCTAAACTGGAATTATAATTATATGCGTGCTTTACGTATTTTTAATATATACTCTTTGATAGATAACTTAAGATTTCTTTTGTACTCACGTGTGATACAATTGCAGTATGTCCATTAATTATTTATTTTGTTCTCATTAAACATGAAAATTGATACCGTTTTTCAGTTTTGTTTTGATTCATGAGGTAGTCTTTATCCTGATTGGGACGTGGTTTCGTCAATCATATGAAGGAATAAAATTCGTTAAAAGGTTTTTGCTTTAGCATATCTAAGAAAATAACTTCTTCCATAGAATTCTTGCAGCAATTTGGACAGTCAGTTAATAACATATAAGAACGGCCTTCACCTTCGTATTGAGGGAGGTTCTTATAAGTTGATAACTATCTGCCTCTTGAAAGATCATGGGAAAGTTTTTTTGGAAGAGGTTGAGGACAATGAATGAATATATTCCCTGGACTACAAAACATAGATATGATTGAGAATTTAATTAAAGGATCCGGTAAGTCTAATAACTTACCTATATATCGAACGCAGATATTGGGGAAGTGTGACTGTCTTACTTGACAGTAGGAGATAAATGTTCGCTAACACGATAAAGTTAACTTTTAAATTCGAGGACGCAACATTTTAATTGACAAGGCAATTGCATATTTCTTCTTAATGGTCATATGAAGAATGAAATGTGTTAAATGTAATACCCCGATTTCGGCAGCGGTTGGCCGAATGGAATATAAGTAATGATTTGTCCTTTCCTAACACCGAGGCCTGATGAGTACACTTGACTGAGTTGTGGGGAAAAAAATCTCAGTTAAGCGTGCTCGGCCGAGAGTAGTCACAGGATGGGTGACCTCTCGGGAAGCTGCTGCTGGATAACCGCAGTAGTGCCGTTAAAATCCCACACTGCTGGATAACCGCAGTGGGTAAGTGGGAACAATATCGGTGTTAGTTGGGATACAACTAGGGGTCATTCGCTTGTGCTCGGGTGGGGGAGTATGCTGGGGGATTATGCCAGATACTGCTCTCATAGGAGACAATGAATGTCTACATTATACCGAGGCCTTTTCAGCACAATTGGCTCCAGAGTTGGCAGAAAACTCTGCAGTTAAGCGTGCTCGGGCGGGAGTAATCCAGGGATGGGTGACCATCCGGGAAGTTTCTGCTGGATTACCGCAGCGATGCCCGTTAAAAAACCCCACATTTGCCGGATAACCGCAGTGGCTAAGGACGAAGATCGGTGGAGGGACGGGTCATTACAAATGGTATCAGAGCCGACGACGGTTCACCTGCCGAGGGTGGGAAGGTACGTTGGCGGGAATTTTCCAGGTGCTTCTCATGAGGGCAGGGAACGTCGGAGATCTGGGATTGAAAATAGATTCCGGAGCCGAGGACGGCTCCAATTTAAGGTGGTGGTATAGTAATACCCCGATTTCGGCAGCGGTTGGCCGAATGGAATATAAGTAATGATTTGTCCTTTCCTAACACCGAGGCCTGATGAGTACACTTGACTGAGTTGTGGGGAAAAAAATATCGAAGAAAACGTGCTCGGTAGAGAGTAGTCACGGATGGGTGACCTCTCGGGAAGCCGGCTTCTTGGATAACGCAGAGGTCGTTAGAATCCCACATCGCTTTGGATAACCGCAGTGGGTAAGTGGGAACAATATCGGTGTTAGTTGGGATACAACTAGGGGTCATTCGCTTGTGCTCGGGTGGGGGAGTATGCTGGGGGATTATGCCAGATACTGCTCTCATAGGAGACAATGAATGTCTACATTATACCGAGGCCTTTTCAAAGACAATTGGCTCCGAGTTGCGAGAAAACTCTGCGATTAAAGCGTGCTCGGGCGGGGAGTAATCCAGGGATGGGTGACCATCCGGGAAGTTTCTGCTGGATTACCGCAGCGATGCCCGTTAAAAACCCCACACTGCCGGATAACCGCAGTGGCTAAGTGGGACAGTATCGGTGGAGGGACGGGTCATTACATTAAATTTTTGTATGCATTGACAATGAACCATGTCATTTCTACAAATGTGTTGCGGGAGAAATTAGTAAACCGAAAACTTAATTAGATATGAAATTTAAGTTGATATTTTGACGTAGTACTGTATATACATATATTGATGGTAAAAGAACATGCATGGCTTCGTCCATGTAGATGTGGGTCTACTTCTGTTGATGACATGTAAGATAACTCTTTGTGCAAGGACCAAGAACCCAGTATTGCAAACGTTCGGGGAAATTCGTAAGCACTTATGTTTTGGGTACTAATGCCTATGTTATTATAGGCGTTTACTGAAAAAATCACGAAGTATTTTTACAACATGCTTACCTTTGCTTGAGTACGTCCATTAGTCGACTTATAATGGTTTGGTATCAACCAAAAATAATAGCATTACAGATATGTGATGGTGTTAAAATTCAACCTTTTTAGATATTCATACACTTACCTGAAAGCTAAAAAAGTGTTAGACAATTTAGGAAAAGGGTCGACAGGGTATTCAAAACGTCCAAC
The DNA here is from genome assembly GCA_023529315.1 of Papaver bracteatum. NCBI lineage: Eukaryota > Viridiplantae > Streptophyta > Magnoliopsida > Ranunculales > Papaveraceae > Papaver > Papaver bracteatum. The sequence goes on from JAJJWX010003295.1 coordinate 11,864, forward strand.
TCACAAAGACATGAAAACTATCCTACACAACAGAACTACCCCACAAATTACTATAAATATGTGCTAACTTGACGTTATTTCTGTGTTTATAGCTTGCCTTGATAAATCTATATAGTGTGGATGTTAAACACTATAGAAGCTTAGATTCTAAATAGTGAGCTAGACCCGAAAACTCATCCAATATCATGTGGTTGAGATAGCTTAAATTACCAAATCAATGAATTACATCTATTTCCGTCTCTCATGTATAAATAACATAACTATCAACCAGTTGAGTTCCGTTTTCAAAATACTAATGGAGTATGTGCATTTTGTTACATGAGTAGAGCATTCTCACTACTAAAAATTTACAATTTACCTATTCGAAGGATTCAAAAAAAAGTTCGAGAAGATGTGCAAAAACATGACAAAAAATCAGCCTTATAAGATTTCTCCTTTAAAAGACTATATATAAATCATATACTACTTTTATTTCTGACACAAATATGTTTATGAGTCTTTCCAAACTAAGATACAGCTGATATGGAGGACAAGTGTTCTAAAATTATTATTTTTTCAATAAACTGGATAAATGTTCTCATTGAATATCAAAATTTTAAGCAAATTTATGCATCATAGTCTTTTAATTTTTGCCACAATACTTCGAAATTATTGTTCACCAAGTAAATTAAATTAACATATTTTATTATTCTGAATTAAATATGTTTCTTCTTGATATTATAGTATCATACTTTCATTCCACACTATAGGAACATGCGGTACCACACAGGATGAATATGGGATCTTAAGTATGTTTTAAGTAAACCTTAAATCTGTAACGAGTGGTGGAAATTATCAATCTTTTGATATGAACCGATCACAACTCTAGAAAAAGTGTGACCTAATGTTAAAATTTAGTAAATAAAAAGTTTTATTGTATGGGAGCATAAGGAAATATAAGAACATGTGAAATAATTGTGGTCCTTTTCAATAATGCAACATAATATGCGTATTAGTTGGACCTCTAGGTTTATCAAAAGAAAATTTGAAGATTCGAAATAATATGTATTTTAATAAGCTTGCAACAATATGTAAAGCTAACACTTCACAAATTTTGGGTTTGGGTATTTCTAATAACCAAATGCATGTACTATTTAAAGATGTTCCAATGAATCTGGACCACGGGTGCGGGGCGAAGCCCCGCCACACCCATCGATAATTTCCATCAGACCGGATGCGTAACACGGGTTACATACTAGTTCTAATAATAGAGAAAATAAAATTTTGAACTTCCCAGTGATTTAAGATACTAACCCTAAGAAATCTGGGTAGTAGAGAAAATATCGAGCACCATGTAAACTTCAAACTCAAAACAAAAAGGATGTTTAGATGCGAAAAATGAATATTTTAATTTTGTAGCGGAAGCGATTCGAGCGGATCTCCCCACTCTAATACCATAATAAATTATGGGTATCGAGACGGATCATCGATTAAAGAAAATGAATCAAAGACAAATAAAATAAGAGAAAGCGCCTTCATCCACGGACAAATCCCCGAAGGGAGAATTATTATTGATCTCTCCAGATGTTTGATCATTCTGGGATAGATTACAGTTACATAAGGCACTACTCTTATTTATAGAGTGAGTGATAAGAGATAAACTTTTACTAACTACATGATAAACTGATCCACAAATCTTGGATGATTTAACTCTTCTTAGTTAGATTACACATATTACTTGACTTAGTCTATCTTCATCTGCACGTACTTAGTTTTCTCTTCATTTGAACTGCACGATCACCTTGGTGGTTGATACACGAACACAATATTCCAACATTTTCTTTCAATCTAAACCTTTTTTTTTTTCTTGAGTCGTCCAAGGAATACTCTTTTTATGTAACTGGCTATTGGGACAATACCCCTCAATCGTAGAGTTACATAGACAATCTGCACAACTGAATTATCTCGTAGAGGGCTTAATAGTCTTTTGGTCTCACGTGAGACCAATGGCTTAATAGTCTGATATATAGTCTTAATAGTCTACTGGTTCAGTAAAAATGAAGAAGTCTGAAACCTTGATGATAAAGGTATACAGGTAATTTTGTAAGGGTCTGATATATTGCCAAATGATATTTTAACCAGTCAATAGCTAATATTGACTACTTAACAGAAAGTTTGGCTGGTTGTGACAGATTTCTTAATTTTTTCCGTTATGGGATGGATCCCCAATCGAATTAGTGAAAACGGGACATATTCCCAATTTTCCCACAAGAAATCATAGCCATTTATAATGCTAATTGTACCTCAGCGCTCAACGGTTTTCTTTGCCCAACATGTATGTGCCCCCATCTTGTATCCATCTCGTGTATTTGCAGTGTAAAGTAAAATATCTGTTACAAACAGGCATAACCTCCTCAGTCCCCCGGCATATGCTACCCTTCCTAACTTTATGTTGCATCCGTGTTCCTTGGAGTAAATAGTAACAGCAATAGAAAAATGGGTGCCGTGGCCACAGAAAAATTGGATCTATAACTAGCAAAGCAAATAGAGAAAGTAAAGACCACTCATTTAAGTTTTGTTCACAGAGTTTTCTGTATATTTTAGGGGTTATAAATAAAATGTAATGCAAGTTTTCTGTATAAAATTCAGTTTGTTTGTTAATTATAAAACAAAAACTTACAAAGTTAAAAATTACATACTAGGCAAGCGAGCGACAAGCTGTGCCGCTAGCCCTTTTTGAATAGCAAAACTTATCCTATTAAAAATAAAATCTCGTGAGCTAGGGGTCATTACATTGCTGCGCATGACTTTCTGGACCCTTTTGATTACTCCAACTCCTCTTTACACTGTATAAAATGTACTTGCAGTGTAAAGTCATGAAAATGTCTATTACCAAAAGTTGGGAGCATCTTTTAGTGGAGGCTGTTTCTCATCATACTCAAAACAGAATTAGTAGTCCAAGATTTTCTGGACCAATGACTAAAGAGGAGGTTGACTTTCCGTATTAACTGCATCTATAGATTTTACATGCATAATAAAATAAATCATGCTCCATTTTAAGTGAAACCTGAACCGATTCAAATCTTTTGGAATGAGAGAGACTGTCAGAGAGAGAGGAGAAAACTCCAACTCAGATTCACTTACTCAAATTGAATCGAAATCCTTCGAATTTTCATCTCAAAGATTAGGCAAACAAGATGGCTACAAGATTATTGAACGGGGAGCAGGAGGTCTCAACTTCAAAATTATCTTCTCAGCTTATATTGGGGATTGGATTCTTAAAACTTTGGGTAAGATTACTTCCTCTGACTTTTTCTTAAACAAAAAATGGCCAGTAAGAGAGGGCAATTTCACTTTTCTGATAGAGAGACTCAAAAATCCAAGAGGAGAATTTATCAAAATTCAAAGAACAGATAAAAATAGGGGTCAAAATAAATCCCTATTTATTCCGAAAGGAAAAAATCAATTTGGTTGGTTAACATTTATTCAGCTTCTCAAAAAACTCTTGGGGAAAACATATCTCTACTAGCAACAACCCCCAAATGATGAAGATTTTCCAGCTCAAAACTCTACCAGCAATCAAACATATCTCTACTAGCAACAACCCCCAAATGATGAAGATTTTCCAGCTCAAAACTCTACCAGCAATCAAAGACCAGGTCGTACTTTTTGTTGTGTAGCTTATGGATCTATCTCCTGGAATCAAGTAGCAAAAGAAATTGCAGCTAAACTTAAATGGGATCGGCACCTGAACATTAATATTCTTAACGACAATATGATAACATTTCATCCAAACAATGATGGGGAATGGAACAGCTGTTGGAGACCGATCAAATGGAGATTTAAAGACACAACAATGGAAGTCAGAAGATGGATTAATGATGATATCTCAATAAATGCTAGTACCCTTTCACTAGCTCAGAATTGGGTGAAAATTAAAGGTTTACCAGTGCAAATTTGGTCTAAAGAAAACTTCGACAAGATCGGGTCACAGATGGGTGGCTTAGCATAAGTAGACCATTCCACGGTGGAAAGAAATCCGGCATGCTGTAGAATAAAAGTCAAATGTATTGCTAAACGGATTCCAGCAGCAATCCAAATCGAACTGAGTGGCGTATTCTGGGTGTTAGCTGTTGAATGGGACTTCAGCTATTCTCCGGCAACAAAATCAACAGTAAATTCTTTCAGACACATCATCCCTCAACTGGAGAGACAGAAAGAGCGGACTTCCTTTCAAATTTCAAATTTTGAAAATTATGATTATGGTTGTGGAAAATCCTTAAAAGACACACAGGTGGAGAAAGGGCAGAGGGTTTTAACAGACTTTTTCAAAAAGATAGTAAATAGGAGTCAAAGTCTCCTTTTCAAAAAGAAGGGACATAATGATCATCTTCAAACAGAATTTCAAACTCCATTACAGGCTTTCATCAATCGTCACAGAATGGGAAGGAAGAATATAATGGGGATAGACAACACTCAACTCTCAACCCCGGTTTTCACGCCGGGACCTGCGAATCAACAACAACTAACCATTATTCAAAACCCAGAAGTGGAAAGTGTGCCGGAAACTCCTCCGATAAATCTAAATACTGAAATTGAGAAGATTAACTCAATCCACAATACTGTGGATCTAATTATGGAAGAAACACTGAATGTAGGTGCAAATTTTGGGGTCAAGAGTCTCAAATCAGAGGATTATTCACCAATATTGTGGCCAAACACGCTGCTTTTAATGATGAAAGAAACAAAAAGAAGTCAATCTCAAGTGACATGGCAATTACAATTGAAGACACAATCCGATCGGAGGAGGCTCAAGGAGATGTACATATTTTGGAAGATGCTGTAAATTTGGGATCAGATGGACTAAATGGATATTAAAGTGTTGGTATGGAATATGAGAAGTCTCACGGCAGTAGCTAAAATGGACTCTCTTAAGGATTTAATCAGAAAAACAAAACCAATTGTCGTTTTAATTCAGGAAACGCATATGATGAAGATGAATAGCTGGTGGGTAAACAACATTTGGGGAAACGATCAAAATAAATGGAGAACGGTTCCATCTCAGGGCTTGTCAGGAGGTTTATTGACAATTTGGGATGACAATTTACTAGATTGTGTAGATGAAGTTTTTGGACCCAACACTCTCTCTCCAAAGTTCAAAAGTAAAGTGCAGGATTATGAATGGACTGTAACTAATGTGTATTCTCCCTGTACATATTGGGAAAGAGAGGAATTTTGGGAAGAAGTAGATGATCTGTCAGGTTGGGAAAATGAGAATTGGGTGGTGGCTGGTGATTTCAATGCCATTAGAAGAAGAAGAGAAAGAAATAAGCCTGGAGGTTCTAAAAGAAATTCAAGACTGTTCAATGATTTCATGGAAAGTCATGACTTAGTGGACCTACCTTTGAATGGAGGTCAGTTTATGTGGAGCAATATGCAACAAGAGCCATTATTTTGCAGATTAGATAGAATACTTGTCTCACCTCTTTTTGAAAGTAAATTTCCTCTTCTCACTCAAACAGTGCTCTCTAGAACTTTATCAGATCACTCAGCTATTCTCCTCACAACAATAAATTCTGTTTCAACTAAACCTCCTTTCAAAGTGGAAAGCTACTGGTTCTGACATCCTGACTTCCTCTCAAATATAAAAATCTGGTGGGATGTTTTGGTATTTCAAGGTACTCCAAGTTATATCATGTCTAAAAAGATGCAAAATCTGAAATTTTTTCTTCGAAGATGGAGCAAAGAAACCTTTGGTAAGGTGGCTGATAAAAAACAACAGTTGACTTCAACAATTGATTCTCTCAACCTTGAAGAATAAAATGGTGCTCTAACTTCCCAGCAATTCATTGAGAGAGTGGAAAACAGGTCCAAACTAAAGCAACTGAGTCTGAATAATGCTAGAAAATGGTTGGTTAGATCCAAAACCAAACACTTCAAAGAAGGTGATGCAAACACAAAGTACTTCCATGCTCTAGCAAATGGCAGAAAAAGAAGGAATACAGTACAAAAACTAGTTATTGAAGGAGAAGATAATTTTTGTCAAGATGACATAAGAGAGGAAATATCCAAATATTTCTTCAATCTGTTTCAAGAAGAGCACAAATTCAGGCCTCAGATGAATGAAGATTTTTTCACAAAGATTTCTTCGGAAGAAAGCATATGGGTGGAATGACCAATTGAAGAAGAAGAAATTTGGTTAGTAATCAAGAATTGCAAGAACAATAAGTCTCCTGGGCTAGATGGATATAATATGGAATTCTACAAAGCAACATGGGAAGTAATCAAAAAGGATTTCATGGCGGTCATTAGAGAATTTGAAGAACAACAAAAAATTGATTGGAGGGTCAATTGCTCTTTCATCCGCTTTGATACCAAACTGGATCGATCGGAAGGCCACAAGATTTTAGACCTATCACCGTCGGCAGAGCATTTACAAAGTGATATCTAAAACTCTCACACAAAGATTCAAAAACTTTCTTCCTAAATTGATTTGGAAAATCGGGGAGCTTTCATAGAGATAAACAAATTTTGGATAACATATTAATTGCGGGGAGAACTCATTGATTCAAGACTCAAAAAGAAAGTCCCGGGAATCATTTGCAAGTGGACATTCAAAAAGCCTTTGACAATGTTAGTTGGCACACTATCATGTCAGTTTTACAAAACTCGCTTTGGCACTAAGTGGATTAATTGATGGAATGGTGCACTTCATCAGCTCATCTTTCTTTACTAATCAATGGTTCCTCCACATCTAAATTCAAACCCCAAAAATGTCTAAAGCGGGGGACTCCTTTCACCTTTCCTCTTCATTTTAGTGGTCAAATCTTCACTAAACTAATGAAGAATCTTTGTGAATCTAAACATGATATTTGGATTTTCAGTTAACTCTATCAAAGTCTCTCATCTCCAATTTCTTGATGATACTCTAGTCTTTTTGGATGCCAAAGAAGAAGAAATTTGAAAATCTTGTCCTCATTCTGCATATCTTTGAAGCAATTACGGGGTTGAGAGTCAATTTCGGAAGAGTCTTTGTCATCAGCATTGGTGCAGATCACAAAGTTCAAGATATTGCAGATATTCTTAGTTGCAGTGTTGAAAAATTTCCTCTCAAATATCTGGGTATTCCAATTGGTGCAACAGCTAGAAGCACATCAGTTTGGGATGTCATTATTGAGAAATTCTTAAAGAAATTAGCACCTTGGAAGAGGAGATTCTTCAACAAAGCAGGTAGAGTGGTTCTCATTAAAGCAACACTGTCAAGCTTACCAATTTACTTTATGTCAATTTTCCCAATGCCTGTAAGTGTGGAGAACAAACTGGATCAGATTATGAGGATTTTTTTCGGGGGCTCATCAACTGATTCAAGGAAAATAAATTGGATAGCATGGCATAGGATATGCAAACCAAAGGAAATGGGTGGTTTGGGAATCAAAAACATTAAGCTAACAAATAAAGCTCTTCTCACTACACCAAAACCAGGATTTTCTCACATATAATTTCATCACGAGTTTATTTTTCAAGAATGAGATATACGTGATAAGTATTAACTACTTGATTATAATGTAATTAAATTTTGTATTCGTGATAATAATTAGGACTTTTATTAGTCACACAAATATTTGTTGATAATTATTTGAACAACAATTATAATCTAAAATGATATTTCCACCCAAAAATTCCACCACATCAAAAACAACCCCGAATTAATCACTCTTAAAATTTTGTTGTCACTACTTTCGCAACAATTATACAAAATAACAATTTTATTTAATTTCTAAATATCAAAATTTATTTAATTTTTAATTTTCTTAATATTAGAAAATAGGATCAAGACCAAGTCAACAAGTCATGACTTTGTATGACATTTGACTAGGACAAATACCAACCTTTTCTTTCGATTTTCTCGACAAAACCACAACAAAAATTTCTGCTTCTTCCGAAGAACGTGAAAATGACCATATTACCCTTACTCGGAATAAGTGCAACAAAAATTCAGAAGAACGTGAAAATGATAATATTACCCTTACTCGAAATAAATGCAATAAATATTATAGAGACTGTGAAAATGACCAGAACACCCTTATTGAAAAAAATAAAGTAAAAATTACGGATTGTGAAAATGACTATATTACCCTTATTGGAAATAATTGCAATAATTTTTATGAAGACTGTGAAAATGACTAGACTACCGTTATCGAAAATAAGTAAAGTAAATATTACACACGTTGAAAAAGTCCATATTACCCTTCATCGAAATAAATGCAATAAATATTATAGAGACTATGAAAATAACTTGAGACTACCCAATTAAGTGTAATAAGTAAAATAAATATTCAGATCGAAAAATGACCATATTACCCTTATTAGAAATAGTGCAATAAATATATGGAGACTGTGAAAATGACCAAACTACCCTTATCGAAAATAAGTAGATTAAATATTACAAACTGTGAAAATGACCATATTACCCTTGTAGGAATTTAGTGGAATAAATATTATGGAGACTATGAAAATGACAGATTTTCCCTTATTAAAAATAAGTAAAGTAATATTACACACTTTGAAAATGACCATATTACCCTTATTGAAATAAGTCCAATAAATATTATAGATATTGAGAAAATGACCAAACTACCCTTATTGAAAATAAATAAACTAAATACTACATATTGTGAAAATGACCATATTACCCTTATTGGAAATAAATGGAATAAATATTAGGGAGACTGAAAATGTCCAAACTACCCTTATTGAAAATAAATAAAGTAATTATTACATACTGTGAAAATGACCATATTACCCTTATTGGAAATAAGTGCCACAAATATTATAAAACTGTGAAAATGACCAGACTACCCTTATCGAAAATAAGTAAAGTAAATATTACAGATTGTGAAAATGACCATATTACCCTTATTGGAAATAAATAGAATAAATATTAGAAGAGCGTGAAAATGACCAAACTACCCTTATTGAAAATAAATAAAGTAAATATTACATCTTGTCAAAATGACCATATTACCCTTATTGAAATAAATGCCATAAATATTATGGAGATCTGAAAATGACCAGACTACCCTTATCAAAAATAGGTAAAGTAATTAGTATTAAATAAAGTGAAAATGACCAAACTACCCTTATTGAAAATAAATATTACAGACTGTGAAAATGACCATACTACCCTTATCGGAAATAATTAAGTAAATGTTACAGACTGTGAAAATGACCATATTACCCTTATTGGAAAAGTGCAATAAATATTATGGAGACTATGAAAATGACCATACTACCCTTATCGGAAATAAATAAAGTAATTCTTACAGACTCTAAAAATGACCATATTACCATTATTAGAAAAAAGTGAAATAAATACTATGGAGACTGTGAAAATGACCAGATTACCCTTATTGGACAAAAGTGAAAATACCATTATTCACAGTCTTCATAATATTTATTGCATTTTTTTCCGATAAGGGTAATATGGTCATTTTCACAATCTGTCAGAATTACTTTATTTATTTATGATATGGGTAGTATGGTCATTTTCACTGTCTCCATAATATTTATTGCACTTTTTTTCGATAAGGGTAATATGGTCATTTTCACAATCTGTTAAGAATTACTTTACTTATTTCTGATAAGGGTAGTATGGTCATTTTCACAGTCTTCATAATCTTTATTGTACTTTTTTTCGATAAGGGTAATATGGTCATTTTCACAGTCTGTAAGATTTACGTTACTTATTTATGATAAGGGTAGTATGGTCATTTTCACAATCTCCATAATCTTTATTGCACTTTTTTCCGATAAGGGGTAATATGGTCATTTTCCAATGTCTATGAATTACGTTACTTATTTTCGAGAAGGGTAGTATGGTCATTTTCCCTTGTCTCCATAATATTTATTGCACTTTTTCTCGATAAGGGTAATATGGTCATTTTCACAGTCTGTAAGAATTACGTTACTTATTTATGATAAGGGTAGTATGGTCATTTTCACAATCTCCATAATCTTTATTGCATTTTTTCCGATAAGGGTAATATGGTCATTTTCACAATATGTAAGAATTATGTTACTTATTTTTGATAAGGGTAGTATGGTCATTTTGCGATCTTCATAATCTTTATTGCACTTTTTCCGATAAGGGTAATATGGTCATTTTCACAATCATAAGAATTACTTTACTTATTTATGATAGGGTAGTATGGTTATTTTCACTTTGTCTACATAATATTTATTGCACTTTTTTCCGATAAGAGTAATATGGTCATTTTCACAATCTGAAGAATTACTTTACTTATTTCTGATAAGGGTAGTATGGTCATTTTCACAGTCCTCATAATATTTATTGCACTTTTTTACGATAAGGGTAGTATGGTCATTTTCACAATCTGTAAGAATTACGTTACTTATTTATGATAAGGGTAGTATGGTCATTTTCACAGTCTCCATAATCTTTATTGCACTTTTTTTCCTATAAGGTAATATGGTCATTTTCACAATCTGTAAGAATTACTTTACTTATTTATGATAAGGGTAGTATGGTCATTTTCACAGTCTTCACAATCTGTAAGAATCAGAAACTCAGGTCTAACTCTAGTAATCTTTGAACCCGGGATGTTCAATTCTGATATATTTCATCTTGATTCATCAAGAAAAAGAAACTCGTGTCTATTTCTAGTAACCTTTGAACCGGGATGTTCAATTTGATATATTTCGTCTTGAGATCATCAGGACGAGAAACTCGTCTAACTCTAGTAATCTTTAAACCTTGGATGTTCAATTTCGATATATTTCGGTATGAGATCATCAGGACGAGAAACTTAGGTGTAACCCTAGTAATCTTTGAACCCGTGATGTTCAATTCGATATATTTCGTCTTGAGGATCATCCTAAAGAAAAATTCGAGTCCAACTCTAGTAATCTTTGAACTTGGGATGTTCAAATCGATATATTTCGTCTTGAGATCATTAGGATGAGAAACTACGGTCTAACACTAGTAATCTTTGAACCCGAGATGTTCAATTCGATATATTTCGTCTTCAGATCATTGAATCATCGAGAAATTATGGTCTAACTCTAGTAATCTTTAAACCTTGGATGTTCAATTCCGATATGTTTTATTCAGATCATCCAGGACGAGAAACTTAGGTGTAACTACTAGTAATCTTTGAACCGTGATGTTCAATTTCGATATATTTCGTCTTGAGATCATCAGAAAAGAAAACACGGGTCCAACTCTAGTAATCTTTGAACCTTGAGATGTTCAATTCGATATATTTCGTCTTGATTCACGAAAAGAAAAACTCAGGTCCAACTCTTGTAATCTTTGAACTTGGGATGTTCAAATCGATATATTTCGTCTTTAGATCAAGGACGAGAAACTTTGGTCTAACTCTAGTAATCTTTGAACCCGTGATGTTCAATTACGATATATTTCGTCTTGACCAATTCAAAGAGAAACTCGGTTCCAACTCTAGTAATCTTTGAACATGTGATGTTCAATTCCTATATATTTCGTTTTCAGGATCATAGGACGAGAAACTTAGGTGTAACTCTAGTAATCTTTGAACCTGTTATGTTCAATTATGATATATTTCGTCTTAAGATCATCGGACGAGAACTCGGTCTAACTCTAGTAATCTTTGAAAATGATGTTCAATTACGATATATTTCGTCTTGAGATAATCCGGACGAGAAAACTCGGGTCTAACTCTAGTAATCTTTGAACCCTTGATGTTCAATTTCGATATATTTCGTCTTCAGATCATCCTGGACGAAACTTCGGGTCTAACTCTAGTAATCTTTGAAATTGTGATGTTCAATTCTCGATATATTTCGTCTCAGTTTGTCCGAATGAGAAACTCATGTCGAACTATGGTAATTTTTGAACCTTTGATGTTCATTATGATATATTTCGTGTTGAGATCATCTGAAATAGAAACTTAGGTGTAACCACAGTAATCTTTGAACTAGTGATGTTCAATTCGATATATTTCGTCTTGAGATCATCTCTAAGAGAAACTTAGGTGTAACTCTAGTAATCTTTGAACCCGTGATGTTCAATTCGATATATTTCGTCTTGAGATCATCAGGACGAGAAACTCGGGTCTAACTCTAGTAATCTTTGAACCCATGATGTTCAATTTCGATATATTTCGTCTTTAGTTCATCCGAAAGAAACTCAAGTCCAACTCTAGTAATCTTTGAACATTGAGATGTTCAATTCGATATATTTTGTCTTGATTCATCTGAAAGAGAAACTCATGTCCAACTCTAGTAATCTTTGAACTTGTGATGTTCAATTCTTATATATTTCGTCTCGAGTTCATCGAATGAGAAACTCAAGTTTAACTCTAGTAATCTTTGAACTTATGATGTTCAATTGATATATTTCGTTTTCAGGTTCATCGAACTAGAAACTCAGTCAAACTTTAGTAGTTTTTGAACTGTGATGTTCAATTATGATATATTTCGTCTCAGTTCATCCGAATGAGAAACTCAAGTCTAACTCTAGTAATCTTTGAACTTATGATGTTCAATTCGATATATTTTGTCTCCGGTTCATCAGGATGATAAACTCTGGTCTAACTATAGTAATCTTTGAACCCGTGATATTCAATTTCGATATATTTCGTCTCGATTGATCCGGACGAAATTATGGTCTAACTCTAGTAATCTATTAACGTGATGTTCAATTCGAAATAGTTTGTCTCTAGTTCATCCGGACGAAACTAATGGTTTAACTCTAGTAATCTTTGAACCCGTGATATTCAATTCTAATATATATTTCATCTCGAGTTCATCCGGACGAGAAAATCTGGTCTAATTCTAGTAATCTTTGTACTCGTGATTTTCAAGTCGATATATTTCGTCTCTAGTTCATCGGAGAGAAACTTCTGGTCTAACTCTAGTAATCTTTGAATCAAAGTGATGTTCAATTCGATATATTTATTCTCAGTTCATCCGGACGAGAAACTCTGGTCTAACTCTAGTAATCTATTAACCCGTGATGTTCAATTAATTATATTTCGTCTCCGGTTCATCAGGACGAGAAACTCTGGTCTAACTTTAGTAATCTATTAACCCGTGATGTTCAATTGATATATTTCGTCTCAGTTCATCCGGACGAGAAACTCTGGTCTAACTTTAGTAATCTATTAACGTGATGTTCAATTGATATATTTCTCTCAGTTCATCCAGGACGAGAAACTTCGGTCTAACTCTAGTAATCTTTGAACCCGTGATATTCAATTGATATATTTCATCTCCAGTTCATCCAGGACGAGAAACTCAGTATAATTCTAGTAATCTTTGAACTGTGATTTTCAATTGATATATTTCGTCTCTAGTTCATCGGAACGAAACTCTTAGTCTAACTCTAGTAATCTTTGAACCCGTGATGTTTAATTATGATATATTTATTCTCGAGTTCATCAGGACGAGAAACTACGGTCTAACTCTAGTAATCTTTGAACCGTGATGTTCAATTATGATATATTTATTCTCGATTCATCGGACGAGAAACTCTGGTCTAACTCTAGTAATCTTTGAACCTCGTGATGTTCAATTATGATATATTTGGTCTCCAATTCATAGGACGAGAAACTTTGGTCTAACTTTAGAAATCTATTAACCCGTGATGTTCAATTCGTGAGTATATTTCGTCTCGAGTTCATCGGACGAGAAACTTCTGAGGTGTAACTCCGTTCTTTCTATCTTCTTCATGCTTAATTACGAGGCGTATCGTAGTCATAAGATTCTAAAGTTTCAAAAGAAAGGTTTTAAGTCTCTTAAAGGTGTACGAGCTTGGGTTGAGAAGGATATGGAAGAAATGGGACTCCCACAAACAAGAAATGAACCGAAGAGGCTACAAAAACCAATGATGACATACCATAGGAGAAGGTGACAAAGAAGAAAAATGTTCACAACTTAAAGCGACTAGTACATCTCCTGGAGCTCTGCTGTGCACATTCATAAAAGTATTCAGAGGACTAGGTGGTACACCTCCATTATGGTATTCAACCAAAAAACCATGTTGGCGTTTGTCGGAATTTTTCAAAAATTGTTTGCCATGATTTTGATCTTAAAAACCTTTTTTTTTTTCATCAGTCCACTGCCGGCATGGTTTTCATTTTCTCGAGCATGCCGTTACTGTCTTAGGCATAGTAGGTTGCTTAAATTTCTATCTAGGTCGAATGAAAAGTATCCAGGAAAGTTTAAAAAAAATCACTTGACTACCGGCATTGTCTTCATATTCTCGAGCTTGCCGGCACCATTTTACGGCATGGTCTTCATCAATTCCGGCATGGTCTTCATCACTTCCAATTTTCGGTTTTTTCACTTGACTCTAGGCATTGATAGGGAGTTCTCGAGCATCTTAGGCACTTTTTTCAGGATGACCTTCATCAATTCCGGCATGGTCTTCATCACTTTCAGCATGATCTTCATCACTTCCGAATTAAGAAAAAAAATTGTTTCCAAAGTGAGGAGCCGGCAAGAATTTGATAGGGAGTGGGGAGAGTTTAGAATTCGAAAGGGAATGGGGTATATTTGGGAGTGGGAAGAGTTTAAAATTTGAAAGAGATTAAGAAGAGGTGAAGATGAAAATGGGGGATATGATTTTTTTCTTTGTTTTTAAGTTTTTTAATTTTTATTTTGAGGGAAGGGTGTTTTACTATTTTCGCCCCAAAAAATCACCCCTTAGCACCCCATGGGTTGGGGGAAGTAATTCATATCCCCAATTAGGAGTTTTTATAAAATGCCACACAATTACAGAAAAAAAAATACAACCGTTCAATGACTTGTTTTAGACACGTGGTTTGAGATTAGCCACTAAATCTCTATAACCCAATCGAATTCGTGTGGCATACAAAAGTCGTCTAGCTCTCCTTTCTATGTGAAAGGTTCTATATAACACAGAAGAGAGAGAGATAACTATCCAAAACCTTATCTATTTCATTCTCATTCTCCGCCTCCACCACTCCCTCAACCTTGCCTCTTTTTTTTTCTTCTTCTTCTGAAACAAACATTTATTTTCTCTCTGTATCTAAATCCGAAATCAATCAAAACCGTAATGGATACCCTAATCTTTCTCACTAGAATCTCCAAAAAATCGAAGTTTCTTTTTTAAATCTACTCTAAACAAAACCCTAGGTCAAAAATGTTTGAAGAAGAAACCTAATTCCGTCACTGAAGAAGAATATTAAGCGATAAGTTTCTTAACATCCAGATCTGTAAATATAGGCATCTAAATCTCTAATAAGTTTTATTATTTGTTAAGATTAAAATTCTAATCTTGTTTTCTTTGTTCTATGTTAGGTTGCTTGAAGAAGTAAAAGAAGAGAGAAACCCTAAATCTGTTTAACCTAGTTCATGTTGATTTAAGGTGTTGTTTTCATATATCCCTAACTGTTTTTGCTGGCCCTAGTTTAATTTTGCTAATCGATTTGATTCATTGTTTTTTTTTTTTCTACTGTGCAGGAAAACGTAAACTAGCTCTACTTGCTGAATGTTGTAGTTATCATTGCTTATTTTGTACAAGGAACTATTTCCCATTTTTTCATTTGTGTTCTTTTTCGAGAATTTTCTTAATCAGTTGATCTGGTTGTATTTGGGCGTGGTTTAAGTTTTCTTTGAGCTTTGTGTAATAGTGAGGGTCTTCTGATGGATTTTGTTTTTGAAAATTGTTTTTAAGGTTGTATGTGGATCTGAAGGTACAAGTTAAAAAAAAACATTTTGTTAGATGGATTTTTCATGTAAAGAAAGATCTTTGCTCTATTTTGATTGTTTCCTGTTGAAGTGTATGATAAGCAGTAGTAGCTAAACATTTCTTGGCATGAATATTGTGTTGTTCAAGTTTGTTCTAGCTTGCTTTGTCTGTGTTTAGCATATTTGGAGGTCAAGTATGAGATTTCATGGTCATTCATGTACTCTTTTTTTGTTGTGATTTTGTTGATTTTTGTTACAATCATGACATCTAGCACATGATGATATATACTCGGATTCCCCTTCTTTATGGGTGATGTAAAATCGAGCCGATGCTATCTTCTTTTGAGTTTTTTCTTTGTTTTACAACAAATTCAATGCTTTAGTTCTTTCGATTTTACAGTCGGTTGTTTTATTCCGGTTATTTTATGAAACAAGATAAACACCTCAAGACATGATTACAAATTTGAGATCGAAAGTTAACGAGAGTTGTTCTTGACTATACTATGAAATCATTAAAGCTGTGTGTTATCAGTGGCAGGTGAATGCCATAGTTCTGAATTTGGTGGGACAGAATTGAGTTGGTATTTGATGGTTAGCCATCATTCTTGCTCTTGATTAGTTGTGTTTTGCTTTATGTCTTGATCCATTGGATTGTAGAATCACATAATAGATATTAAAGAACCTCTAAGACGTTAATATTTTTCATTTATAAAAATATCTGGAGTGTTTATGTTTTTTTTTTTAATTCCATTGCATGTTTGTGCACCTTAGCTTGAATAGACTTCCTGGATTGGATGTTTTCCGTGTCATCTTTGGCAAGCAAAGAAAGTGGTTAGTTGGATTTTGGTTATGTATTTCACACACCTAAGAAACATAAGACACTTTGCCCAGGCCCTACGTTGAGTTTAAAGTTTAATTTTGCATTCAAAATTATACTTCCCTAAGGGTGTAATAAGTTTTTGACTTATTTTATATATGTGCATAAATTGTGGAAACATGATGCCTAGTGGAACTATTTGGAACTAAGAATTTATTAGTAAAGTTAGTTGGTAAACAAAGCCAGCTCGTAAACAATCCCCTATGAAGGCTGTTGTCACATATTAGAAATGTTGTATTTGTTTTTCGACGTCATCATTGTACGAATGATGAATCTCTTTGTATTGGTTAACTAATGATGTCATTTTCATTGGGTACAACTTGCAGCTTCGGTTCACATAAATTAGTCCCAAAGGAAAGCTTATTAAGCTAAGATCTTGTTACAGGATGGTTATCTTTATACAATTGTTTTAATTCTGTTTTGACCCCTTTATTGTCTTTGTACGGTTTTTTCTTTTTCACCTTCATCTATTTTTGTATTTTTTTTATTGCAGTAAGTTAAGAATTTCTACCAGCGATATCCACTCTTGTCTGGTGTTGGCATACAATCTGGGGTTAGCTATGGTTTTCGGGGCAAACTAAATATATGTTCAAATTCATTGTTTAGTGTAACTAACTTCATTTTTCACTATCTGAATTTTGTTTCTTTCGCTTGAGTGTAGCACAACATTATTATAAGTGCCTTTGTGGGAATCTGGTGATACTGGGAAGAAATTCCACCTCTGGGGTTAGTTACAAATTACAAGATGTGAATTTTCTAGTTTGCTACATCTGTTTAAGGAAATGCAAGTGCAAGTTAGAAAATGGTTTGTGTGTTCGTAATGAAATTGCATACCGGATTTTGTTGTGAACTAACCCAAGTGAATTTTATGAAAACTAGGAAAGCTACAAATGATGTTGGTCCGCGGTCTGGTTGTACTAAGTTTTCATACTTCACTTGTGTACAACTTCAATTTATGCATTCTATTTTGCTTATTCTTATTTGGTACGTTTAGCTATGCATCTAGGTTTTTATTCGCTTGTTGGTATCATTTTTTGCAACCTTGGCTGATCCATTTTATTCTCTTCTTGTGAAGAGTTCTGTAGTTGAAACAAGCTAATGAATGTGAATGGTAATTCTGTAATGTGTTTCTGTAATGAATGTGAATGGGAAAATTTCGTAATGAATGTATAATGTGTTTCATTTATGAATTTTAATGGGAAAATTCCTAATGAATCTAGGAATGATAAAATTTTGGATAGTTTGCATAGATATTGCGGGCACGTTAAGCGCTTCGAAATATTTCATGGATGTCTTAGTTGGTTGCTTAAAATTATTGAATTACCGTTTAGAAATACCTTAATAAACTTGTATAAGTTATCCGTAAACTAATTACATTGATTGTCGGTTGCAGGAAGTAGTGGATATTCTTATTTATATGAACCTCTTTGAAGGAAGGAATCATAACAAGTAAGTCTATGGTTTACTCCCTTCGACTACAATGCATTCTACTGGGCAGTATGAATATCCTGTATCTTTGATCCCTTGGTATCTATTGCTCGCTATAGTCTAAAATGTCTACAATAAGAAATGAGTGGGTGTAATGCTCAGCAGTCTTTAACCATGAGAAGTTCAATGTCTGGTACAAGTATTATATTGGCAGGGTGTATCCAGTGAAGAAGCTTCTTTTATTTGGTCCATGACTCACGGCGCTAGCTTTGATTTTATTTTTGGTTTGGTTTCATAATGAATTGAATAGTATTTTCTTACTTGTGTTAATTGTAATGAATATATTAATGGTAAAATTATGTAATATATGGATGAAATGATCAAATTGTGGGTAGTGGATAAATTGAAAAATGAGAAACGAAGGCTTGTGGGCGATTGTTATCCAGGTTTATTGAATTGCGAGCCTGTAAAATGGAAGGCCAGGTCCATGAGAACGACCTGGACAATCCAAATTTTTTTTAATTGTAATTGAAAGAATTGTCACAGATTTAACTGTGACCAAAAATGTGAAGAAAAACAACATGTGTCTTCATCTTAATGTTTGTTATAAATGAGAGTACTTAGGTTTAAGCGTTATTACAAGAATAGTGACAATAAGATGACAAGTGTCCATAGGAAACTCGTTGCAAAAAGTATGTAACACTTATATGTGTTATTGTAATCGTTAGAAAAAGTGACACGTGGAAAAACTAAATAGTTGCTCGGCGGTGTAAGACACGTTTCATCACTAATTGTTGCAAAGTGAGAATAACAATTAAATCAAGTATGAATCTTTGTGACAAATGAGCCACGTGTCGCTTTTCTAAAATTAGGTTAATCTGTTACTATTAAATAACGTAACCGTTTATAAATGTGATTTGTAACCAAATTTTGTCACGGTGAAAACTGTTACAAAAAATAATAACAAATAATATCACAGCGTTTCTCTAACGGCGTATATATGTTACAAATATTTTTGGTAACAGATATACCTTGTGACAAAATCCATGATTTGGTGTAGTGTCTCTCAAAATGGACATGGAGATATTTCAAATAAAAACAGCTCCTTTGGAGGAGAATAATTCAAGAAAAGATGAATACAAATTCAAAACACCTTTGGGTGAAGGATTCTAAAAATCCTCAAGGAAGAGGCTTATGGAAAGGAATTCAGAAACAAAAAATTGTGGTGGACAATATGTCAGTCACTCAAATTGGAAAAGGGAATGCGGTTTTGTTTTGGTGGGACAAATGGTTTGGAAATGTATCCTTTTGAAAGAGCAGATTCCCCAATATCTACAAACTCTCTACACACGAGAAAAATGCGGCTATAGATGAAGTGATTGAAAATAATGCTTGGGACCTAAAGTTAGGAAGAAATATGACTAAAAACAGAGCGCCTCAAATGTTAGCTTTCTTGGATAATATTGGAAGCCCTCCATCACTAGATGAAAATGCGAGAAGATGAGGTTTTATGCAATTTGGTAGATGGATTCAAGGTCAAAAATTGCTATAACACTCTCGATTCAACAACTTCCAGCAGATCCAGTGGTCATTAGGTATATTGCATTTGGAGAAAATTTGTTCCAACTAAAGTGTAGATGTTAATGCGGTCAATGGATCAAAATGCAATTGCAACGGATGATAACCTCCATCATAAAGGGTGCACTTTTCAAAATCCAATCTGTTCTCTTTGTAACTGGGGAATCGTGAATCATCTCATGTTGCATTGTGAGTTTTCTCACACAATTTGGAACTACTTCATTTGGGGTTACAATGTCGGATGGGCTCCAGCGGAGTTCAATTAGTGGTCTCCTAGAATCTTGGAAGCTCAGAAGAGGTAGACAGAGAGGCATGAAAATTTGGCATCTTATTCCTTTTGCAATTGTTTGGGAAATTTGGAATGAGAGGAACAGGAGGGTCATGGCTCATAAAAGGCCAAAGACATAGGCATAAATAATCTATGAAGTTAAGTTACTAATCTTCATATGGGGCTCAAATCAAAATTGGTTTGGAAACTATATATTTAGAGATCTCGTTACTCATTGGAAGGTTATGATAGAGAGAATTTAATTGTTTAAATTGTCTCAAAATGGGGGAATTTTCCTTGTTACGTTTTTTCTAATATATTCAACCTTTCTCCTCAAAAAATAAATAAAGAGGAGCTTCGTTTAAACAAGTACACATCATGAAATTGATCTTCCAATCAACTCACCAAGATCTGATTCCACAAATAAGTACCGAGGTATCCCGACACGCCAATACATTTCTTTTTCGTCCTATTCTATTATTGGGGTTGTAGGACCCGGTATCCTATATCCAGGTCCGTTATAAAACTCAATTTTACGGCCGACTAGACTAGTCCTAGAAAGTTGAAAACCCTACGTTGTTCTTCTTAGCTAGCACTACACCAAAAATGGACGTTAGCAACTAGCCTCATTGTTGCAAATCGGGGTCACAACTGCACAGTTTGTTGCGATAGAGGCTAACTCGAACTTTCGCAACGGAAATGTAAAACATTGTGAATTAAGTCGCAATTGGTCCGAAATGATGCGACCAAAATTTAGCAACACCGACTAGCGATTCTGAAAGTTTTACTATTAGTTGCTAAATCTTGGTGAGTCAATGAAGACCGACCCACAAAAATCGCGGAAAAAATTAGCAACAGATAATGGATGTTGCTAAATTTATGCATGAGATAAAAAAACGGTCATTCCTCAGCGACCTAGTCACAATAGTTTCTCCCATTTCAAGTTTATCCCTGCAACTATTACATGCACCTGTATTTTTATGATTTAATCAATCCAATTTCTCACCCTGTATTGATATGTTGAATGATACATGTTTAAACATCAAGTACATTCACAAAAGAAAGGGAAGGAAACTAAATAAAAAAATTGTGTTTATCGCTCTTGTGACTACATTTTCTTGAACACTCGTACTCATACAAAGATAAGCTATCTCACAATTGAGCACACCAAGATTTATTCTCAAGCGCCTTAAATATATACAATCTGCAGCTAAAATAGTAGATAAGACAATATACAAGACTTACATGCAGATTCAAGAACTTCTTACGTGGGGTGAACTCGATCATTTAATACTATGTATTTATAAGGAAATGACAATATCAGGACCCCAAATTTTCAATAGGAGCTATCAACTAAGGTGTTAATGACCAGTCCTAGACTCGTTGCAATAAGAATGCACTTTAACATAAGCATAACAGGTCATGCCGCTACTAAACGAATTTAACAATCCATAAAATTACAGTTACACTTAAACGCATATGATAATCCAGACTCTTGTCAAAAGTGGAAAACTAGAATTTAAAATGTTCTTGGTTCATGCGCACTTACATTTTGAAATGCCAAGGCAAACAACCAACTTCCATTTCACATTAAGATCAGCATAGTCTCTCCGAGAAAAGGCCCAAAGACAAATCCTCGGCCACGAAGTCCAAACCCAAAACCTGTGTTCGCATCCTTTAATTCTAACCACGAAAACCTATTTTGTTCATCGTCTCACACAACATGGAGTGGAAGAAGAAAAAAGAACGAAGAAGCAATTGCAACAATTCCATACTTTTTGGAAGAGATTCTCCAAGAAATCTTATTAAGGCTACCCGGAAGTCTTTTTGTTCACTATTTAATTGTCGTAGTTTTGAGAATATGCATCACGAAGCTTAGTGACATAAAAAACTTTGCGGAATTATGTTTTATTAAGAGGCTAATCGCAAATAATCGTTAAAAACAATGTAGGGATAGATTACAATTTAATAAAGTAAGTATCTTCTTTATTGCCACTGTCAACGTCATCGGTAACAATGTGTGAATTTATTCATCGGATGGATTACACTTCCATATTTCAAGATTTTAATGATGTTAAGGTTTTGTCTGCATGTAGTGGCTTGGTTTTGATAGTGCTACTAAAAGTAGTTCTCAAGAAATTTATATTTGGAATCCAAAAAGGAATGAGTACAAAAACATGCCTATGCCACAAGAAGTAAACAACACTGACATAAATGGATATGGACTTTGTTATGATTACAAGACTAACGATTATAAATTAGTAACGATTTTTTTTATGAAAATAGGCATGGTAGAAATCTCCCCTCAAGAGTTGATATTTTGGGAGAATTGGAGGGCAGTGACTAAATACAACCCATGTTAATGTTAAGTGCAACCCTTTAAAAATATTATACATCCATTAACGTGGTAAATAATACTCTTCGCTCTTCTTCGTCATCTTCCCTAACTTGTTTAGTCATTCAACTCTTTTAATTACCAGATAAATGTTTTGGGCAAAACCAAAAACAGAGAGAAAACATAATGATTAATATATTTTAATGGACATGAATTTTAATTAATTACATCCCCGTCAATAAATTTTCAGTCATCAAACCCCAATACAGACGCGAATAGAAAAAACAGGTTCATGTGTGCAAGACCACCCGATTATCCACAAAATAATCTTTGAATATAGTGATCATGGTTCAGTTAGTTTTCAAATTTATTTTTCTTAGCTGCTCTAAAACTAGTAATGGGTAAGGTGCTTATCCACTTAATTAGACCAAAAGACCTAACATAGACATCGATTGGGAATTGAAGTAAGATTATGTACATATAATTGATATGGTTGGATTAATTAAAAAAAATATATATCATGAGCAGAGAAGCCAAGAGTTACGAGGTTATGGAGATTTACCATATAGGGAAAAAACAGAAAATCGTGTGAAGAGGAGATAAAAGACGATGAAACAGATCAGAGTTAATAAATAAATGAAAATTTTGTTCACCCAATCAATAAAATTAATAAAAAATTTGGACGGTTGCATTTAGTTTTTGTGCGGTTGTATTTAGTCATTGTCAACTGGAGACGTAGGAATATTTGTTTTTAGAGTGGGACTTATTTTTTTCTCTTTTTTTTTGTTTGAGTTGATGACCAAGGGGGAGCCATTTGGGCAGTAATACATCTGAATCTCCTCTATCTTCTTCTTTTCCCTCGTGTATACCGATCGAGCTCGCTCTTTGCCACTTCAAATGACATATCTTCAGATGAAACAACGAAAATATGCAAACCAGGGATGAGATAGATAGCAAAAAGAATAAAAAAGGGATGACAGAAAACTTAGGCATAAGACAACATTTAGATTTATTCTAACAACGAACAAATATTATACTAGGTATTCATGGTACTTTTATTAACATTATTATAACATGAAAATCGGTAGATGTTTTAAATATTAAGTTTTTTTATCTCTATAAATCACAAAAGACTCTTTAAATATTTCGTTTCTTTTTTCTCTACAAGTCATTAAGACTCTCTAAAATACTCTTTGACAATCATTAGAAATCTCTAAATTTTCAAGGAATCTCTACGAGTCACTCAAATAAAAAATCTATGAAAATCTGGGAAATCTCATTTGACTACTCAGTAAGGCGTCATTTTCTTGAAGTGTTAGATATTGCTTGCACTCCCAATACCACTAATCTTCACAGAGGCGTAAATAGTGGCCGAATCCGGGCTTCGTTATTAATACCCATTGCCCACTAAGGTTTTATTTCTAGGGATTCGAGATTGGTAAGTTTATTATGATTTAATTTTTTTGAAAGATTTTCTGTGGATCATTATGGCTGCACATGGGACGGTATAGGCGAGGTTTCTTTAGAACCCAGGTACTTGTACTTCGAGTGGCCCGTTTCATGTTACGACTACTTGCATCGTAAATAGGTGTTTGTACCATGTACCCAATTGAGATCGATCCGATACTTGTGAGACCGGTGCAGTATTTTTATCAAGTGCGGGTTTTACCTCGTTATAACTTCTATAAAATAATACACTTGGGACCAAGGAAAATTATTATTTAAAAGAGATATTATATTATCGATAATATAATAAATTATTACTTTATAATAAAATAATAAATTATTATTTAACGAAATATTTTCTATATACAATGCATTCACAAACCTTAAACTTAAAAGTATATATTTAACTATAGATATGTCACGTACAACATTCTAAATCACCAAGATGTATTCTCATCTCAAAGGTGTATCTCACTAACCAATTAACAATGCAATACGGAAAGAGATGTGTGAATATAAAAGGGATAATCCTTCTTGCAAGCATCAATTACACTACAACACTTCTTATTGCAATATAAAATGCGACTCGAAGCATCTTAAGTGCACTACAAACTATTAGCGATTAAATACAACTTGAGTTGAATTTCTAAGAAAAACAAATCAATATTCAATTATATTTTAAGAGTTGATATGTATGAAAATAATTTTTTATTTTTTTTAGTATTATTATTATTTTATATATTATTTGGGACCTGCTAATCCTTAAGGGGAATTTTTAAAATATATTATTTTATAATTTTATCGAATTTATTATTTTACCATTAAGGGCCTGAGTCGGGACCGGAAAATTTTATTATTTTAGCGACAATATAATATTATCGAGTATTATATTAAAGAAGTTATACTGTATTGCAGTTATGCGATTGAAAATACTCAGCTGAGTAACAAAATTTTTTTTTTACCACGGGCCTCTTTTTACTCATCTCACAAAGACACAAACAATACCCATCTATTCAATTTCTTCGTCAATTCCTGACCTAACCAAATCTCGAGCTCAAAACTCAAATCCATCTTATATTTCTTATCAATTTCTGACCTAACCTAATCTCGAGCTCAAAACTCAAAACTCAAATCCATCTCCTATTTCTTTCTGATAATAACCACCATGGATCCCTTAAATTCAACATCTCAAACCTACAACACCTTTCATTCTTCAAATCCTTGCAAACTTTAAGCTTCAATTCTTTCTCCTCTTTTCCGGTGCTTCAAAATCAAACCAGCACCATAACAAATATCATAAAATTCATTCCAACATACAAAAACAACCCATAAACATATAAAAATTCGCAAAAGATTTGAAATTCACATGCATAACGCGGTGTAGACTAACAGTAACAACGTCTGTGTCATTCTAATGTTTGTCGCAATCTTTAGATAGGCTAACAGTAGTATTTTCTGTATACATCACTGCAGGCATGTAAAGCACAAACATCAAATTGTTCGTTTTATTTTTTAGATTATCTTTACCAAGTGGGAATTAGTTAATGCAATTAAGTGAGCACTTAAACTAGTGGGCTTTTGGTGGCATTGATCATGATGGAAAAAGAAAAGAGGAAGGGTCACTGGACATAATATTTCAATTCAGTGATAAACACTTTATATTAGTGGGTCGGTGGTAGCATTCACATCCCATTTTTCTAAACAAATGGGATTGAATTATACAAGTAGTCATCTCAAGCGTGTGGCTAGTAAAAGGAATATAATTAACCCCTCAGGAGAATTAATTGGTTCATCATCACTAAAACGAAAACTATTCTTCAAAATGTTGCTACAAGTTGCATCTGCTACTAAATTAGTTTTGGTAGTACTGATTGTTTCGTCTTACAATGTTATGGGCTTCGCTTCTGGTTCTTCTTTTTCATTAAATCGGTAAAAAGATTTACACGTTGTAGTTGAAGAACAGGTAGATGCTCTTTGAAATGGAAATCAAGCCTTATCAACCAAAATCATTCTCTTCTCTCTTCCTGGAAGATCAATTCTACTGGGACTCTGGGAGCACAACAAGTCCATGCGAGTGGTATGGAATCTATTGTGACAACAAAGGAAGCGTCGTGGAATTAACCTTATCAGATCTTGATTTACAAGTTACACTTGATAGTTTCAATTTCTCATCTTTCGCGAACTTTGTTCGTCTAGATTTGAGCTTTAATGAACTCTTCGGAACCATTCCTTCCCAAATTTATATTCTCTCAAAACTCACCTACGTCAATAAATTTTCTGGACATATTCCACCAGAATTAAGTTATCTCACAAGTCTGCGTTATCTAGACCTTTCTGAAAATCAAATTAGTGGGGCAATCCCTCAAGAGATTGGCAGTTTATTTCTTCTCACTGATCTGAAATTGTATACAAACAATCTGACTGGTTCATTGCCTAATTCTATATGCAATCTGACTAGCTTCACCGTGTTATCAATTCATGAAAACCAAATCTTGGGTATCATTCCTCGAGATATTGGAAGGCTACGTTCCCTTACCCTCTTAGAATTGTCCATGAACAATTTCACTGGTTCAATCCCTGCATCAGTTGGTAATCTGATAAATTTAACTCATTTATCTCTTTTAGAAAATCAATTGACTGGTTCATTACCAGTAGGAATATTTAACAATCTAACACTATTGAAAAATTTGTTTTTGACTGACAACAAGTTTTCAGGTTATTTACCTCAAAACATTTGTCAAAGCGGAACACTTGAAAAATTTGAGGCAAGTTATAACCATTTCAAGGGTCCTATACCTAGAAGCCTTAGAAATTGTACCAGCCTTAAAGATTTCGGGGTTGGAAGCAATGAATTGGTCGATAATATAACAGAAGCATTTCACGTGTATCCATATCTAGAGTGGTTTGTCATGGCAAACAATAGTTTGTATGGTGAAATCTCAAAAGAATGGGGGAATTGAAGATTTTAAATGTACTTTTTCTTGATTCAAATAATTTGGTAGCGGAAATTCCAAATGCGTTGTTGAACTTGTCTTCGCTGATCAAGATAGATTTGAGTAATAATAAGCTTTCTGGGACCTTGTCTTCCGCAATTGGGATATTATCAAACCTGCAGTATCTTGATTTATCAGAAAATAAATTCATCGGATCAATACCCAAACAGTTAGGAGAATGTTCAAAGTTATTATCTTTGAATATGAGCAAAAACAATTTTAATGAAAGCATCCCATCCCATATAGGAAACTTGGATTCACTACAAATATTGTTAGATCTTAGTTACAATGAGTTGAGTGGAGAGATACCGCCAGCTTTTGGAAAACTAAAAAATTGGAGACACTAAATTTATCCCACAACAAGCTTTTCGGCTCAATCCCATCTTCATTTGATCAAATGCTCAGCTTGACCACTGTCGATGTTTCGTATAATGAGTTGAGTGGTCCTATTCAAAATATCAAGGCCTTTGTGGGTGCTGCAGTTGATGCATTGAAGAACACTCAAGGGTTATGTAGTAGTTACTCTACAGGATTAACACCATGTAATTCTTCAGCTGTCATTGGAAGAAAAAAGACCTTGCTCATCATCCTACTTCCTCTGTTTGGTTCATTGCTTCTTTTACTCTTACTCTTTGCAGTTTTGTTTCTCCTTCGAAAAAATATAGTAAACAATGTCCGATGGAGAACAGGCTATGGGGTTTGATTGGATAAAGAAGCTAAGATTTATCAAGGGAACAGCTAATGCACTTGCTTACATGCACCACGATTGCATTCCAGCAATAGTTCACGGGGACATATCTAGCAACAATATTTTGTTGGACTCTGAGTATGATGCTCGAGTTTCTGATTTTGGTACGGCGAGGATTTTGAAGCCAGATTCATCCAATTGGACTTCACGTGCAGGAACCTATGGATACGTTGCTCCAGGTACATAATCCAACTGAAAGTATAATTTACTGTCATTCGAACCATTAGTTAAAATTTATACTCTTATCAAGAACTTAGAAACCTTGATAATATTTTTCGGAGATATACGAGCATCGTGGTGTTGCTCGTATAGAGCTCCTAGATCTCTAGTAGTGAAGGGTGGAAGCAAGGACTTTGTACCTTGAACTTTGTATTGATTGATTCTTGCTACCTTACTTACTTACAAATGAATACAACATGCCTATTTATAGGCTACAAAAGAAGAAGAGAACTATGCCTATGGAGGCTAACAACTATGCCTTTGGAGGCTAACAACTATGCCTATGGAGGCTTACCAAACCAACTACTAGACAATCTAGTATTCTTGTTTGATTTGTCTAACCCTAGAACACTCATTTTACACATGTTAATTGTCTAATATTGACTCTAGACATCCTAGATATTTCTAGGTTAGTCTAGATAGGTGTGAACTCTTGACTAAGTTGGTGTTGAATATTCAACACTCCCCCTCAACACCTACTTTCCAACTTCTCTTTATCTTAGATGTTTCGGTCCCCTTCATAGTTTAATGATGTTTCGGTCCTCTTCATAGTTTAAGGACGTTTCGGTCCTCTTCGGAAGTTTAAGGACATTACGGTCCTCTTCGTAGTTTTTAGAACATCGGGTTCCATCGTAGTTTAGGGACATTGCGGTCCTCTTCGTAGTTTTAGAACATGCGAGTTCCATCGTAGTTTAGGGACATTGCGGTCCTTCCGTTTCAGATAAAATACTTCTTGTACTCTTTAGACAACTCATAGGATTTTCACCACTTTTGTTGTTCTCTATCTCATCACCACTTGGTGATTGCTTCCGTTCTTCACAACATTTTTTGTTGTTTATTCTTCTATTCATCTTTGTTCCAGTCACGCTTTTGTTGAAAAGCTGTAACACTTCTTTGGTTATCGATTCTCTCACAATCTTTCATTTCAGTCAAGGATTACGCCACAAGCTCCTAACTATTTTTTCTTCTTGTTATTTGATGTTACAAATTTGCCACTTTATCCAGTTGCCACATTTGAATTAAATAACGATTTGCCACGCTATGACATAATTGTCACACTTTAGTTTGTACGTATTTAAACAAACACACAGCAAACCCATTTAGACTTCATTTGGACATTACAAATTAGGTAATTCCAACACTCAAGTAATTTGTAATGGCTGTTTTTTTTTTTTGATATTCACCCAATCTCCGTTTGCGGCTCTTATCTCCTCATGCTTGCTTCAGCTCATGATAAACTCTTTATGTTTGCCATTCATCTTGCTTAGTTTTTTTTGTTCTTCTTCTTATCACGGTATGATTTAGTATCTCGTGACAAACATGCCATCTTTTTCTTGACAATTGAGGAAGCAATCTGTTGCTCTTACCCTCAATATTCTTTTTTTTTCTTCCCGGGTTGAGGAAACAACCATATTGTTCTTACCCTCAAACCCTGCGATCACTTATTAGAAGTGACCCTTTCTTCTTCTCTTTTATCTTGTTTTTTTTCATGGAGACCCCATTGTTTTTTTCATGGAGACCCCATTTCTTCTCTTTTAGTATTTCTTGCTCATTTAGTATGTCTCCTAACCACGTGCAAGCCTCTACAAATTCAACATTTTTGAAATGTCGATATTACAAAAGCTTTGTCTTGTAGTAGATTAGTTTTTTCTTCTTCGGTGGATACATGTCCCCGGCCGTGTCACAAGTAGAAACTTGATGTTGTCGTGACAAACATGGCTTTCTTGCCATTTTTCCTCTCAAAACCGTAGGTCGTCTCATTGAGGCTCTCTTCCCACAATATGAGGCGATCATTTGAAGCTCTCTTCCTCAATATATGGAGGCATTCGTTGTTGACGTTTTTTTCATGATATCGGCTTCTAAAACTCTTGAACGATTGTGGAGGCAATCCTTGGTGCACTCTTCCCACAATTGTCTTTAGAATTTTGTAAACAATTTGAGGAGGAAAATTATTGCTCTCTTCCCTCAAACTTGTCTTCTGGTCACTTATCAAAAAGTGATTTCTTTTTTTCTTCTCTACTTGTCTTTTTCCACATGGAGGAGTTTTTGCTCATGTGAAGGTAGGAATTTTTTTTTTTTTTTTTTTTTTTTGACGGTTGGAATGGTTGAAATCTTCTTAGTGGTGTTTGCATCTTCTCCTTCTTAAACTTCATATCTTCTCAACTCAAAAGCTTTTGAAACCCATCAATTCGTAGCGGAACTTTACGCCCATTTCGGATCGAACGAGCTCGACGATACCAAGTTAAAATTTATACTCTTATCAAGAACTTAGAAACCTTGATAATTTTTTGGAGATATACGAGCATCGTGGTGTTTAACAAATATAGAGCTCCTAGAGCTCTAGTAGTGAAGGGTGGAAGCAAGGACTTTGTAACTTGAACTTTGTATTGATTGATTCTTGCTACCTTACTTACTTACAAATGAATACAACATGCCTATTTATAGGCTACAAAAGAAGAAGAGAACTATGCCTATGGAGGCTAACAACTATGCCTTTGGAGGCTAACAACTATGCCTATGGAGGCTTACCAAACCAACTACTAGACAATCTAGTATTCTTGTTTGATTTGTCTAACCCTAGAACACTCATTTTACACATGTTAATTGTCTAATATTGACTCTAGACATCCTAGATATTTCTAGGTTGGTCTAGATAGGTGTGAACTCTTGACTAAGTTGGTGTTGAATATTCAACACCATTTTCTAAAGCTAAAAAGTACATTATCCATTATTTCTTAGTGTAATCATATTGTTGTGACAGAGCTTGCCTATACAATGAAAGTGACCGAGAAATGTGATGTTTATAGCTTTGGGGTGATCATATTAGAAGTACTAATGGGAAGGCATCCATCTGAAATCATCACATTACTCTCCCAAAGTCTTCTTTCATTTTCCTCTTCCAGTAAGGCAGGACAAAACGTAAGATTGAGAGACATTTTGGACCAATGCATTGGAGCACCACCAGAAGTCCTTCAAAATGAAATAATGCGTATTGTGAAAGTTGGATTCTCATGTTTACGCGGTGATCCACTTACTCGGCCAACTATGGAAAAAGTATCAGCAGAGCTATCATCGTATTCACAAAGTAACGCATCCTTGCTGAAGTCCTTTGAAACTATTACTTTAGCAGACCTACTCATCACATGATAAGTATCCATCTCGTGTCATATTAAGTGACAACTTTTAACATAACAGTGTAATATGGGAAAAAATGGTCTTCATGGTATCAAATTAGTTTTGTTTGTTGTAACAGCAAAAATTCCATTCACAATGAAATGGTTACAAAGAATTATTTCCTGCCTCATTAAATAATTTCGTGTCTAACAACAACATTCTAGACCTATAACTCAAAAAGGACTTAAATTCCCTCCATGAAAAAACTATGGGTAAAGAGTCAAAATGCCCCAATTTGGGGGTCACCTTGTTGAAATGCCCGACGTTAGGAAATAAGTCAAAATGCCCCAATCCGTTAGTTTTGGGGCATTTTGATCAATTGGGCATCTTGACCAATTAATGGAGTTTGAACTTCCATTTTTATCCTTTTAGTCAAAATGCCCAATCCGCCACCACCAAAAAAAACAACCACCAACCACTGCTTGCCACCAACACCACCACCGCCATTGCCACCACCACCACCAATACCACCACCTCATCCACTGCCTGCCAACACCAACACCCACCAGCCAACACCATCGTGTCAAGAATAAGTGACAAAATTTAACAAGACAGAACTTGACTTTAAGAGAAGACCATCCCCGTCGAAGACTAGTTCTTGGCAGTTGGGCGGCACACTGAGTTCTCATGAAATACTTATCTCCTTCCATTAATTTGTAAAAATAATCAGTTAAGACACTAATTATACTAGTCCACAAAATGCCTTATACTATCTCACTAGATCATGATGAATCTAAGATACCTGAGAAGAAGGGAAGAGACATCTTCTGTGTACACATCAAATACATCTTCCTAGAGATGAGGTATTTTGTAGAAGATGAGATAGGATCTTAGAAGATGCGATAGGGTTGTAGACTGAACAAAGAATAATTTAATTGTGTGAAAAATTTACCAAAGTACCCTTATGAAGTGGGAAAAGGACATCATCGTATACTAGCCCGTTTTAAAATTAACCGGTCTGACCCAAATGTTAAGAAAACGAGTATTTTATTTATATAGTTGTTTTTAAACATGTGTTGACCGCTAATTAGAAATAAGGTTTTAAATAAATTGACTAGATTTTGTTCCTGTGCTACGCACCCGGTGGCTCCACAAACCATCCACCATCACATTTATAAGCACACGTAAATAGTTTACTCCTTCCATTTCTAAAATATAGGCAGGTTTTCTTAGAGCTTCTCCAATGGATTGTGTGTGAAGAAAAAGTCTTCATCCACCTAGGAACCACTTCCATTTTCCCTAAAATGTATCTTCAACCCTAACCTCTTTAACAAACATGTAGATGACATGGCATGTTTTTATATAGACATCCTCTTGCTCAACCTCTTGTTTGAGGTTCACCAAGAGGATGTCTATCCATCTAATCGCGTTTTTTCTCAATTAAAATCTTAATTTTCATTAAAACAAAGAAAAAAACGATTATTAAATCCAAATTTAGATTATATCAAATCGATTTCCATAGCTTCCATGATTTTTTTTTTTCCTTATCGCTGCTTTCTTTCCCTTTTGTTTTTCTTCATTGAGACAATCAGAACTCAAAAGTAAAAGATAGATGGGTTGGAGAAAGAATTTTCCCCCTTGTATTTAGGAAATTTAATTGCCATGTAGATGAAGGATGTCTTCCCATAATGCCATGAGTGAAAAACCCACCACGTAACCATTGGAGAAACTCTTGTATTTTGGTATGTCAAAAAAATAGGCTTGTTTCATTTATGGAAAGTTGATGTTATGATTTTACTACTGCATACCCATAGAGGGACCTTCTCTCTCCTTTTTCTCTAATACAAAAATGGACCACCACTTCTCTCCTCTTTCTCTAATAGCAAATGAGTGGGGACCAAAGGATAGGTTGGAAAAAACATGAAAAAGTGGCACAATGATTGGTTTTTTAATTTTTTTAAACAAAATTGCATATTTTTAGAAGCGGAGGAGTAGTTGATAATTTAGCATTAGCGAGTTAAGCAGTTAGTATATGATTCATGAGTCAAATAATTTGTGAACATTATTTTCGATTTGGTGTGGCTCGGTTTAGCCTCACCGTTCCGATGCATTATTTGGTGTCGTGCGGTTTTTGTCTCGCCTAAACGCCCGAATTACTTTGAATTTTTTATTTGTTGTGGCTCGATCAAAATATCCCGTCATTCTTACAAAACTAAACTAATGCTTAAGTTAGACACTATTGAGATGCACTATTTATTTACTTTTCTTCTTTTTCTTTCATATAATTTTTTTTTTTTTTTTGAAGCTTTGTAGCATTATAATTTTCTCATTACCACTTTTACTTCATCTCAGACAGTCTCTTCTAACTCTGGAGTTAAAATTATTTTTGAATTGATCTATATCTCCATTTGGAAATGTTATCATTATTTTCTAGGACGAAATAACATGAAACAATATCCTCTTTTTTTCCTGATTGATAGGAGGTAGAGTACATGAACTATGGGCCTAAAAAAGTTCAACACTTCCTACAATATATTATAGCTAAAGTGATCAAATTCATTGAATCCTAATTCAAACAGAAGCTTTAACTCCATCTATCTTATTCCATAAACTGGACAAAAAAACTGCTTATTGTGGTTACGCTTGTGCTATGACTTCAGTTGTATCAAAAACATTTAGATGCTAACCACAAACCATCTCCTCAGTAATCTGGTGGAGCTTCTGCTGGTCCACTTACTAACGGCATACACAACTTCCTCTACAACCAACAAAGATTCTGTCTTTATTTCTCCTTGATCACTTTACTTTAGCCTCCACAGATAGTTTGTGATAGGAAGGCTGCAGGATATGATCTAGCACTTCCACATCTGTTTGAATATACATTATAGCTTGTCCTAGTTTCCCGGACTCTTCTACATTCCCCACACTTATACTTCAATGCTATAACATATGGAACGCTTCTAAATTTCACCCATGAATCCATATTAGGCAAACAGAATTTATGCTTCGATTAAACTTCTAATCAAAATTCATCATTTAAATCATTTCAAAAGTTAAAATGTGATACCAAATATTCTTTCACGTTAATAATTCTAGAGCTTTGGTCAACAATGAAAAATCGATATACTAATTATTCTTTTCCATATTAAATATAGAAATTGTACCATAATTTTCTGAATTTTCAGCAGATTGCATTTTTTTTAATTGATCTGCTCCTCAAGCAAGCCATTCTTAAACACATTCCAAAGAACCACCTTGATCTTCAAATGAAGTGTCGTCTTCCCTGGACACCTGCAGTGTAATATCCAGGTTGTATCAGTGGAATTACCAATAATTAACTTCAAATTACCAACAAATAACTCTTAATTCATTTAATAAATTCGAATAATAAAATATAAAAAATAAAACCATTATCTTTTACAATAGACACAAACAAATGCCACTATATTTCTATTTACCGGAAAGTTTTCATGTTGAGCACTTACTCCCGCTCAAATGTAATTGTTATCACTTTTGGAATTATTATCAGATGTTTACATGTACGATCATGTTGTTTGAGCTTTCTTAAACCTCAAAATCTGAGCAAACCCAAGATGTAATAGGAGATATACATATTGCTGCTCCCTGTAAACAGAAATCCCAAGTATCAAATTGGACTGTTGTCATGTTACTGCAGACAATATGTAGACATTTTTAAGATCAATTCTAATATTAATATTGCAAAACAACGACTAATATTTTCTACATGGCCTATTTGAGTACTTGAACACTGCTGTGATTTGCATTATTTGAATTTCTGCTCTAAGAGTGCATCAGTGAATATAGTTTCCAATTGAAATTTTAGGGAGCAAATTAAATGCATGTAACAAATCAGATTTTTCATCTAAGAGTGCATGAGTGATTTCATCTAAATCAAAAAACCATTCAGAATTCTTATACAATCGAAACTTATATCTAAAAACGGAAAAAAGAAAATTGAAAGAGTACAGTCCTAACCAAGACCAGATATTTGGAAGGTGATCAACTCGCATCAACTTAAAAAAGAAACACAACCAACAAACAAAGTAATTAAGATAATACAACATGCAATAAGGTAAGAAAAATTCTATTACCTTTGAAGTTCATGTTGGGATTATCAGTTTGTGGTTTCATCAAAGTGATGCCTGCGGTAAAACACTATCTCAAAAAACCGGCCTTCCCACAGTGGCCAAACTTTGCCTGCTAGGCAAGAGGACAGCAAGTTACACATATTATTATAGGAAGGCAGTTGCAGTCTTCTTAATATGTTCAATCAGATACATTTTTTGATCTATTTCTTCTTTATCTAATTCCAAGTTCGTTCCCTTTTTCAGTCCTTTAATGCACTTTCATTGGAGCTATTTGTTCCACCCACTGCATCAGAATTTTTGTGTCAATAGAAATGAACCCAAAATGATAAATGTCAAGTCTAATTCACATTTGTACTTGTAGTTGTTGAATTATGGAAAATGGATACCTTCTACTTCATATCTGTGATCACAAACTTAGTTCTGGAGACATTAGAACATGGTAATACCTCGCAATATACTATGTATTGACAGCAAACCTCATTCATGGATTAGTATGGAAGCTAAGATGTAATTCGACTTCTCAAATCTAAACATAGAGAAAACAAATATTTTTAAGTACTACATACCAAGTCTACCCTACGATCATTAGAACTGATTTGCATAAAGCTGGATCAATTTTCTTCTTGAATCACGGTAAACATCAACAATTTAAATGTAAATCGTGTGATTCTTATAAAAGAAATTGCGACCAGGTAGAAGGAATAATTACCTTGTTGGGTATTCTATGAAACATGGATGCAGGAAAAGGCTTGTTCGCCATTCCAGCATCATTCCACTATCCAGCTGTTGATGGTGGTTTTTAGTTTAGGGTTAAAATCGTAAAATGCTAAACCCTATCAGACAGCAATGTCACGACATTTAAAGCAATAAACATTTACTAGGCACATTTACTGAAACCTTCAATGTGTCTCCAAAATAATTACCTGGGCATATTTTTCAAATTAGGGTTACGACAAAGGCAAACCTAATTCCATCGTGTAATAATGGAAAATCATGCCATCCACCTAGCCAAGCTATCTGTGCCATGTCGATCGCACCATGCCATGTCCCTAGCTACGCTAGCCACATCTCGTGTGTCAATGGAAAATCATGGCAGCCACACCTAGCTCAAGCTAGCCGCGCCATGACGATCGCACCATGCCATGTCCCTAGCTACGCTAGCCACATCTCGTGTGCCAATGGAGAATCATGGAAGCCACACCTAGCTCAAGCTAGTCGCACGATACTGATCGCACCATGCCATGGCTCCTAGCTACTCTAGCCACATCTCTGTAACGGCAAATGGCAAATCATGTCGTTACACCTAGCCCAAGTTAGCGCGCCGCCCATCGCACCGTGCCCATGATCCTAACCATGCTAGATGCACCTCCATGCCAAACCATGGCCCCTCATGCCACACCATGTTGGCCTTCCTCATGCGGCTACTGCAAATTGAAGCTGGCGACAATCCACGGTTTCCCTCTTCAATCCTGAGAAAATCACTTGGCCGTCTAAAGTCCCCTCATGACTTTAGGAAAAAACCCTAGCTTGGTCACGCACCTAGTCAAGCTAGCCGCACCATTCAAACCATGGCCCCTCATGCCGCGTACTATCTTTGTCCTTCCTCATGCGGCTACAAATTGAAGTCGCGACAATCCATTTTTCCCTTCAATCCCAGGAAGCAAATCCTGGCCGTCTAAAGTCCCTCATGACTTTAGACCCAAAAACACTAGCTTGGTCACGCACCTAGTCAAGCTATCCGGCGCCATGCCAAACCATGGACCTTCATGCCCCGCGCCACTAAGCTAGCCTTCCGCATGCGGCTAACAAATTGAAGCCAGGCGACAATCCACGGTTTCCCTTCAATCCGTGGAGCAAATCTTGGCCGTCTAAAGTCCCTCATGACTTTAGACCCAAAACCCTAGCTTGGTCACGCACCTAGTCAAGCTAGCCGCGCCATGCCAAACCATGGCCCCTCATGCCAGCGCCACTATGCTGGCCTTCCTCATGCGGCTACGAAATTGAAGCAAAGCGACAATCCACGTCTTCCCTTCAATCCTGTGAACAAATCCTGGCAGTCTAAAGTCCCCTCATGACTTTAGGCCAAAAACCTAGCTTGGTCACGCACCTAGTCAAGCTAGCGTGCCATGCCAAACCATGGCCACTCATTCCAGCGCCACCATGATGGTATTCCTCATGCGCTACCGAATTGACGTCAGATGACGATCCACGGTTGACCTTCATAAAACCTTTCAGTTTAGGTATATGATATGCTTCTTGCTGTTTTCGGCGCTTGCAATAGTTTTTTGAAAAACATACATACATGAATCGGAAGGAATACAATCATACATAAATACTTCTTAATTAAACCATACATATTGGGCTCAAAGAAAATCTTAACAAATTGAAATAAGCTTCCAAATTAAAATAGGCTTCACCTATGCTTTTCCATCAGAGACGAAATTAGGATTTTAAATCTTAACTATAGTCTAAACAAGAACCGGGATACAAATACGAATAACAAACTTAAACACAAAAGAAATGGAAACAATTGCACAATTCAAAGATCTTCCTTAGATAGAAAATAGAACAAATAAACAAAACCCAAATCCTTTTGCAAAAGAAAACCATGAGAAATTAGGGTTTATGATATATACGTAATTCAAATAAGAGTAAAATCACCTTGAATGGATATTAGGGTTTCTCCAGTAACTTATCTTGGACAAAAATTACGACCAAATTTTTTTTAAAATAAATTGGGTTAGGTTTATTGATTCGAGAAGAAACAAACGAAAATTGAATATGTATGCAATCCACTATATCAAAACCCAAGCTTTCCTTCAATCGATTAATCCTTACAACCAGAACAAAACCCCTTCTTCAAATCTTAAAAGAAAAGAAAAACAAAGCAGTCTCAAAACCCCCTTTAACGACAAAAAGAAGATTTAAAGAGAAACCCCTCAAACTATCTACTCTACATCTCCATTTCGCGGAAGAATCAAAGGAAGTACCACTTAATCTCCTTCATCGAACACTGAGTGAAGAAAATAGAGCTGTGAGTTCGTGAAAGAAAGCGAGTTTTAGTTTTCTTTAGTTTCCT
The DNA here is from genome assembly GCA_023529315.1 of Papaver bracteatum. Classification (NCBI taxonomy): domain Eukaryota; kingdom Viridiplantae; phylum Streptophyta; class Magnoliopsida; order Ranunculales; family Papaveraceae; genus Papaver; species Papaver bracteatum. Next base: position 49,751 of record JAJJWX010003295.1, read on the forward strand.
CTTTTCTTCGGAATTTTATCTTATGTTTTTTTCTCCGGTGTGTTTATCCGTTTTTTTAACCGAAATTGTTATTTGGTGTTACATTCATATAATTTGAGGAAAAGTGGAATGGAGAATTTTCAAAATGACGGGGCCGCTCACCCAAAGGTGGGTATTCTCACCGCGTGGCGTGGAGCTTATATGACTTAGGGGTTTAAAAAGGTTTGATTTGAACGGCTGATGATTATGATCTGATTTCATACGCTTCGCTTGAACAGAAAGATAAATTCGATTATCTTCTTTTCTCCCTCTGAACAAACCACCATCACCCAACCCCACTAATACATCCATCCACTATCTCTCTGTTTCCACTATTATGATGACTACAAGCACCTTTTCATACTCTTCTGATTCCAACCATTAATAACTTACATCATTTTACTGATTTGGTGATTGTTTTCAGACTCTATGCAATGCTGGGGGTAGTAGGGTATTCGAAGATCAGCAAAAGAATTTTAATGAGTCTTCAAAAATTTCAAACAATTTCGAGAGATAGGATTTAGTTCAATATTAAGAATTGGGAGTTCTTTTATATACCCAAGGAAATACTAATGATTCCCCCCATAAATTAGTTATGCCGGTTATAAATCAGTTATGACCAAATCCTATAATTATTTGAATTTCTTTATGACTGCACCCCTCTCTCTTATAACTATGGAACACAGTGCGATTGGAGTGCATAACTCAGTTTCGGCTTTGTTTTGGGGAGATATCTTTGCTTTTAGAATTGCTTGCTCCAAGGGTATGACTCGAATTTGGTTTGAGTGTGACTGGATGCATCTTCTTAAAACTTTATCAGATTATTCTTAGGTGCCTTGGGAGCTAGCAGTTCATTGGGCTGAATGCATGGAGTTCTTATCAACTATTCAGTTTCGGTACTCCACACATATAGGGTGCTGATGCAGTGGCTGATATACTGGCAAAGTGGGGACCCTCGACAGGTTCAGAATGGTGGAATGAGCCGCCATTTTTTACTTGTCAGGCGGTGTGTAATGACAGATCAAGTCTGCCAGTATTTCGTTTTAGATACTTAGTATCATGTTTTAATTCCTTCACTTTTTCTCTTCTTCCTCTTTTAAGGTTTTTGCCTAGTCACCGGCTTCTTCTTTTCAATAAAATTTCCATGAATTTTGTTTGTTTTATAAGAAAAAATATATAAAAAGAAACCATTAGGTGAAAATAACTTACTCTGAACCACTAGAAGTTGTGTCATGACAAAACTGAGTTGAGATAAAATTGACCGGAAGGGTATTCAAATACTATCCTAATCTAATTGACTGGTAGTCGAGCGTATAATTGGGACGACCGATCAAACGAAGTGAGGGAGCACCTTCTATATGTTTTTTTTTTTTTTTGTAAAATGTAAGTGATCAATTGACCCAAGAAAACTGGAAATGGTATGGGCCCAAAAACCAAAAATACCCCTTAAATATTTTTTTTCTTTAGACATTTCCGTAAATAAACCAAGAGGAATGACAAGAGATATTAAACATTTTCTTAAATAAACCAAATAGGAAAGAAAAATAAGAATTTGACATTTTGTAAATAAGCCAAAAGAAGAAGGGTAAATAGATATAAGAGTCAAATTGTATTATAATTATGTATGTATCATATTTTTTAGGGGTATAATTAGCAACCACTTTAATATAACATAACTAAATTTTTTGAAAATTTTACAAATATTTTCTCATTGGAAAGGTTTTAAAAAATCTATGTAATGAGTACAAACAACAATATCAAATTTAAAGTCTTTTTAAAAAATTTGGAGGTATTTATCATTTTAGGCACAATTTCGAAAATAAATGTGTATGCGTTATGAAAACCACCACAAATGATACATAATACTTTATATAGTCATATTTTGATTTATGCATGAAATAAGTTTCGTTTCAACTAATAAAACGATGTACTCTCTCTATATCAAGAAATGATACTTTCACTTTATGCATAATTCTCGAAAATTGAATGCATGGGCATTATGCAAACCACCATGAAGGTTTCATAACCCTTTATGTAGCCATATTTTGGTTTTTGCATAGACTAATTTTGCGTTTCAGGAAAAATGATATTTTCACTCCGCTTTTTCAATTTGGCCTATTTTTAGGCAAAAATTAAACTGTGGAAATATCTCTTTTTCTGAAACAAAGGCACTATATGCTTAAAAATATCATTCCAAAATAAAAATAAAAATGCATAACGAATTAGGAGCCCCACAAAAGATGCATAACAATTTGTACAGCTGTATTTTGGTTCATGCTTCCCACTATTTTGGTTATGCAACCATTAAAAGCGATGTATATGTCTCAAAATTATTATTCCGGCAAAAAAATGGATTTATAATGCGCCATGCAATCAGGGGTGTTTCATTTTTCTTCGGTCGGCCCTCTCCACCGTGGCAGCGGTATTCTAGTTATTTTGGGAGACGCACAAAGTTTTCTGATGGAATACTTTTCTCCTTTTATTAATTTCTAAAATTGATCAAATAACACCTAATTATACTAAACCACACACAAATCCTTAATATGTGTTCCTGTGGGCTAAAATGAACCATATATCCGAATCCCAGACCTCTTACTGTATTTCCTCATTGTGTATTCACTTAAAAATTTGCTGATGGTGATTTTCTTACTCTTTTGCTATATGTTGATGACATGCTTATTGTTGGCAAAGATAAGAAAAAGATTGACAGGTTGAAGTCAGATCTGAGCAAGTCTTTTGCTATGAAAGACTTCAAGGGCACAAAGCGTATTCTTGGCATGGAGATCACTCGTGATAGGGAAAGCGATGAAGGCTGTGGTTATCACAAGAAAGCTACATTGAGAAGGTGTTGAAAAGATTCAACATGGACAAGGCTGAGCCAGTAAGTTGTCCACTTGCAAACCATTTTAAGTTAACTCGTGATCAATGTCCATGTGAATGATGTTGAGAAACGGAAGATGGAGAAAATTCCTTATCGTCATGATTGGTAGTTTGATGTATGCAATGGTGTGTACAAGGTAGGATATAGCTCATGCGAGTTGGAGTGGTAAGCAGATTTCTATCAAATCCTGCTATGGAGCATTGGGAAGCAGTGAAATGGATACTACGGTATTTGAGGGGTACTTCTAATATGTGTTTGTGCTATGGAGGTGACAAGCGAGTTAGTTGGTTACATGATTGATTTGGCGAGGTGCTCAAGACAGTCTCAAGTCTACATCGGGTTACTTATTTACCTATGCAGGGGGAGCCGTGTCTTGGCAATCCAAGTTACAAAATGTGTGGCATTGTCTACTACGAGAGCGGTACATTTGAGCTACAAAGAGTTGCAAGGAGATGATATGGATGAAGAGGTTTGTTAGAGAACTCGGTGTGAAGCAACATAGGTTCATCGTTTACTTTGTGACAGCAGTGCCATCCATCTCAGCAAGAATTCGAGTTTTCACTCCGAGGTCCAAGAACATCAATATTAGGTATCGGTGGATACAAGAAGTTCTCGAGGAGAAGGTTTTGTATATTGAGAAGATCCATACGGATGACAACGGTTACGATATGATGAAAAAGTCGCTACCAAAATACAAGCATGTGTATTTCTGCAGCGGGCAGGTATGGTGGTGACGGGTACCTTGCCATAAGTCGTGAGGGGAGATTGTTGGGCTATCCCTCATATGGCCCAAACAATTGGTGTCCCCTTAAACAATGGGAGGAGAAGATAGAAGATGCCTTGTTTTTTGGTTTAAAGAGCAAAAGGCATCAGGAGAACATAAGTTGAGCATTTCTCATTTTTTTCGTGAAAGGAAGAAGAAAGAGAAAGAGAGGAAGAAGAAAAGAGAGTGAGTGAGATAGAGAGAATTAAGTCACCATTTTTGGTGAGATTAGAGCATCTTGAAGAGGAGAAGAAAGGGTTCTTGTTGAAGGATCTTTTGGTTGTTGTGGTGGAGAATTGATTGATCAATTTCCACATCTCTTCAAAGGGGAAAAATCTAGGGTTTGTCAAACCCTAGTAGTAAGTATCTCAAATCACTTCTATTTCTCAAATTGATAGTGAATCTCATATTATATATGAATGAATTGTTGATCCATCCTTAGGGGTGAGTGTAATTAAGCAAATTGATATCCAAGTGCTATAGGCACCTTGAGGTTGTTGTTATCCCAAATTTGGGAGAATTATGTGTAACCCATTATTGTTATAGTGGAAGATTTGCCCGTGGTTTTTTACCCTTCATCTTGGAGGGGTTTTTCCACGTAATTGCCAGTGTTGTGTGATTGCTTCTATATCGTCATAGTTTGTGTATTTCCGCATTGTGTTTCATTGCTCGTGTAGGTTTCGTATTGCGCATAGCGGCTCGGATTTCGTAAGCCTCCCCCAACACTTTGGTCATTTCAGCAATCATCTAATGGAAGATCCTTGATTTAATAAATGATGGTTCTATGGGAAATATAGTCTCCAACTGACAATTGGCTTTAGAATCAGAGAGCAGCTTCATGAACAATTCAGATCTTTGGATTGTAAGCTTGGAACAAGTGTTAAAGTCTGCATTTAGAAAGAAACTAACTTCAGTTCGCAAAATTAGACAAGCTAGAAACTCTATTTATCACACAACTTGATCTAGAAAAAGAATCAATATAGCCAAGTAGATAATTTTTCAATTGAATAATACCAGTCAATATTAAATTATCAATCAAAAAATAATCTTTAGGATCTGATTTAAATGAAAGAGTTCATATACATACAAAAAATTGTGGCTATTTAGTATCTACATAAACCAAAAAATCTCCAAGGTGACCTAATAATCATCACATCTTAAAGAAAATAAATAAATAAATCAACTCTCCTAAAGAAAACAAAAGCATCAATGTTAACGAACATCTCTAATTGTTATCTAAGTCTAGCTGATTATCATCTTTAATCTTACTTTTCAACGACCCATGGTCATCTTCATGTTAAAAAGGTTCTTGAAAAACCATAATGTATATGAATATTAAGAAAAATTCGGTGAGATAAACTTAAAATTCCGTGAGATAAACTTAAAATTCAGAAACTAATTAGAGTTAAGTTAAGATGTTGATGACGTCATATCTTACCTATCGGACAGTGGTGTAGCTGCTCGTTCAATTTTTGATTGCGCAGCGCGCGATCAAAATTTTGCCCTGATTGTGGTTGCAGATTTCTCTAAAATAAAAATATTCAGCAGACTGGTTAACTAAGTCTTTTGTATAAAACTCTTCGCAAAATATAAAACTCTTCTTCATTTAAAATGTCGCAACGAGTAAAAGTTTCCACTGATACTTTACTAGTACTGTTGGCATTACTTTTGGTTTCATCTTACAGTGTTGTTCATTTTTCTTCTGGTTCTTCTTTTTCTTCAAATCATACTAAACAACTTTCAAAAGCAGTAGGTGCAGAACAAGAAGTAGATGCTCTTTTGAAATGGAAATCTACTCTTCTTAATCAAACTACTTCTCTACACTCTTCCTGGAAGATAAATTCTACTGCCAGTACAACGAGTCCATGCAAGTGGTATGGAATCACTTGCAACAAAGGAAGCGTCACTGAACTGAATGTAACCAGGTTGGGTTTACGAGGTACGCTTTAAAAGTTCAACTTTTCTTCTTTCTCAAACCTTTTTACTCTCGACTTGAGTGAGAACGAACTCTTCGGAACTATTCCGTCCCAAATTAGTGATCTAACAAAACTCACCCACCTTAATCTTTCTTCCAATAAACTTTCTGGACACATTCCTCCACAAATAACCTTTGTCACAAGTTTGTTATATTTAGACCTTTCGGAAAATCATATTAGCGGTTCCGTCCCTCAAGATGTTGGCAATTTAAATTTTCTCACACATCTTGGGTTGTCCCCAAACAATCTCAATGGTTCGATCCCTACTTCAATATGCAATTTAACTAGCCTGAGCGATCTTTACCTAGGTGATAACCAACTTTCTGGCATCATTCCTCACGATATAGGAAGGCTACGCTCTCTTACAAACTTAGATTTATCCGGAAGCAATATTACTGGTTCAATCCCTGCTTCTTTAACCAATTTGACTTGCTTGCACGTTCTTTACCTAGGTGATAACCATCTTTCTGGCGTCATTCCTCGAGACATTAGAAGGCTAGGTTCTCTTACACGCTTGTATCTATCCGAGAATTATCTAAGTGGTTCTATCCCTGCTTCAATATGCAATATGACCAACTTCATCCATTTAGAACTTCTTGATAATCACCTTTCTGGCATCATACCTATAGAGACAGAAGATATATTTTGGTAGAAATCTTCCCACACCAACAGTGAGGGTTTTGCTCTCATATTTATATCAGATGAAGAATACATTAGTCATAAGATGTAAATAGAAATACAAAGAGGATCCTAGTTATTCGTTGGAGTTATTTGTTGATGACCAAACTTGGTTAAGGTTTGTTGAACGATTTCCTTTGACTGTGGAGAGTATTGAGAGTCTTTAGTGTTTATCAGTGGATAGCTGATGTGTTGTGCTGACACCTTCCCTCAAGTGGAACCGGAGTTTATGAAGGTTTAACTTGTCTCTGAGATTTTCGAACCTTGGTGATGATAAACCTTTAGTGAAAACATCAGCTATTTGGTCTCTAGAACTGATGAACTTGACAATCATTTGCCGACGCGCCACCCTTTCACGAACAAAGTGGTAATCAATCTCTATGTGCTTGATGCGTGCATGAAACACCGGATTAGCCAGATTAAATACGTAGCACCTAAGTTGTCACACCATAAGGAGGAGGTGTTGATAGTTGGATACCCAATTCTGCAAGTAAAGATTGTATCCAAATTAGTTCTGAAGTGGCTATAGCAACACCACGATACTCGGCCTCTGTACTTGACTTCCACACTATTTTCTGCTTCCTTGCACTCCAAGAGATTAGATTACCCCCAAAATAAATACAGTAGCCACTGGTAGATCTCCGATCATCCAAGCTACCCGCCCAATCAAAGATCCGAGTAAGCATGGAGCTAATAATCTTTATTAGGCACGAAAAATAAACCGTAATCAATTGTGTGCTTTAGATACCTCAAGATACGTTTCACCAATTCCCAGTGTTCAACATACGGCTCGTGCATATATTGACAAGCCTTATTCACAGCCACAGATATATCAGGTCGTGTGATATGAAGATACTGGAGTGCTCCTACTACACTTCTGTAAAGTGTGTCATCTTGGAACCTTTCACTGCCATGCTTTCGAAGCTTTGTGTTGGCTGTCATTGGTGTTGAAACTGGTTTGACACCATCGAGTTTAGTCCTGCGCAGCAAGTCAGCCAATGTATTTCCTTTGGGAAAGCACCAGATTTTTGCCTTGATGAAGTACCTCCATGCCCAGAAAATAAGACAATGCGCCCATGTCTTTGACTATAAAAAGCATCACCAGGTCAGTCACTAGTTTATCAATAAGCTGAGAGTTCGAACCAGTCACAATTATGTCATCGACATAAATTAGGACATAAGTGATAGAGCTGCCAGATTTTCGCACAAAGAGAGAGGAATCAGCAATAGAGGTTGTGAACCCGAGCTGGAGAAGATGACTACTGAGTTTAGAAAACCAGGCACAGGGGGCCTGTTTAAGTCCGTACAAAGACTTATGTAGCTTGCATACATGATTTGGATAATCCTGATCCACATAGCCGGGAGGTTGCTTCATGTACACATCTTCCTCTAAATCACCATGTAGAAACGCGTTCTCAACATCCAACTGGCGCAAATTCCATTGATTCATAACGGAAATTGAAAGTACCAGCCGTATTGTACACGGTTTGATGACTGGTGAAAAAGTTTCCCCATAATCTACTCCTTCCTCTTGGTTAAAACCCTTGGCTACCAGCGTGCCTTGCAACGATCAACCGTTCCATATGGTTTGTGTTTAACACGGAAAACCCATTTCGAACCTACGATATTCATTCCATTCTCATACTTTACGAGAGAGTATGTGCCATCACAGATCGTGCATTTATCTATACATCCATGGCATCTTTCCACATTGGAATCTTGCATGCCTGAGAGTAGCAAGTTGGTTCTATGAAGTCACTATCCGTCAATGGATGCTTGGTTGCTGTAAGAGTTAACTTTTGAATGGGCTTAGTAATTCCATCTTTCCCTCTTGTTACCATAGTATGGCCTGGTACTAGCTGTTGTTGAGGCGGCTGCACTGCTGGAGACGAAGAGTCAGATGAAGACTCACCTTCTGGGGAATATGATGAGTGCACTGGCGACACAGCTGGAGTAAAGTCTGGTGAGTTATGATGCACCAAGGCTGGCTCGGTAGGTTGGTGTTGAACTAAAGGCACATGCTGTGATGACCTGAATACTGATGAGACAAGAAAATCCGTGCTGGTATATTGCGTTGGTTGACAGAGCTCAGGAGACTGCCGTTGAGGAGGAGAGAATGGGAATGTGCTTTCTTCAAACCTGACATGTCTTGAAATGTATTGGCGGTTGGTCGGTTGATGTAAGCAAATGTAACCTTTGTGAGCCGAGCTGTAACCTAGAAATATACATGGTAAAGACCTTGGTTCTAGTTTATTTTCAGTGTAAGAACGAAGACAGGGATAAGCTAGACACCCAAATACACGCAAGAAGTTGTAATTAGGTTCTTTATTATAGAGTAGCTCAAGAGGCGTTTTTGATTCAGTAGAAGATTTGGGAATCCTGTTAATGAGAAAACAGGCAGTAGTAAAATCTTCGGACCAAAATTCTTTTGGGAGTTGTGCATGGAACAAGAGAGCAAGACCACTTTCTGTAACGTGCCTAATGCGACGCTCAGCAAGACCATTTTGGGCGGAGGTATGTGGACAAGAAAATCTGTGTTGAATACCGGAAATGTTGAGATATGATGTGAATTTCTTGTACTCCAGAGCATTATCAGATTGGAAAACCTTTATTTTATGGTTTGTGATTTTGAACTTGTTTGTGAAACAAAGTAAAAACATTTAAAGCATTTAACGCTTAACCAAAGGAAAAACCCACGTATAATGAGAAAAGACATCCATTAATAGCATGTAATAACGAAATCCATTTCTAGAGATTTGTGGAGAAACCCAAATATCAGACACAATCAAACTTAAAGGTTCATCATAAGTTGTAGTACTAAGAGAGAAAGGCAGTTTCTTGCTCTTGGTAATATGACAAGAATGAAAGAAATCAAACTTTTTATTGAGAACAGGAAGGGAAAAATTATTGATAACTTTTGAAACTGTGCTTAGCATGGTATGACCAAGCCGCTGATGCCAAACAGGTAAACTGGCAGAGAGAAAGGTTTTTGGAGTTATCGACCGTTTTATATCACCTACACCATCGAATACGTATAGCCCATTCTCATTCCTCCCCTTTAACAGTGTTGATCCCGTGCATTTGTCCTTCACAACAAAAAATTTGGTGTGAAACTCAAAATAAACATCGTTATCCTTACAGAATTGATAAACCGATAGTAAATTCGTTTTTACCTTTGGCACATGGTAAACATTATTGAGACGAAAGCAGCGCGTGTTATATGTAAAAGAAGTGTTACCAATATGCGCAATTTCTAAAGTATTACCATTACCAACACGAGCTTGGTCTGTTCCTTCATACTCATGAGGGATACACAGGTTCCTTACATCAGCAGTTAAATGGTGAGTGGCACCAAAATCAGTCACCCACTGCTGTTCATCTGGTCCTCGAGCAAGGCTATGTAAGCGCAGGTGGTTTAGGCTGATTTGAACTCCTCTTTCATAGCCGCCACCAACAACGGTCTGCAGTGTGATTCGTTTCTTGCAGATTTGACGAGTGTAACTCTCCAGGTGCATTGTTTCTCTGTTGTTGTTGATGACGGCGGTTGTTGTTGTTTTTTGGTGGAGGGGGTCCTCTGGATTGATTGTGAAAGCCTCTTGGTGCGTTCCTGCTTGAGGACGCAGAGCTTGTAGTAACAACATTCGCAAGTGGCTCTTGAATCTGGGACAGTTGATGTTTAAGCCTCATCTCAAAGGTGAGGAGATGAGTAGTGAACGTCTGTACATCCATTGCTTCAGCAGTGCTTAGAAAATTTGTAACAATCGGGTCATAAGCTTGGTTTAACCCATTGCAAATCGATCTATTTTATCTCATTTGGTGGCACGGTGTAGCGATCATTTGCAAGATGATCAAATAAACGCTTAGCATCATTCAAATAGGTTTTCAATGTCTTGTTACCTTTATTCAAATTGTGTAGCTGTTTTTTGAGATTCATCCGAGTGAGCAAACATCTTAGGTGCAAACTCCGTCTCCAATGCATCCCATATTTCTTTTGCAGATTCAAGTTTTTGCAACTACGCTTAGTACTTCAGTGCTAAAGTTGAATTCAACCATCCAACTATTAGAGCATCTTGAGATTCGTAAGCTGTAAAAGCTGGATTAATATCTTCTCTGTTTGGAAGTGTTCTTGCTGGTTTTTCTTTTGACCCATCAATAAACCCTGTTAGAGCATACCCTTTTAGAATAGGCTTAAACTGTGCCTTCCATAATATGTGATTCGTCTCTGTGTGTTTTAAAGTAACCAGGTGATGGATTTGAACTTGACGAAGGGTGGTTGTATCATCTGCCATTTTTGTTGTTGGTTAGGGTTTCGGGTTTTCTGATTTTTTTGTTTGTGTTTTGTTGCCGGAAGTCGTGCTTGGATCGAAAAGTTCGATACCAAGATTTAAGATATATTTTGGTAGAAATCTTCCCACACCAACAGTGAGGGTTTTGCTCTCATATTTATATCAGATGAAGAATACATTAGTCATAAACTGTAAACAGAAATACAAAGAGGATCCTAGTTATTCGTCGGAGTTATTTGTTGATGACCAGACTTGGTTAAGGTTTGTTGAACGATTTCCTTTGTTGTGGAGAGTATTGAGAGTCTTAGGTGTTTATCGGTGGATAGCTGATGTGTTGTGCTGACATATAGAAATTGGTAGACTAAGGTTTCTTATCGGATTATATTTGAACGAAAACAATCTTAGCGGTTCAATCCCTTCTTCATTAACCAATTTGACTAACTAGCAGTCTTCAACTATTTAGTAACCAACTTCTCCGCATCATTCCTCAAGATATAGGAACGCTACGCTCTTATAAAATTAGGTTTTTGAGAAAACAATCTCATTGGTTCGATCCTAGTTCTCTAACCAATTTGACTAGCTCGGACGACCTTACCTTATTTAAATCAACTTTACGCAACATTCCTCAACACATAGGAAGGCTACGCTCTCTTACAAGGTTGCAATTTTCCGACAACAAATTATGTGGTCCTATCCCTAGTTCCTTCGCAACTTGGCCAACCTCACCTATTTATCGGTTTGGAAATCAACTTTTCGGCATCATTCCTCGTGATTTTGAAATCTAAAGTCTTTACGTGACTTATTTATGTTCCGAACAAACTCTGGTTCAATCCCCGCATCCTTGGGTAATTTGAAAAATTTGGCTGTTGTATCTCTTTTTCAAAATAAATTAACTGATCGAATCCCGCTTCTTTGGGTAATTTGAGCAAGGGCAAAGGGGCAAATGCACCAATTTCGACCACCAAGAAACAAAAATGCCCCGGATGTTGGCAAGAAACCAAAATGCCCCAATCCGTTAGTTTTACCTATTATAGTCAAGTAGGGGCATTTTGGTTCACTTTGACTGGTCAAATCTAGGATGAAAAGTCTATTTTGCCCTTATGTCACATGTTTAAAATTCAGTGGTTCGGTGGTTTAAATTTCGGGTTCAAGGCCTAGGTTAGTGGTTTAGGGTTCAACGGTGGTGGTGGTGGTGGCGGTGTTGGGTTGGTGTTTAAACTTCGTGGATTTAAGACATAGGGTTGTGGTGGTGGTTGTGATGGTGGTGGCCGGTGTTGGTGGTGGCGATGGTGTTGGTGGGGTGGCGGCGGTGTTGGTGGTTGCGGTGGTGGTGGTTTCTAGGGTTTAGGGTTCAGGGTTTAGGGTTTAGGGTTCATCGGTGGTGGTTGTGGTGGTGGCGGTGATGGTGATGGTGGTGGTGTTGGGTTCAGTGTTTAAACGTCAGTATTCAAGACCTAGGGTTGTGGTGGTGGTTGTGATGGTGGCGGCGTCGGTGTTGGTGGTGGCGATGGTGGTGGTGGGGGTGGCGGCGGTGTTGGTGGTTGCGGTGGTGGTGGTGGTGGCGGTGATGGGTTCAAGGTTTAGGGTTCAGGGTTTAGGGTTTAGGGTTCAGCGGTAGTGGTGGTGGTGGTGGTGGTGGTGGTGGTGGTGGCGGTGATGGTGGTGGTGGTGTTGGGTTGGTGTTTAAACTTGATTCAAGACCTAGGGTTGTGGTGGTTGTGGTGGTGGTTGTGATGGTGGCGGCGACGGTGACGGTGGTGTTGTTGGTGGCGGCGATGGTGGTGATGGCGGTGGCGGTGGTGTAATGAAGTTAAAGGTAGTGAAAATACCCCATTTTGACAGAAGGGAAAAAGTGTCATTTTTTTGGCACGTGCGTGGCCACATGCTCACTGTTTTGACCACTTAACCATGCCTAACAGAATATCTAACAGATTGGGGCATTTTGATCACGTTTTGGGGCATTTTGGTTTCTTGCCTAACGTCTGGGGCATTTTTGTTTCTTGGTGGTCGAAATTGGGGCATTTTGCCTCTTGACCCTTTGAGCAATTTAAGAATATTAACTCTTTTTAACAATCACTTAACTGGGTCACTACCAATAGAGTTGAACAATCTAACCAATTTGAAACTATTTGCTTTGGATAATAACTCTCTCTCTGGGATTATACCTCCTACTATATGGCATTGTAGGAATCTTATATATCTGATCCTTGGCTCCAACAACTTCATTGGAAATATACCAAATGAGATTGAAACAGTTCGAGAATTGGAATATCTTTTATTAAATGACAACTTTCTCAGTGGTTATCCTCCTAAATCCATCAGTAGGCTTTAATACTTGAAAGTTCTCGACTTATCCAATAACAAGTTCGAAGGAAATATACCCACCGAATTCTTTTCATTGAGCGAGCTTGAGATCCTTTCATTAAACTTCAACCAGTTCAATGGGTCAATACCGGAGGAGATTAATCATTTACGTCAACTCCGTATTTTAGATTTATCACATAACAGTCTCACTGGTCTAATTACTAACAACATTGGGAACCTGAAGAGGCTAATAAGTAGACAAAATGACACATTCTCGGTTGATGATTATGCCTCGGGCTCGGTAGGAGTGAAGATGGTGATCAAGGGGACCATCATCAAGATTGTGATATTATCCAGCTTTACCTCAGCAATCGATCTATCATGCAACAATCTTGAAGGAAACATTCCGAAAGATATAAGTTCACTAAAAGGACTTTACATGCTTAATTTGTCCCACAATCATTTCTCAGGCGATATCCCTTCGAATCTCGGAGACATGTCTAGTTTAGAGTCTTTGGATTTAAGTTGGAATGGATTGTCTGGACATATCCCACAATCTTTGACATCGTTAGACTATCTCGGAATCCTGAACTTATCTTACAATAAGTTGAGTGGCAAGATTCCAAGAGGATGTCATTTTGAAACTTTAATTTGGGATGGTTCTGCTTTCTTTGGGAACGATTTATCGAGTGGATTCCCTACAGATAAAGTTTGCGAGGTTGATCGTAATACTAGTGCTGGTGATGCTAATCCTATAATTCAAGTTGAAAAAGATGATCAAGAGGATGCGTATGAGAGAATATTGTTTTACGGTGTTATCGCTTTGGGGTTTGGAGTTGGATTTTGGGGTTTGTTCTTGGTTCTGCATCTTAAAAAAAATATGGTGGTTTGGGTATTGGAGAGTATTGATTCAGTTGCAATTAGAATAGTCGGTTATATTCATAAGAATTGATAGTAATGAAGTAGAAGAAGTACTCTTGTTGTTGGTTAGAGAAATTCTGGTTTTAAATATTTTTGTATTTTGTTGTAGCTAGATTAATAGCAACTTGTTACTGAAACATGAAGTAGTTGATAGTAATACTTCGGTGAATGTAGTTTTAATGTTAGTGAATGTATTTGATTATGGAGTACTTGTCCATGCGCTAACAAAGGGTTGTAGCAAAAAAATGGGCACAGTTATGCTTGTTAGTTATCATTATCCTTAATTCGGTAAATTGTAATGCAAACTTCTTAGAGTTATCATTCAGCTTGTTCTTGATTGCTTTGGACCCTAAACTAGATCACAACATCCTATAGGCATGTAATTAACAACCTTCAGGGTGAAATGTTTGAGGTGATTGATTACATAGGCACATGACATCCAAGAGGGCAATTCTTTTCATATTACTGGCTGCTAATACATAAACTTTTATATTTGTAGTCACGTGCATGATCCGGCCAACTGACCTGTAATATCCGATCTCCCCATAGTTTATTACAATGCTTTCATAATTCTTAACGTAGTAATTAATCACTACGTGTTTGTCACAAGAAAGAATCATAGACATTTGGGGATCTACTTGTTCTTCAATATAGGATACGGAAAGATCAACACTTGACTTAGCCCAACATACATTTGCTATATGATCCAAAAAAAAAAAACTTACATTTGCTACGGTATCCATTTCGTGTATTTCCAGTGCAACATTGTAAGATTTGTTACAAACCAGCATGTCTTACTCGGTCCCCTGGCATGTTTTACTCGTCCTGTCTTAGGTAAGACTTTAGAGTTCTCAGAAACATGGATATTGTTGGTACGGAAAATTGAATCCATATGTAAAGAAAATAACCAAAGATAGTTAAGACAACTCATTTAAGTTCACTTATACTACTAATAAGCAGGACAGTAAGAAACTGCAAACTATACAATTTCAGACAGTAATGTCAAAGAATTAAAACATGTTAATAGTTACTACCCTATCCTTGATGGTTAAGAGAATTTCACAAATCAGCATATTCCAGAAGAATGAAAAACTGCTAATGTAAACTCTCACAGGGGACTTCAAGAATCAAGCGCTCGTCAAGAACTTAATCTCACAATTTGCAGGTCTTGGAATCATTAGTAACAGCTTCATCATATTTATTAGTTCCTCATGATTTTTGGACAGCGTGTGATGAGCTACAATGGTTACGGTCTCAAGACATCCAACATACTTCAGAAAGAGTTTAATCACATTTAGCTCCTTAGGTTCCCCAAGAAAACATCTTAATGTGATTGACTTGAGATGTGGTGGCAAACATTTAGGATAAATGATGTTGCCATGCCAACTCCAAGTTAGCTTAGTTACCTTAAATAGCTTTTCTATTTTTAACTTGCTTTAAATTCCTAGTTTAGTTTAAACTCTACTTTAGTGCTACTTGTTCCACAAGTATAAGAAGATATAAATACTTCTCTCAAAGCTGTGTAAAAGTTTAAGAATTAATACGAGAAAATCTTCTACAATCTATTCTAAGTCTTCTTTTCTTCTTCTTAATCCTCTTATTCTCTTAATTCTTCTTATTATCCTGTTTTCGTACCTATTTTAGTTACGTAAACATTGTGTTTTGGTCAAGAACCCTAACACCTGGTATAGAGTAGGTCACGATTTTACTCAAAATTCGACCAATTTTTTTTACAATGTCTTACACTAAAAATCTCAAAATTGTTAATGATGGTATTGGGGATTACTGAAAATCTTGACAAATTAGTTGACACTATTAACAAAGATCATGAACTGGATGAAGCTACAGTTAAGAAACTACGAAAGAGAAGAAAAATCACTCGTGAAGACGATAGAGCTAACTGAAGTAAAATTGATCTCGCTGAACACGAAAAATCTCTTCTGAAAGCTTGACAAAAGCCATAAGCTCTTCGTTACTTGAGCTATTTCAAGAATTTCATCCTCATCTTGAATCTTCAGAGGGTACTCATCCACATCACACACATCATAACACAAATAATAGTACGAATTCTTGAAACTCCAATTCGGACACCACCAAACTAATTAGTTTAACATTTCTTGTGATGGTTTCCTAATTTTCCTGTATAAAATATATCGATGGAGTCTTGGAGATTACAACTGGTGGTCATGACTAAAAACCCGAAACTATTGTTTGAGTTGTGACTGAGAATATTTCTCTTGCTTGAGGACAATGTCTCCCAGAGTTGATTGTTAAAATTTACATGTTACTTTTTTGTTTGCAGGTATGTGAGAACCATCCTCGGGAAGTTGTTCTAGTGAGATTTAAAGATACTAAGGATGCTCACAAGTGTATAGAGCTAATGAATGGAAGATGGTAAATACTGCATCACTTTTGCGTCCAAAATTCTTTTTATCATTATAGTTGTTAGTGTTCGACTCTAAACTAAGTTAGTCTTATTGAAATCAAGAATAACTCATATGTATACCATGTGCAGATGAACATATAGTTGTTTCCTTCTCTTCTTTTGTAATTTTCTTAAATGTTGTCGTGTGGATGATTGAACATATCAATGTCAATATAAGCAATAGTGCATGGGTATTTGCAGAAGATGATTGCTCTTCTAGTTCTTAAAGATTTATTTGTAGAATATGATTGATGGATTGAATTTCTGGGTCATGGGTAGTAGCAGGATAAAATAGAATGGGGGGAATTTTTTTTGACCAAGTCAACAAAGACCGACCTTTTTTTTTATTGTTGCAAATAATTAGCAATAGTAAGAATCTGCTACTAAATTTGTACCAAGTCGGTCTTCGTTGACTTAATTTGATAAACTTAGTCGGTCTTCTTCTGTTGCTAATTTTTAACCTCGATTTTTAGGGACAGTCTCCATTGACTCGGTCAAGATTTAGCAACTAACAATAAAAAATTAGCAACTGCCTACTCGTTGTTGCGAAAGAATTTCGTTGTGAAAATTCGAGTCACCCCTTTTCGCAACAACTCACTGCAGTTGCGATCCCGCTTTGCAACAGCAGGAGCTAGTTGCGAAAGACCTTTCTTTGGTGTAGTGTTTCAAGTAATAGCTAAGAAGAACAATACATGGTTTTCAACTTTCTTTATAACGGGCCTGGATATAGGATACGGGTCCTGCAGCCCCAATAATAGAATAGATTTCGGTGAGTTGATTTTTTTTTTTTTGAAAATAGTACTTATATTACTGGGCATCCGTTAATATGCGGATTCAGTCTCTTCATAGACAAACTCATGTTGAGTAGCTCTTCCAATGATTGAATTTCTTGGATTAACATCATCGGTGGAAACTACAGAGATATTGTAATTTCTTGGTGAGTTGATTGGAAGATCAATTTTGATGAGAAACACCTCCACCAAAAGATGGTCCCAACTTTTGGTGATAGACATTGTCATGATTCTACCTTGGAGGACCCAAAAGAGTATTCCTTGACTCAAGAAAAAAAATAAAAAGGTTTGGGTTGAAAGAAAAATACTCGTAACTTAATAATTTAGAGGAGCTAAAAGAAAAGAAAAATAGAAGGTTATACAAATTATTCTGACAGAATAATGTTTCCTAGGGTAATCATTTCAAAAGGCTTTTCTAAATTTTCCCTGCTCTGAGCAGACAATGATAGCTCTGCTGCTACTTCTTGCATAGTTGGCCGAGTACTTGGATCACCTCGTAAACAGGAGAATCCAACCTTGACGATGTACATTATTTCTTTCTTCACAATATCAGCTGCTGCTCCAAGGCATGGGTCCAAGATGTCTGACAACCTTATGTTTTGCCCCACCTTACTCGATGAAGGTGATGAAAGAAGAATTTGGGAGAGCACCGTGATAATTTCTGATGGATGGCTTCCCATAAGTACTTCTAATATGATCACCCCGAAGCTATAAACATCACATTTCTCGGTAACTTTCATTGTATAAGCAAGCTCTGCAAATATCATTGTTAACCAATAAATGGATGTGACTTACTTACTGATTACAGAAAATGATTCCTTGATAACAATAAATCCCAGAAGTTTTAGTTAGAAGGCTATACCTGGAGCAACGTATCCGTGGGTTCCTGCAAGTGAAGTCCAATTGGATGAATCTGGCTTCAAAATCCTCGCTGTACCGAAATCAGAAACTCTAGCTTCATATTCAGAGTCCAACAAAATATTATTGCTAGATATATCCCTGTGAACAATTGCTGGAATGCAATCATGGTGCATGTAAGCAAGTGCATTAGCTGCTCCCTTGATGAATCTTAGCCTCTTTACCCAATCGAACTCAACAGCTTGTTCCACATCTGATAAAACATTTTTCAAGCTTCCTCTTTCCATGTACTCGTAAACCAAAAATGAGACTTGTCTTTCTGGATTAGAACAAAAACCGAAAAGCTTCACAATGTGCCGGTGTCGGATTTCTGTCAATGCATGAATTTCATTTTCAAATGACTTAAGATCAGATATCTCAGAAACTTCATCAGACGAATGAAGTTTCTTCACAGCAACAACTTGACCTGTCGACAGCTCTGCTTTATAAACGCTCCCATATCCTCCTGTTCCGATGCAATATTTTGCATTGAAATTCTCAGTTGCTTCAATTATGTCTTCGAACACTACTTTCCCATCGTAATTCCATACTGAAAATAAATTTCTTCCGGTACTGGAAACTGTTGCTTGCTCGACAGGCGTGACATTTCTTACCAATATTTTTCGAAGGCGAAACAAAATGGCAAAAAGTATGAATAAAAGAAATAATGAACCGATCAGTGGAAGTAGGATTACGAGCAAAAGCTTTTGCTTGTCTTGTTTTCTTCTAAACACAACCGGAAAATTACATGGTTTTAAACCTGTAGTGCTATCACCGCACAACCCATTGTTGTTCTTCAACGCATCAACTGGAGCATCCTTAAAGGCCTTGATATTTGGAAGAGAGCCACTCAGTTCATTGTCCGAAATATTGACAGAGGTCAAGCTAAGCATTTAATCAAATGAAGATGGAATTGAGCCGACAAGCTTGTTGTTTGACAAATTTAATGTTTCCAGTTTGCTTAGTTTTCCGAGAGCTGACGGTATCTCTCCAGTAAGCTCATTGTAACTAAGATCTAACAAAATCTGTAACGAATCCAAGTTTCCAATCTGTGGTGGGATGCTTCCATTAAAATTGTTTCTGCCCATATTTAAAGATAATAACCTGGAACATTCCCCTAGTTGTTTTGGTATTGACCCAATGAGTTTATTTGTTGATAGATCGAGATATTGAAGGCTGGAAAATTTTCCAACTTCAGAAGACAACCTACCGGAAAGCTGGTTATTACTTAAATCTAAATGAATCAGTGAAGAAAGATTCGACAACTCTGTAGGAATTTCTCCTACTAAGTTATTTGAATTAAGATAAAGTTCACTTAAACTCTTCAATTCCCCCAGTCTTTTGAGAGTTCACCATACAACATGTTGTTTTGCACGCGAAACCTATCTAGAAATGGATACACGTGAAACGCATCTGTCAGATTATCAACCAGTTCATTCATCGAAAGATCGAGACTTCTGAGGCTGGTGCAATTTCTAAGACTTCTTGGTATACGACCCGTAAAACGGTTATCACTTGCCACAAATTCTTCAAGTGTTCCTCCACGACATACTTCTTGAGGCAAATAACCTGAAAACTTGTTGTCACTCAAATATATTACTCTCAATTGTGTAAGATTGTTGATTCCTATTGGTAATAAACCGGTTAACTGATTCCCAGTAAGAGATAAATAAGTCAAATTTCTCAAATTACCCACCGATGCAGGAATCGAACCAGTGAGTTTGTTCATGAGCAAAGACAAGGTATCCAATGATCTTAGATTTCCAATATCCCTAGGGATGGAACCAGTGAGTTGATTTTGACCAACTGATAAAACGCTGAGGTTGGGCAAATGACATATAGAAGTAGGAATTTGACCAGTGAAATAATTTTCTGACAAAGTCAAGATCTTAAGAGAGAGTAGCCTTCCTATATCTGTAGGAATGATGCCAGAGAGGTTGTTATCCCATAGGTAAAGAGAGCTCAGGCTAGTCAAATTCGTTAAAGAAGCAGGGATTGGACCACTGAGATTGTTTGAATACATATATAAGATGGTAAGAGACTTAAGCCTACCAATTTCTAGAGGTATGATGCCAGAAAGTCTGTTCTCAAAAACTGATAAATGCTCCAAATTGGTTAAATTACATATTGATGTTGGGATTGAACCACTAAGATTATTGTCGTACAGTTTTAACATGGTAAGAGAACTTAGGCTTCCAATATCTCGAGGAATGGTACCCGAGATTTGATTTTGATAAATTAATAAACTTGTCAAGATAGTCAGATTGCATATGGAATTAGGCAGTGAACCACTAAGTTTATTTCTGTACAAGATTAGATCCGTTAGAAAATATAAATTGCCAATTCCATGAGGGACAAATCCACTAATTTGATTTTTAGAAAGGTCCAACGAGCGCAAACTTGTGAGAGTACCTATATCTTGAGGTATGATGCCTGAAAGTTGGTTTTCATATAGATAAAGACCCTCTAACCTTGTCAAATTGGTTAAAGAAGCGGGTATCAAACCACTGAGATTGTTGGCGGACAACTCTAACTCGGTAAGAGAAGTTAGCAAACCAATATTTAGAGGAATGACACCTGAGATTTGATTTTCATACATTATTAAACGGGTCAAGTTAGTCAGGTTGCAGATAGAAGGAGGGATTGGACCATTTAGATTGTTTTGATACAAAGCTAAGATTGTAAGAGAACTCAGTCTTCCGATGTCCCGAGGAATGACACCGGAAATCTGATTTTCAAACACTGCTAAAACATCCAATTTGGTCAAATTGCATAGAGAAGTAGGCAATGAACCAGCCAGATTGTTCTTGTGCAACATAAGATCAGTGAGAAGAGATAAATTGCTGATTTCTTGAGGGATGGATCCACTAATTTTATTTTCAGAAAGGTCTAAAGACAGCAGACTTGTGAGCATACCTATTTCTGGTGGAATATGTCCAGAAAATTTATTCGAAGAAAGATCAAGGTAGGTGAGTTTTGTAAGATGACTAATTTGTGATGGAATGGTTCCGTAGAGTTGGTTCTGGCTCAAGTCAAGACTAACAAAGTTGGTGAAAGATGAAAAATTGAAACTATGCAGTGTACCCTGTAAACTCAAACCTGTTAAGCTCAATTCCGCAACGCTACCCTTGTTGTTGCAAATGATTCCAATCCATTTACAAGGACTCGTTGCACTTGCAGTAGAATTCATCTCCCAAGAAGAGAGAAGAGAATGATTTTGTGTAATAAGGGTTGATTTCCATTTCAAAAGAGCGTCTACTTCTTGTTCAGCTACTTGTACATGATGTTTTCTCCTAGTTGAAGAAAAAGAAGAACCTGAAGCAAGAAGAACACTGGAAGATGAAACCATTAGTAATGGCAATACTACTAAAAAGATATCAAAGGAAAGTAACGAAAGTTTTACTCGTTGTGACATTTCAAATGAAAAAGAGTTATAATTTTTGGCTAATGAAGACATTTCAAATGATGATGAACTAATGAAGTAGAAGAGGTTCTTATATTTGAATCAAAAAAAAAAGAGGTTCTTATAAGAAGCCTTTGTTTTATTTAATTTCTAGTCAAGTGAATATTTTGACTCACAGATATCATTTGGATAATTGGATGTAAGAATTATCATGCAAATTTTCTTCTAGTGCAATAATTGTAAGAAGTGCAATCTAACCACCCCGACAACTATAGCCACCAATGGATATCTTTAGACCTGCAATTAACCTGCGGTCCTGCACCATAAAACCAATGAAATTATTGGATTGTCTTTTGAGTTATTGCGTTCTGAAGAAATTTCTATACTGGTGGTTGAACAATTAATAGGTCTACTTCCCACCAAAAAGTTGATAATTGGGTCCAGTGGTATAAATTAGTGGAAAGAAAATTCTGGACAATTTAGTGATTTGATGATGCTATAGATTAAGAAGGTAATGTTGATGTCGAAAATGCTATCTGACCAGCTTTGTAACAAATGATTAACGGCAAAATTGATGTGGCATACAAGGTGGCTATCCAATGTCATTTTTCCATTTTGCCACGTCGTCGTAAAAAATTCGACAATTTCCAAAATTCAATCAACATAGAATTTTTTTTCCAAGCCTTTCTATCTTAATTTCATCTCAACACCGGTAGAGAGTTCATCGAACTTAATAGAAGGATTGATATGGCGTTCTTGATGACCATCGATCACTTATAATCATCCATCCAAATTCAGGAGTTCTGTATAGCAAGATTAAACCAACTTTTTATGCGAAGAAAAGTTTGAAATAACTACTCTTTTTGGAACTTCAATTCATTAAATTGAAAATTATGATTATTTTGTGTTGTAATTATATGATTTCCATCTACTTGATTGATTAACAGATCACCAAAAAAATTTCTCATTCAAATGCCTCAGTTACCATCAATACAAGCCTCTAACCCGGTGCATACGCACCGGATGCATGGCAGTGGAAGTTTATGTGTGCTCTGAAATCTTGTTTTCTGAAGCGTATTTTTTAAGTAATATTAGAGATGGAAGAATGGTGTTCACCTTATTCATTTACTTCATAAAATTTGAGAAAATAAGGACACACTCTCCTATGCACTTCCATAATATTAACTTCTGCGACTGTTAAACAACCAAGCCGAAAGGGAACTACCAACTTTGTGCCTCTTTTAACTTCCTTGTGTAAAAAGCTATGTATTGCATCAACCAAGCTGAAAGGGAACTACCAACTTTGTGCCTCTTTTAACTTCCTTGTGTAAAAAGCTATGTATTGCATCAACGCATATTGTTTTGAACACCAAAAATAACAACTAAGTTTTATTTTTGAAAATGTTCTATAATCCCAACAAAATTTGTTGTTAAGACAAATTCATTAAAAATTTCGTTCTAAACTCTAAGCATATTTAGCATTTATTTCTGAGAATGATGGTGTTCATAAGGCTAAAAAAATCACTCCGCTGGCATTAATATTTGCACTAACACGTCTTAACCGAAAAACACAAATTATTTTATTGTGTCTTTGGTCATTTTCAAAACTATGGACTTTTACTTCCATTGCCGGCAAAGAGAGGATCAATCGTTGATTATATAATCTTCAAAAGAAAAATTGAAAACAAAGCCTCCATGATTATTTGAGAGAAACGTACAATTTATCAAACTTATAAGGAAGCTTTGTCAGACCAATATAGTCAATTAGAAAATCTTTATTCATATTCTGTTGACCAAATTGATAACCTTTCCAACGAAAATACCCAATTAGTTCGAGAGCAAGAGTCACTTCGTAGCGAAATATCCCGTCTCTCTTATTCATTAACTAAATATAACTTGGAGATTGAAACCTTGTTAGATGAAAATGAAACTCTGTTCCGAGAGAAACGAATTCTCTTAAAAAAAGTGGTGATATTTTCGCAACAACTTAATATTCGCCAAAAAATATATGATGATCAAGAGCAAACCCTTAGTTCGCTGAAAAGTGAACTTAAAGAAGTAACTAAGACGTCTATCACTGAGAAGAATAAACTTATCCAAGGTAGGATATCTTTAAGCACAAGGGAGAATAAACTTAAAGAAGAATACGCCCAGTTAGAAGAATCTTACACCTCTCTTGCTAAAGAAAATGCCTTGCTTATTTCTAATGAGAAGAATTTTCGATCTCGCCTGAAAGGTTTAGTTGGAGATAATTTTGATGATGCAATGAACCGCTGGGAGAATAATAACTTGGCGTTATCCCATCATCTTATTTTGCAGAAGGAAAGTAGTCATAAGGATCTGGCTGCATCACCATTCTTTCTTACTTAATTATCCTTGATCTTTATTTTTCTCGCAAAAATTTTGTTTCAATAACTTTTGTGCTTTTTTTTTTCGCAGAGTCTGAGAGAAATCTGCATTCTTTTATTTCTTCTTTGAAGTCTAAACTTGCCAAGATTCGCAAAGAGAATGTGATTCTTACTACTTCTCTTGTAAATTCTCGTGACCATGCGGAGAGAAGATTTAATTACCTCCAATACTTCAAAGGCATTGATAGTAGAAACAGTCAGAAAGGGCTTCTTCGCCAAGTTAATCTCAAGGCTGAAGTTCTTGTGAATGATATTCTGCTGGAGAAAGGACTTCCTCCAACAAAAGTTGCGCCTCTTAAAGTAGATAATGGTGAAGTTCCTCGTGATCCTGACAGTGATTACTACTATGAAAGTGATGAAGAAACTACTCTTAGGAATGACGAAGAAGAAGAACTATCTAAGGAACAAAATGCTGGTGATAACCAAGATGGAGGAAGTGCTGAAGCGAATTTGGAGAAGGAAGTGACTTGCGAAAGTGAGAACATTGAGCAAGACCCCCCATCAACCTCTCCTGGCGAAGTCAATATTGGAGTTTGAAATTCCTCTGGATACTTAGCTTTAACTTCTTGAATTGTGTGGACTTCTTTAGCAAATGATGTAATTTAATGATTTTCAAGACTTTTACTTTTCAGTGCTCCAGTTTTTTGGGAGAAAGATAATGTATCTCCTTTACTAATTCCCATACTTGCCTCTCATTATCTTTTTTCGCAAAAGATGTTCTTTTACCTGCAAAATATTAAATTGTTAATGTTTATGGATTTATTTTTGTTTCATGTATGTGTGTTAATTTCGCAACTATATATGTTATCAAATGTATCTTATATTTTTCCAAGATTTCATTCATAATTATTCTCTTATGTGGTCTTATTTTGCCTTCCTAGTTAAAGGTCTTATTTCTCCACTCTTTGTCTTTGCGACAAAATCGCAGGCTGTCTTTACACTTTCATGTATTGACCCATTGATCTTGTCTTATCATTTCTTCTAGTATTATTGCCTCTTTAGGATGTTTTCGTGCGAAAATATGACAGACCTAAATGTTCTCGTGAATATAAAGCCCCATGACATTGTCGTCTTTCGACGAAATCGCATGACGTATGTACACTTCCGCGCACTGACCCATTGATCTCGTCTTATCTCTTCTCTTGTATTATTGCCTCTTCAGGATTGTTGCGCAAATATGACAAGCCTTAATACTCCCGTGAGTAAAATGCCTCATGACATTTGCGTCTATAGATACTTATCATCTCCCTAATGGAGGGTGTCGCCCTTATCATCCCCCCTGGTTTCCCCTTCAAGGAGACGTACCTATACCATACAAGGTTGGATCCTCCCATCTGGTCTTAAAAACAACCAGTTGTTTTCGCAGACTCTTATCCCTTTGCCTATATGGCTCATGGTTATGAGACTACACCGTAAGTTGGGTTTTATTCGGGCCGAGTGCATCATAGCAAAGACTTTCCAAGAATAGCCAGGTACGATCCAGATGCCCCAGGCACTCTTGGCTCAACCGTGTACCTCGGCGCCTTGGTCGAGTTCTGCACTCCTTAGAAGAGACCCTTAGTCTTCCAACCTAAATCATAAATTTAAGTTGAAAATCCAAGGTACCTCTCTTCCGGATGGGATTTATTGACCCCAAATCTCCATGACCCAGGTTCCGTGGGCGGTGTAACCTTTCCCTGAGACATGCAATAGGTTCGCCCTTCTATGACGCAATTTAGGTTTACATTTGCCTCTTGCGAAATTTTATTTCGCGAACTAAGGAGTACGCCATACAAAGTTCGCCTCTATCTTTGTGTTTCTTGCGAAATTTTCGCATGTCTCTATTCTATTACCACAGATATAATTTCTGCGATATTATCGCAAATTCTGTTTTAACAAATTTAATCTCTGTGAAATCACCGCACATTTTCTTTCTGTTTTTTACAAATATATTCTTGCTACTGTTTATGCTAGATCTTTTATGGATAATATTTCTTTAGATATAATCAATTCCATGGTCGATCAAGTTTATGACCGATATCTTTTCCCTTAGGATCCATCAATTTATATTCCCCTACTCCAACTATTTCTTTGATGATATATGGTCTGTTAGAGCATTGCTCGGTTGAACCCACCAAGCGTTGGTATGTCAAGTTTGGTTGTCATATTTTAGTGAAGCAAAACTCATTTAAGAGTCGCTTAATTTAAATGTATTAGAGTCAACTTCGTATAGGTTAGGTTGAAAGTATTAGGATGAGACATTACAAGTATTGCAAAGACTTTAATAAGTGAAGAAGAACGGAGCTACAACGACAACATAATCCTTACACTTGAGGTTAGTGATATTTGAATTGAACTGTTTCATTCCATAACGTATCTTTCAAGTCGTGCATATTGAAAACATAAAACTTCGAAGCATGAACACTCTAGATAGACATAGTATTAAGGAATAAAATATGAAATTTCTTGCTTAACCATTACAGTTTGTATATAAGACATAAGCATATTCGTATGAATGCTATTGTGATTATGTATGGGTATGAGGTGAGCATTTCATCCTAGGGAACAATGTTTACATGTATTCTAAGGAAGTAAGTTCATGATATGTGTTGTGAACCGAAAAGGAAATCGGCAGGCGTTATTGGGGCTGTTCTTCATTGCATATCTTATGAATGACCAATATGTGCAATTAGTATAACCGCTCACGACTTGTTTGTGTTCTTGGTAAAACTATTCACATAAGGCCTGACTTATGTATTGGTATGACTTTTATTAGTGAAACCGATCTTAAGTAATCACCTGGGGTATGATCGGGTTGTGTATTTCTGAACTTATTACTGGGAAGACGGGAACCTATCCTAGTAAGAGGTGAAGTGCATCACAAGGGGAACCGATCCTTATATGAGGTGCAGCAAGGTTTATGGAAGAAAGGGAGACCGATCCTATGAACATGTGCAACAAGTTTTTTGGAAGGGGGAACCGATCCTATGGACATGTGCAGTGCATACAAGTTAGATACCAAATATATGTGGGGAACCGATCCTAGTACCTAGTCATTTGTATCTTTGGTAAGCTAGTGTAACTATGCACAATTACTAACATGAAGGTAGAACCGAAACTTGTTTTGGTAGAACTGTAAACCTATGAGTTGTGATTGAGTGGTACTTGATCAATCACATAGTTTTTGAAAGTCAGATGAACCAATTCTAAACTTATTTGGAAGTGTGGTAAATCGGTTTCAAGTGAGCAAGCATGGTAAAGACTTGAAAGAGTAAGAAGTCGACACTCTTTGAACACGGTGCATTAATGCTTATTCTATTTTGTTCAAAGATATTCCTTAACGGTTAAAAAGTAAGTAAATCCCAAGATCGAATTAAATAAGTTAAGAATCTTTTTAATTAAGGATTTTTAATTATATATGGAAAATAAGAATTAGTAATGTGCATTTGCTAATTAAATATTTTCCAAGGAGATTTCGATCACATTTTTTGACAGTGCATTCACAGGAATTATGAAAACCGAATTTGGGTAAATATGGAAAATATCTTGACTTACTCTTTTGTATTTGTTACCGGTGAAGCCGCCTATCGGAGAGGAGAGTAATCCAATTAGGTGAAATCTCTTACGACCGCTCAATTTAAAGTATTCTTTGGGATTGAGAAGCTCTAGCGCCACCCGTTGGTGGGAAACTAGATACTGCGGTTTATCTTTAGTTTTTGTATTTATTTGATTGACTAACGGTGGTTGAATCTTGATTTTACCTAGTTTGTTTATGGTTGAGAATCTTCTCTTCTGATATAAGATTCACTCCAACTAGTTCAAGGTTTCGACAGGGATCTTTAGACTGTTGTTAGATCTAAAGACGATCTTGTGATAATCCATTGTTAACAGACTACGTTCTGTGTGTGATTGATCACAAGAGATTCAAGTGATTGTGTGCAGGTGTTTATTGAAGATCTAAAAAGATATTGAAGATTTCTTACTTGGTGTTTTTATAATCTTTGGTGTGCACAATACTTGTTTGGGAAAAAGAGGATCCAATTAATAATCTGTTTATCCTTGTGGTAGATTGGATTGATTAATTGAGGAAGATCGGCATCAACACATATCACTTGGTTGAAGAGTGTTGTTGGCTTAATATTAGTGATTACCTTTGGGTGATTAAATGTAAGATAGATCTTGGAACCTGGCAAAGGAGTTTATGTTAAGATAAATAATGGAACCTTTGCGCAACTCATATCACTTGGTTGAAGAGAGTTGATACCAAACAGATTTGTTGTTCCTTTACTGTTTGGAATACGAACCAAATGAATTGGTCCAAGTACGTGACTTGTTTACATGTTGGAGGCGTGGGAATACAGACGGGACTAGGTGAAATATAGGTTTAGTTGCTTGGTCTCAAATATACGAAGTTGTCTTATTTTGTATAGCGGCTTAATCCTGTGAGTATTCAATTCTGGACTAGGTCTCAGGATTTTTTCTGCATTTGCGGTTTCCTCGTTAATAAAATCTTTCTGTGTCATTTACTTTATATTTCCGCATTATAATGGTTTTATTATAATTAAAGTAAATTGCACAAATGTTATTTCCAATTTACTTGATAATGTGAATGAACGAGGTGTCGAACTCGCAAAGATAAATTTCTCTACTTCTCTTTACACTAGCAAATATTATAATATAAGCAGGATCATCCCAAGGGAGGTATGAAGTTCAAGTTGTTATGCAAATACTCTTAGCAAAGATGATTTTGTTGTAGAAATTCTAAAAATTGTAAATTGTATTCAAATATGAGATGTAATTGATTAAAGGTTCATTCTAGACCACTAATACAAACCAAATTGATAGATAGCCAAATTCTTCGCATTATATCGTTACTAACAACCCTAAAATAATTAGTACGCTCAACTATTCCGTTATTATCTCTTAAGCTCACCGGATACGGAAGCGCTCGACTACCGGTTTCTACTTGCCAAATTTCCTAGAGATATGCTTACTAGGTGTGACTTAAACAAGTGCTCTAAGTTTTGTGAGATAAGTTTGCTACTAGTGATGAACTCAAAAGCATGAATCACCTACTAGTGTTGATTTCTACATATGGGTACTTAACAAAGTCCCATCATCAATACCCACATATTGCTACTTGTGTTTATCTTCTCTAGACAATTATGGGTCGAATAAAATCTAAACTAGCAATAGAATTAAGAACTAATGATTCAATTTCGAACTTAAACCATTAACAAATAATCCATAAACAATATTATCATAGTAGAAATCAAACAATAACATACATAAATGCAAGAGAACAAGTTATTTCATATCAATTATATATTCATATTTCGGGCTTCGAAATCACCCTTAATCAAGAAGAGTTTTAGTTACTCATAATAATGGAGTTCATCATCAAATATAATAATTAAAATAAAGTAAAGTAGATGAATATCAAATCGGAAGCAAACCATAGTGCGGCTCTCTGCAAAACTCCAAGAAGAATACGTGATAATAAAAGTGTAGAAATCCTCCCTTTTTGTAGCTTTTTATCCTTTCCAATATTAGGTCAAGTATCAAAAGTCCAAGTCCAATATATCCACCAAGCCCATATAATTCATGTGTGAGAGTAGCCCAGTAGAAAAATCTGACCCCAAAAATAATCGTCGGAAAGTTGTGGAAGTGCCGGAATTTTATCGGAAGAGTCGTCGGAATTCATCTCAGACGAACGGAAAATATCTCCGGTCAAACTGTTCATACCTCTGGTCAACTGAGCCATGAGTGAGTCAGTTGACTATCTTGGTTGAATGAGCTGAGTTGTCTTGGCACAAGCCAAACCTGCTATGCATAATTCACAGCATCTCAGCCAGCCATGTTGGATGTACTTCACCAGTTAGACTCCATCCATGATGTCTCTACATTACCTACACCATCTGCTGCATCACTCTTGCACCGCTTGAGCCATTCTCCATTTCACTCTTGTGAACCACTATCTACTCATCCATTCATGTTATCTCCATCACCTTCATCGAGTCCTGCACTTCACATGAGCCAAGTTCTCTTTCGTATTCTCTGCCATGAGTGAGTGCTCATCCTCGCCGTCAATTTCCAAATCATTTGAATCCATTTTCTACGGCACTGCCCTGCAAAAAACCATATTATCCATCTTCTCAGCAACATCAGCTCGAAACCACAATTTATGGTAACTCCTACATATTGCAGCTTCATCCATCACCTGTTCAGCTCACCACCACTTCCATTCCCATCTAAAAATCACTGGAATCCTCAACTGCACCAGTTAACAACCATGGCTTGACTGCAACTTCTATTTTCTTGTCTATCTGCATCAACTCTAATCCCACACAAACTGTGGCTATTACTCAGCTCAAACACCATGGAAAACCATCAGTTCACAGCTACCTGATACACATATTACCAGCAACAATAGCTCAACTAAATCATTCACTGCTGCTGCAACTTTAGCTACAACCCTGCCTGCAACTTAGTTAAACTACTCCATCTCACTGCAATGTGATCAACCACTTCAAGCATCACCTGACCTTCTTATCTTCTCAGTTCCATTTGCTTCTCAATTCATACCACCAGTTTTAGTCGCAGAAATCAGCTCCATCTAATCTGAACCTTTAAATCCTCCTTGCAGTTCATTCATTTCAGCGCACACACATGCCATCACTGCAAAACACCACCTAGTACTTCATATCATCACATGCAGTTCATACAAACTAACCGCAACATCAGTTTCATCTCTAGATATGAGCTCAATAACACCACAGGACCCATTTGTCACTCCCATTTACAACCCTGCTAGCAACTTCAACAGTAATTGCTCCACTTCTTTCTTGTACTTTGTTCTTCTCATCTTGAGCTCTGATTTGACTCAAACCCCACAGCTAACCTTCAATAGCAGCACCAATTCCCATAACTTCTAACTCTTCGCTGCAACACAGCCTTCAATCCATGGCTCCACTATGCTACATAGCAGCAGAAATTTGAATCCACTATGGAACGACCGTGTTTTGTTCCGGACATACCGTTTCTACAGAGATCAATAATATTATTAATTTTGAATCTCGCATCAACTGCAACCTGTTGGTTCAGTGTCTCCATCCAAGGTTTCTTTTGAATCTCCCCTCGACCGGAAAAATTCGATGAATTATCATAATCCAATTAACCAATAGTTCATTGCAGATAACTCCAAGCCGATTTAACCGTACAGGAGAAATGGAAGATAATTGCATATTGATCGAATCATTGGCATTGTATCTTCTAACATTGTTTTTCTGTGAAGGCAATTTTTGTAAACCTTGAACTTTTAATAAAAATCACCAAAAGGTGTCTTCGTACGTATTCCAAAAGGCGTAACTTATCATGTCTTAAACCAAAAGGCGCCTGTTACTGAAAGGGAAACTTAAACCAAAAGACACCATAGCCAAACATCATATTTTTTCGGACTGTTCCACATGAATCTTTTGTAGATAGTGAGATAATTGTTTAGTATTTTCCACATGGCTCTTGTATTGGAGAAAACATCAGGGTTTTTATTGTTCCGACTCCTCAAAAATTCCACATGTTGAACGTTTGAGATATTGGGAAATGGGAAATGCTTCTTTTTATCTTTAATGACGCAACTGTTGATGAACAACTAATTAGAGTGATGCATGACCGTTGAAGTATCCAAATGTATTGTGTCTAAAGTGTGTGACCGTTGAAGTATCCAAATGTATTGTGTCTAAAGTGCGTGACCGTTGAAGTGCGTAGCATGGGTTGTGTCTCAAACTATATCTCTTGGATTAGCCAATTAGATCCCGATGACCAGGGGCGGAGCCACATGGAGAGGTAGGTGTGCACTTGCCCCCCCTCAAATGTGAGCTCTCAAGCCTAATTTAAGCTAGTTTATCCAATTTTCGGTCATTTTAACCCTTTTGCACCCCCTTAAACATGCATAAATTGATAAGGTGACCACCCAATTCTTGATTTCTGGCTCCGCCCCTGCCGATGACATGGAAATTTCATGCTGATATGGCCTCATTAGATGCAAGAATAATTGTGGGGACGACATGTGGCGTTTTGGGGTCTCTTATTATAAAGAAAGATTTGTCTAACCAAGACATTTTCTTATTTTCTTTTCATTTGTTTCTTTTCTTAAGTTAACCAGTTATGATTATATCTTTTTGAATTGAAATCTTTTCTCTCTGCGAGTCCTATTCATATTTTGTAATATACGATGTTATACACCATTGAAAAAAATAAATAAAATAAATAAATAAAGTGCAACATCATCAGGGAATGCTTACATCCACGAGGGCTACTCTTCTTATAATAACCCTCAACTGTAGAGTTGCATACAAAAGCCACACAACTAATCCAGGTTGTAATTAATTAATCACCTTGTGTTTGTCACATCAAAGAATCATACAAATTTGGTGAACTTCAAGACATTCAGTACAGGAATAAGTCATGAAAGTTCTCAATACTTAACTTGGCCCAACATACATGTGCTCCGGTATCCATCTCGTCTACTCAGTCCCCTGGGATGTCCTACCCGTCCTGTCTTTATGTTGCATCCGTGTTTCTTAGGGTAAGACTTGTTGGAAAATATGGGTAAAAACGGAGGATGAAATAAACATAAAGAAAATTGTTGTTGTACTTAAAAGCTTTCAAGGCTCGGGTGATTTCTTTTAGACGATTATTTCTACCCTCCCAATATAAATTGGCGATTCTGCAATTGGTATCACGAAATAATGCCTTCAGATACAATGAAAGCCCTACAACAGAAATTGGATTCAAGGTTTGCACCCTTGACCAACCAAGAACACATGAGAGAGATTTACGATGATGCTTTAGATAGAGAGAAAACATGTTGAATTCATTCTCAAGAATGGGAGAATTCCTTCACTACTTATAGGGTTATTCATGACTATTGGAGATGCCTCTTCACTTCCAAAAGACACATAAGGTGTCTGTTGGGAATGGTTGTGTCATTTATGAACCATCACACCTATTAGAGGTGTCCCTTCATCTCCAACTAACATCCATTGTGTTTATCCAACACGTAACACTTCCCCATCATAGTGACAAACCAAAATGAAAGCAGTTTTATTTTCTAATTTATTGAAAATATCCAACAATCTCCCCCTATTTTAAAAAAACCAAAAAACATAAAATAAAATAAACTTATAAAACCTGAGTAATTGCATCACTCAAGTGACTTCCTAATTCTCGAAAGTGGGATCAAGCCAACGTAGTTCAAGCACAATTGGGACTAAAGCATCATCGCTGAAATCAATACATAAATGATAGGTACCTTCGGGTTTGAACCTTCACTTAGTGTAAGAAACTCAAAGCCTTATCGAGATTCTATGGTGAAACTAGCCTTGAACCAAGTATCCCTTATGATAAAACCGAGTCTCCACACATATTGATTCCATAAATCATGTGTTCGTAGCCAAGCACTATAAAGGCCTTGTGCTTATATCCTTATTCATGAGTCTTCTTTAGAGAACAGTCTTCTTCTCTTAGGAAACGACCACATTTCCATACTCATATAGGTAAGTCTCGAAGGTGTTTTCAGAGACACCTTTTACTAATCATTGACTCATTAAGGATTTACATCCATCCTATTTTCTTTGCAGAAAAACCAAGCACTAACTTGAAATGGGAAGTTTTATGTTAGTGCTCCATAATCTCTGACCATAACTTGTTGGTACCACATTGAACCTTGTTTATCTTTTTCAAAACATAGGTTGGTTTCATCGCTATGGAGATCAACCTTCCTTCACATCTTTAGTCCCATTTTCTATATACTTCATTGAAATTAATTCCTTTGGGAGACTCTTCATAAGTAGGTCTACCAAGCTTTTCTCCGCTTTAATGGTTAATCGTAATTACTCCTTTCTTGAGTAATTGACTTATCGTTCCTTGTCTAAGACTTGTATGTCTTGACTTTTCATTATAAGTCTTGTTAAAGACGTTATAGATCATATCCCGATTCACAATTAATCAAGACCTCCTAAGATGGCTTCTTCCAAAATGGGATCTTTACAAGTTAGGTTAAGCCATTCCTCCACATTAATTGCATCTACTCATGCAATCAATTAAGAAAACATTATTAAAAATGTTCCTATTTTGATTTTACAAAATAATTGTAACTTCTCTAGTGATCCTAATTAACATTTACGGTTAATTCACAAGAAGTCATTATAGACTTCCATACACTAGAGGCATAGAAAATTTGTAGGAAACTTATATATTTGCTATCTCAACAAATATAATACCTTGATGAGTAACTCTTTTACTCATGCCCAATCCTCTACAAATTCATACCCAAAAAACATAGACAATGTCTATTTAACATTCTACATTATGTAATGCAAATGTTCATAATTTATGCATCGGTAACATCGTAACACCTCATCGTTGGATATTTGGTCTACGCCCAATCTTCCAATACGTTACATTTTCATAGGTATTCCACTTTTCCCTTTCAATGTCATTTAAGACATGCCAATTTCCAAATTTGGAACCTATAATTCTTATCGAACTATGCTCATATCGCGCCAATTGGTATATCGACAATAATGGCGATCTTGGTTGTAAAATTAACAACTAGAAAATATTATGACATTGTCATAAAATTTCTCTCCTATTTTTTTTTTCCCAACAATAGACACCACTGGTTGGGAACCGTGTCAACAAATTCCTCACGGGACAACTTTCATCGTTTTCCCCACATTTCATGTCATTCTCAAATGTCATGAATTACAAAATTGGGAAAAGATGATTTCGGATTACAAGGTTTTGAAGTACCAAACTGTCACTGAGATGCCAAAATTCTCCCAACGGTAAGAAGAATTTATTCATGAATGGTTAATGTACAACCATGCCATCAGCCAAAAAGAGAATCAAATCTCAAAAATATTCTCACATGAATCCTCTGATCCAAGTTCATACGAGTTCTGAAATGGAAATCTTCAAGTTCAACTCCCACCAAAACACGAAGTCGAGCGATTTTCCTATAGCCTCTGTCTAAATAAGAGAAATGAAAGTGAAACCATCCACGAGGTAACGGTTATAAATATGAGCGACACATTCCATGTACAACCATGAGAACTCATAATGGTTCAAAGCATTAGGCAGACGAAACCATAATTCATATATGGAATGACCAATGATTTGGTCCCTAAAGTTTTGATGAATGACCCTATGTCCCCGGATTCAACTAAGAGGTGCGTCTATTCATTTTGGGATCAAAACAAAAAGAAAAACTTAAATATGGCTTTGTTTACCTAGTCCATGCTTAATTAAACAAAAGAAAGAAAAAAAATCTTATAATTCCTAATCCCATCGTTAGGAATGAATAGGCATGTTAGAATCAGATCACGGCATGATATGATAACAAAACAAAGAGTCTAAATGGAGACTTATCTTGTTCAGTGAAAGTTTCCCTTAGCAACAACCATTGAGAATCAATGCGCCATTAATCCTTGAAAACAACCGCTGAAAATCAATGCGCCATTAATCCTTGAAAACAACTTCCCAGGAAATCAATGTTTACAAGTTACAACTTTCGCCTTTCGTTTTCTCTCCTTATTTATTCGCCCCACAAATTGTAATGCATTTATATGTGCCTAACCCAAAAGCCCAACTTGTTAGTATCATGAAGAAGCCCAATCATCCGAAATCTTCATGAGAATCACGATGGGGAAGAGAAGAACTTTCAAAAGAAAACAACAAAGCTTCCAATTCATGATCGAAAATATTCTCACAATTCAACCACGTTGAATTAATGATTTTCACCCTCCATAGTCAAAGAAATAATCGTCTAAAACATTTGGAAAATATGGGTAAAAACGGAGGATGAAATAAACATAAAGAAAATTGTTGTTGTACTCAAAAGCTTTCAAGGCTCGGGGTGATTTCTTTTAGACGATTATTTCTACCCTCCCAATATAAATTGGCGATTGCAACAATGTATGCGAAATAATGCCTTCGGGATACAATGAAAGCCCTACAACAGGAAATTGGATTCAAGGTTTGCACCCCTTGACCCAACCAAGAACACATGAGAGAGATTTCTGATGATGCTTTAGATAGAGAGAAAACATGTTGAATTCATTCTCAAGAATGGGAGAATTCCTTCACTACTTATAGGGTTATTCATGCCTATTGGAGATGCCTCTTCACTTCCAAAGACACATAAGGTGTACGTTGGGAATGGTTGTGTCATTTATGAACCATCACACCTATTAGAGGTGTCCCTTCATGTCCAACTAACATCCATTGTGTTTATCCAACACAGAACACTTCCCCATCATAGTGACAAACCAAAAGCGAAAACAGTTTTATTTTCTAAGTTATTGAAAATATCCAACAAGACTTAAGGGTTACAGCAACAGCAATAGATAGCTGGATGTTGTGTCTACAGAAGGATTGGGTCCATTAAGTAAAGGAGAGAGAGAAAGCTATAACAACTCATATAAGTTTGTTTACAGACTTTTCGATTAATATAAGTTTGTTTATAAACAAAGACCAAATTGTGAATCTGTGATGCAAGCTAAAGTCATGACAGTGTCTATCACCCAAAGTTGGGAGTCTTGGGACCAATCTATATTTATATGAAATGAAATCTAATATGAATATAGAAAGATGATGAAATCTATATCAAGGTTGGGTTTACATATGGAGCCATTTTGTCTTTGTTCACTTCAATAGTCAATAAACAGGACAATAAGAAACTTCCAATTATGAAACTTATTCAGAGAGAAATGTCAAAGAGAAGAACCTTGTTTTCCACATTTTGACAATTACCGAGTTCGAACCTCTACTATTTGTAGTGAATTACCTGACCACTTGATGGTTCTCTTTATTGGTTGAAACCGCAGCTATGAGGGGAACGTGCGACTCCTAATTAGTATGATTAGCCCATAAGAATTGCCTTCTTTTTAAAATATAACCCATTTTTATCAAGTTTGATCCTTCGTTTTTGGTCCATAGAATTTGACTAGAATATTAAGTTAGATTTTTTTTTTCCTACTATTCATTGCCCATAAACTAGTTCTTAATAAATCAACTATTCTACACCCACTGAAACTATATACCGTGATTTCCACCGAGAGGGAATTGAACGGATACTAGAATGAATTATTCTGTGTATTGGGATAGAAGTGGGCCAGAAATGGATCCCACCATCCTCTCAAACGGTGTTGGTTCGGTGGATAAAGCATTTTTTTTTTTTTGAAACAAGATAAAGCATTTCTGTTAATAAATTGAGTTTTCTTTATGGGTTACAAGATTACTCCGTACGTGCATATGCACGTGCAAGTTGGAAATGAAACCCATGCCTCTTTTTCTGTTATCACAAAGACCGGAATTCACCGCTTGGTATCCCTTTATATTTATAATATGCAAATTACTAACATACCCTGGCCTTTATGTGTAACATAGTACTCATGTGGCATGATATAAGGGTAATTTAGGAAACCGGAATTTTAGCAGTGTTTTATGCACGTGCCTATCCCTTGTGGCTGTTTCGAAGTATGTTTAACCTTTTCAAGGGACCCTCCCAATATCGTTCTTTAAATTCTATCTTCAACGGATTTTTATTTTGTACTTTTACAATTATAGCCTCATTTAATTTAAAGAACATTTTTGAGAAAGCTGTACAAATGAGGGTAAAATCGGACATTCGAAAATTGCATCTTCACTCACTAATCACATGAACAGTAAGGGGTCTTCCCTTTATATATTAGATAGAATAGATAAACTACAACGCACACCACTAAATATATGTCTAAATAAATTGAGATATTTGTTTAATTAGTTGTGGAGGACCAAGTTGTAAAATCTAACATTCAGTTCAATGAATATTTGGCACTTGCCAATCTCCATCGTCCCCTTGCAAACGTATCATCTCAAAGAGCTTTGAATGCGCGCAAAAGGATGGAAACCAGCCATGCCTAATAAAGACGGACGAAGTCATTGATGAAAACAGTCCCCACACGGAACAAACAAACTTGTCTTTGAAATTTTTGGGTTCAAACAGTTCACCAATATGGACCCTTACCTAAAAATTTATGTAGAAATCAAATGGACCATGAACCTAGTTTGACTCAGCACATATTACCTTCATCACCTATAATGAAATACAATCAAATCTCATTTCTAAACCACCTCCAACATCTCCACCTCTAATTTTAGGACCTTCACCACCTATAACGAAATAGTCAGGTAAATTCATTATATGGTCGGATCTTCCACCAACAACGCCTTTTCCTCCTTTTTCTATCGTCTACAAACATCACCAACACCACCAGATCATTATTGTCAAAAATCATCATTAAAAAATAATGATACATCAATATTGTCAAAACTAGG
Source organism: Papaver bracteatum (assembly GCA_023529315.1). NCBI lineage: Eukaryota > Viridiplantae > Streptophyta > Magnoliopsida > Ranunculales > Papaveraceae > Papaver > Papaver bracteatum. The sequence goes on from JAJJWX010003295.1 coordinate 87,860, forward strand.
GTTTTGTGTCGGTGAAATGTCAGAAAAATAATGAAACCAAATTTGGTTTTATCAATTTATACAAAAACGAGACCCGATTAAAAAAAAAACTCTCTCTCCTCTCTAAACAAACGATTTCCGGCAGGGAGGAAAGCTTATTTTCGGCGACCTTAACTGCTCAGGTCTTCTTAGATCTGAGCAGTAACAAACCTAATCTTCATATCTCATCTTCGATTTAATCATCTACAGACAGAACAGTAAACCCAATTTCATTAATCAACCTCCACCTTCATCAACACAACCCTAAAATTCCCGCCATGGATTTAGCAATCATCTTTGGCTAAATCCTCGATTCACCGACCTTTAAACTCAATTGGGTTGTTTGATTGATGTTTATTGTGATACCCTTCTTGTTTCCAATGATTTTAACTTGATTTCTTGGTACTGCTTGGATAGATACAGATTTTCGTCTGGTTTCCATCGACAACCTTTCCTACCCTAGTTCACAGATGCAATAATCTCTTCATCGTTCAAATAAGGTAAATTTCAGGCTGGTTTCTCATCAATTTCATCGTCGAAATCCCTAAAGGGGCATTCTTTGGCTTTATCATACCATTTATTTCATATCATGGTGCTAGATGTTCTCAGTAAAACTCACTTTGCTGGTCTGCCTAGAGTCTATTGATTTTTAAATTTTGTGTTTCTTCACCCCTGTGAAACCCTTTGATTTCCATTCCCACCTCACAAGATAAACCTAAAGTTACTTTGATATGTTTGGCCTTTATTGAATTTTCATACTCATTTCCCTTTCTTTGATGGTGGTTTTGTGTGGTCTATAGAACCTTATTTCTTTTGAATCCGTTGTCTCCTTTCCTGCATAGCCTCTCTTGGGCTTGTGAAATTTCTTTCTTATATAAACCTGTTTTGAAAATCGAAAGAAAATTTTAATCCACCAGACTAGTTTCAGTCTTATCTTTGCTTTAGTTTGTTGGTGGTGTCCTGTAGTTTAGTCTCATCTCCTTGCCTTGTGTTTTTAGTGTTGTGATACAAAGTTCTTTGCGATTTTAGATTTCAGAGTTGTTTGCGTTAGTTCTTTTAAATTCGTTTTTTAGTTTCTTTCCAAGGTTCTGATGTTTCTAATGTAGTTGGTTTTGGTATCAATTGAGTCCTTTTAGCTTCATAGATGCCTTTCAGGATCTGTGTTTAACATGTTTGGTCTCTAGAAAATAGTTCGGTGCCTTACTAAGTGTTCCTACACAAGATAGCTTCCTGTTTTTCATGCCCATGCATAGTTTTACTTCTGCACCATAAATCAAAATTTTCAGCCAAAGAACTTCAGTTCCCTCTCTCAATCAAGATTGACAGTACTCATCTTCACAATAAACTCATACAAGCACTAATGCATTATTAGTGGAACCCGTGGGAATCCATCCTTTCACTTTGGTCCTTTTTAGGATTTTCAGTTCATCTTTGAGTCTTGACCAAGATGACATATCTTTCTCTGCAATCAGCATCATCAGCACCTTCACAAGTTGATTTCTACGAGTGTTCAAATCCTAATATTGTATCACAACTTTAACTCCATTGTCTACTTCAGCAACGATCATAACCTAATTGGTATGTAAATCGTCCGGTGAACTCGACAAGTTGTTTCTCAATTTAGTTATTTTTTACATTTAAGCCAAGTGTACTCTCATTACCTTAGTTTAAAACATAATCCGTCTTGTATTTTTATTTTTCAGTTTTAGTACTTGTAGTAAGTTCAGTATTAGTAGTGTTTATTAGCTTCACTTTAGTAGTAGTAGTGTCTATTAGCTTCATCCTTTGAGGGCAAAGATTGGATTTTACTTCAACACTCACTCAAAAATCGCAGTTTGAAGTCATGGATAAAGCCGTTAAACAAGAAGCTTGGAAGAAATCAATTGAGCAGTACCCCGCAACATCTAGAGACAAAGGCCTAACCAGCATCTCAGATCAATTGCAACGAACCACATCACCAACAAACAAGTTCTTTTGACACGTCCATCAAAAATACAGCTTTTCTTGTGGAAAGCATTCGTCGAAGCTCTGCGAAGCCTTGACAAACTCATCCTCGCCAATTCCAGCTACCCCCGTTGCAATTTGAATATGGAGGATGCTACTCTTATTACAATTGATACCGGTTATTATTATTTCTCGGCTTATGTGTCCAACTGTATTCGATCCTATGGGATTGTACTGCTTTGTAATAGCCCTTTACTAGTTAATAAAATTTCATGCTTCAAAAAAAAAAATTTATACAAAAACTAAACAACGTTGAAATTGATTTTTATGTTGGTGAAATGTCAGAAAAAATTTCATCAAATTTTACAGAAATTACAACATTGAAACCAATTTTTGTGTTGGTGAAAACAGTCTGTTTTTGTTGATAACAAATTTGGTTTCATTGGATTTTTTCCTACTTTTTTATTATGAAACCAAAATTTAATGGTGAAACAATACGTTTATGTTGAAACCAAATTAGTTTTCAGCTAAACTTTTCCTAGTTTATTCAATTTGGTGCATTTGGTTTCTTCGTTGAAGTTGTGTTGGTGAAATGCAAATTTTATGTTGAAACCAATTGGTTTCATCATTTTTATGCCTAATTAACTGGGGTATTTTAGAAAAATTAATTCAAATGGAGTTTTTATGGATAATTTGTTTAGTTGGAGTTTTTTATATAACTCATGATCCGTTTTTTTAATCTTTCTTTATGAAAAGGGGTAAAATTTAATAAATTAAAGAAAACGGCCAATATTTTTATGAAAAGGGGTAAAATTTAATAAATAAAAGGAAACGGCCAATAGATTCAACTAAAGGTGTAAAACTGGTTACTTGCCCAGCACTGCTCATTAAGAGGCGAGCCCTCCGTGCTACGTGTCGTGCTTTCTCGTGCCAGAAATTAAGGCGTGCTTTCTCAAGGGCGTGTTGTGCCAGTAAAATAATCGTGTTGTATCCTGATGTGTTGTGTCTGACACATTTATTACATTTTTCAAAGTAAATATTTTCCAGATATTTATATATTATATGTGTTGTTATTGAAATATTCTAACATTACGAAGATAAAATGTCAAAAATAGGTTAGAAAAATACACTTTGTGAAATATACAAAAATATATGTTGTATTGTACCGTATTGCACCTTTTTTATACATGATATGATGTGGTTTGTTAGCTTGTTGTTCCGTGCTGTACCACGTTCTTGTTCATGCCACATGTTATTGTGCCATTGTGACGATTAGCCTTGCCCAGCACAACATATTAAGCTAACGTGTTGTGTTGTACTAGGAGATTTCACATGCTAGGTTGTGCTCAAATTTTAACATGCGGTGCTGGGTTTTACTTGTTCTCGTACAAACCTATTTACACCTGTAAATTCAACCCAGTTACAATATTTCGAGCCATGAGATTAACACCCAAAGATGCAATTTTTTTATTTTTTTCCAAAACATTGAGTTTAGGTAACAGCTATTTTCTGAACTAATTTCAGTTGGTTGGAAGCCTTATGCCTTGGCATTATTAAAACTTAATCATGGGAGATTGGCATCCATATAAATGGACAAAATACGTAAATCTAGGAATTTTATTTTGGGAAAACAAAAATCTAACAGTAGTGAAGGAATGATTCTTCTCATGATCTATATATATATATTTCTTTAAACCACACAAGATCTGTAAATATGGGGTTATCACATGGATACATTTATGGCAAACTAAAACAATTCCAAATTAGGGCCATTAAGATTATTATACGTATCTAATATTTACTACTTGAGTCAATGATATTTGACCTAGGTTTAAGGATGTAACTTTTAATTCGGTTACTAACATGGGGTTGTTTTGAGGATTTAGGATAAAATTAGAGGGTCTAAGAATAAGTAGACACTGAAATGTGTAGGTTGGTGGTGGTGGAATCTATGATTACTTAGGGAAAGTAAATGGAGAAAAGTCACCGGAAAATACTAATAAAAAAACAAATCACTTATTTTTGTTTGTCAAGAAAATGTGACTAAATTCCACTTCTTCCTTGGTCAAATATTGCTGTTTTCCTTTACATAATTGCCCTCCTATTGTTAAATAAATTTCTTTGTATTCTTTGTTGGTTTTGATTTCATAATTTTTGTGCTAAATATTTGTGAATGTTTATGTATAGCCATGTCGGTCATTATAGCCTAAATCTCTCGACATAAAACAACAGAAATCATCCAAAATAAATCATTTAGAGTAAGTTTTATGATAGAATCTAACCTAATCCAAAATGTAGAATGTCAAGTTTAATGGATTCAACAGAGGTGTAAAATGGGACGGGCTAGCACGTTTATGGCACGTCACATCATATTAAAATTTGAGCACATCACGACACAACACGTGACGGGCCCAGCACGGGCACAACACGTTTGTTTAATGTGTTGTGTTGTGCCAGACAAATAGGCACATCAGCTCAGCCCAGCACGCGGCACGTGCCAAGCACGACAAGCAAATAAAGCACGCCACGTCATGCGTAAAATACTACACAATACATCACATTTGATGCATATTTCACAAAAAGATCATCTTTTTAGCCAATTTCTAACATTTTATTTTCGTTATGCTAATTTATTTCTCTAATAATACATGTACTAACTAAAATACCTAAAAAATATTTATTTTGAAAAGCATAAAATAAGTGTGCTAGCACAGTACAACACGTTTATTTTTCTGGCACATCACAGCACGGCACGCCATTTAGCACATCACAACATATTCGAATCTTTGTAAAATTTTGACCCATCACACAACATGCTAAGCACGTGACTTCGTGGGATGGGCTGTGTCGGGCCGGCACGTTTTACACCTCTAGATTCCAAGTTGGTGTCATCCATTTTTTTTTTCCAATGCATGTTCTATAGTTTTGTAAGATGGTATGTGAGTCCAAAGATACGGAAATTTGATTAGCGTTGAAAAATAGTGTGCTAAAAACCGAAAAACACTATTCAGAATAGCGTAATTCAAGCACAAAAAAGCTATTCTTAATCTGAAGACTGAACCATGCAAACATATTTAGTCAAATACCATTGACCAAGTCAAACATTATTCTTTTTAGCTTTAAACGTTGTTTGGATTAGCGTTTCTATGTTTCCATCATAAGACTTGAGCTTTTATAAACAATTCCAAATACTGAGCTGACATGGAAGATGGAAGATGTAATTCTTCCACCATAAGACTTGATCTTACTGCCTAACAATATGTTTTTATCTGTTTATTTTCCTTGTTAATCATCAAAATTATCAATAATAAATTCCCAATCACAACTTTTAAATCATTATAGTTGAATCTTTTTAATCTCCTGATATTTGTTTATTTATTTTGTACTTGTCACTGAGTAATAATCTCCTGCCGATATATTAAAACATCAAAATGAAATTTATTAAGAAAGTTTCACATATCCTTCTAATTTTAATAAACAGTTAATTGGGGATATTTCACTGTATCTGCCGGCATGGTTTTTCAATGCCGGCAATCCATCGACCATACCGGCATCATTGAAAAACTATGCCGATAACTACAGTAAAAATATCCCCAATTAGTTAATGTATCCTCCAATTTAGTGTTCATTTTAATCTCTTAAATTATTTAATAAATTTTAAATCATTACCAAAATACAAAAAAAAAAAAAAATCATTTCAAAAGAGAGAACCCCTTTTTGTTTTCTCGATAATGGCACTCTTGATATTAACAACAAAACCAAGTCTAAAAGCAATACACCGACTTATTAAATGTTGATTAAATCCGACTAATTAATCCCTCTACTAAATTGTCTAGATTAATGTAATAATAATCTTTTTCTATCTCTATCCCAATCCCTCTCTCTCTCTGTATAAATGTATCAAACAGACACAACCTGTATTTTCCTTTAATGGAGATCTCAATCTCCTCCACCAATCAATACAACCTCTAATATGGGTTTCTCATTTGGTACCAACAACAGCAGCAGTGATGGTGGTGGGAGCGGAGGAGGAAGTGTTTCTCATCAAAACAGAATCAATAGTCCAAACTAGTAGTAGTTATCGGTGCAAAACTCTTCTACAATGTCAGGCCTTATATAGGCTTCAAGAAACTAGAAAAAGGAAATCAACAAAATTAAGAAATAAACCAAAAAACAGAAGCAAAGCCTAAACAGAATGCAAGCTAGAAAATTCTAGAAGAAACTATATTAGGAAGCATGCTAGAATTAGGAGAAACCACTGACTAACTCATTGCGGTAGGAATTTCTTCGTGTCAGGATATGTAAGAGGCACTATTTTTCGACACAAACACCATCACAACCAAGTCAACTCACCCAAAAAAGGTTCTTCTTCAATCGATAATGAATCGACTCTATCGTACTTGTATCTTGGTCGTCGAAATATTTGTATTGGTTCGTATAACCACCAACCTTTCTTTGTGAGGATCCAAATATTTGTTAAGAAAATAGGCCATGACACTCAGGTGCGGAGCCAGGAATTTGAAACAGGGTGGGCAATGAAAAAGTACTCCACGAAACAAAAACAAATAAGCCAAAAAAAATTTTCCATTACACATGAAAGATTGTATTACAACACCTATTAACGTTTTGTAGCAACTAAATATACAATACTACAGATTTCCAAAAAAGCCAAACTGTTTTCATATTCATATCTTGAAATCGCTGTCTAATCCTATCAATGCTGATCTTGCGAAAAAGTTCCCTCTCAATATAGGTTAGTAAACAATTGTTCAACCACTCATTCCCAATCCTGTTTCGCAAACGATTCTTTACTATATGCATTGCTGAGAAAACTCGCTCAACAATAGCTGTAGCAAATAGGAAGTATCAAAGATAATGTTATCAACAAGTACACAAGAGGGTAAACTATATTTCGTTTCGTTTCAACCATTTTCTGGGCAAGCACACTAATACCACCTAATTCAGAAAAATCATCACTAGAAATAACATCATCAAGAAAGGATATCCATTTGAGAAAAATCAGTTGGATATAGTTCAGCAAGACGAATTAACGCACCTTTGTCGAAAGATGAAAACTTGTCGCTTGGATTCAGATGAGACATAAAAAGGAGTAGCTCGGTGTTCACTTCATCAAATCGGTCATTAAGCGCATCAATTTGCATATCAATGACTTCAAAAAAATAACCAACTTGATAATGATGTAGATTTGTCACTTCTGTGAATTCTGTTTGTCCTCTTCCTAGTGGTACATATGTAGACATCATATCAGGAACTATAATATTATTTTTTGCACAAAACATGGAAACCTCACTAAGAAGTGCATCCCACCCACCATCTCTCATTGCAGGGTCTGTTTGTAGATTCCATATTGAGAACTCATCTTATTTGGACAAGTACTAAGTTGCTTGTTGTTGCGGAGTAGGAGAGGGGATGGAAGGTAGTACTTGTGTACCATCGGTATTAGAAGATGGAGGAGGTACTTGTGAACTTGGAACACTTGAAAGCGAAGGAGATTCGAGAACATACATTTGTTCTCTGTCTCTTAGTTCTAGTCACAAACTTATCCATACCTGAAAATAGTTGAGATATTAAACCCCTTGATCACACACATCATTTAGTTATTAAATTGAATCAATTTTTTTTGATCAAACATCAATTAAGAGGAAATCATGAACACCCAAATCCTTAATTGTCAACAGAACATGATGTACAATAAAAACCCCAAATTTTAACATGAACCCTAAGTTATTTTTAAGAAATTCATCATAAAATTGAAATTAAGAAGAGAAAATTGGGGAACCTAAATCCTAATATCCTGATTATATGCAACTTTAAACTTGTAAATGAAAACAAATTCAATAAATTTACCCACTACAAACATATCTTCACAATTTAATTTGTTTATCAATAGAATATGAAGATTAAATTTTGAGAAGAAGGAAGAAAAATAAGCATACCTCGTGATGAAATCTCTAAATACTTCAGAGAAATTAATACTTGTAATACTTAAAAGAACGATTTGGTCTAAATCCTTCTTCAAGGAATTCGGTGATTTGACGAATCTTCTCAGTTCTCATGCCTTCATGGCTGCGCTTTAAGTTTTCTCAATTCTCGCTAGTTAGATTTAGTAAAATCCCGATCTCTCTCATTGTCTAACTTTTAACTTTTTAAGAGAGTCTTCTAAGGGGGTGCACACTTAATTTTTAAGGGGGTGCAAAACTTTTTAAAATCAAAATTAGGCTTGGAAAATTTAAGACCCAGTGGTGGAGTATTGCAACCAAGGGTGGGCAAGTGCACACCCACCCTTGCATGTGCCTCCGCCCCTGATGACACTTGGATATTCGGTGTCCCAACGCGCAATAATCTCCTCAAGTTTTACCCGATAATCATCTTCCGTGATTGACCACGTTAAAGCCTTTCATTCACGTGCGAAAAAAGCCCATGAGCTTTCATTATCATCATACTCCTTCATAAATTTATTATTTTTCTTTTCTCGTACTCCATATGGCATTGACTTAATATCCTCTAGGTATTTTATCTTAAGCGGTTGAATTATTGGTTGACGTTTTTTCCTAACGTTGTTTCCTATATGAAAAGTACAAAGAAAATTTTGGGCATCCAGAAATACCTTACGAATAGCATACATCAAAGCGAGTTCTCGGTCGGTTAAAATAACCTTAGGAAGAGTATCCTCCCGGAACATTCACATACTTTGTTGTAATTCCCAAAAATAACTTTCTTTCAACTCGTCTCTTAAGAAAACAAAAGTCCGAGGTGAATGGTGCCTTGGTTGAGGTATGACCAACTGTGTTCAACAACGACATCTCATATTTATTTTTCTTGTATGTGAAATACATTATAAGCACTTGCGGATAACATGGAGCCAATTTAATGCAATCCAGATGAGCAAAAAGAGTTTTCTGACTTGGCCGAAGTCAGCCAATTCCCTTTGGACCATGTAGTTGTCGTCCCCCCGCCAACCACATGAGTTGTTGCATCACTACCCTATCTTGCAAAAAAATTTCCTCAAAGTACTTTTAGCGTTGTAGATATTTTTCATATAGTGGATTTTTTATTAGGATCATCCGCTTTAAACTTTCTTAGGATTCTAATTGGTGCCACACGGGCTCGATACATCTTACCTGTTTTCCAAGTATTCATGGTCTTTGATTATTGCAACTCTTGCATGTCCATGAATATCAAGTGCACATGGGTGGTTATGACAACGATCCATATTTTTTATAGTTAAAAATGATGTTGAAGGAGTACTCTCTTTTCTTCGTGTTAGTCTTGTTCTTTCTCCCCGTTTTCCCAACATACATAGAACCCTTTTTATGCTTATCAACGTCTTTGCCGCTTCTCTCACAAACCATTTCAACCCGGTTACATCGAATTTGTTGTCCGGGCACTGGAACCCAATTTATTAGCAGTCGATGTTAATAATCCCAAGCCTTTGCTTCCACTTTACTTCCCCATCTCTACAGAAATACAAGGTCACATATATACTTAGTAAACGTTTGGGATATATACTTAACATATAAAGTAAGAAATCATTCAATTTTTTACCTACCAACTCATTTTGAAAGTGATCTCGATTATCTTCGTGAATGGTGTTAACATCCGAAGGTTGATTGTGCATTGGTATAGGTTCAACAATCACGATCTATAACAATAAGGCGTGGTTAAATAACTCAAACAAAGAAATTAGCTGAAGGTTCGGATAATTAGAAAATTTGGAACCAGAGTCGAACCTTGGAACATCTTAAAGTAAAGATAGGTTCAGATCATATATACGAAAAGTAATTCAAATGCGGAACCTTAAGCCTAATAAAGTTCGGCTTATAGTGTAAATGTAAATTTAGGGCCGAACTTCTAACTTAAATGAAGTTACACCATAATGTTCGGCTCAAACTATGTCAGCCGAACAATATACTATAACTCGAAGAAAACAAACACAAGAAAACAGTAGGTTTATCTATCAATTGAAAGAGATCTAACAAGCCGAACCGAATGTACATTTTTTAACACTACATGGATCGGCTTAAAATATACCGGGCGAACCGTTCTTCCCTCCAAAGTTCGGCTCTTATATTACATCCGAAGCCAATATTGAACTCCAAAAAAGTGGAAAATTCAATTTTTTGGAGACTTGAAGCTAAAAAAGAGAGATTAGACGTCGTATACGAGTATATCTTTGTATTGTTAGTAGAAGGTTCTTCATTCATGTATTCTTCCTCGGGATTTGGCTTATAAAAACCATCATTTTTAGTTTTAGGTTGAGGTTGAGTTTCAGCAAAATCATTCTCATAATCCAAAAATTTAGTCAAATCCGGATCATTATTATAGTTGATGTGTATTATAATGTCTTTACGAGATGAAGATTCTCCCGTATCATTTGAATCATGCATTTTAAATCGCATAAATCCCCCAAAATCTGAAAAACCATGGTTCATTTTTTTCACTTCTTCTTCCTCTTCAAAAACCCACTCTCTCACTCAAAAATCATTTTTTTCAACTAATATAACATCCAACAACTTAACTTAGTCAATCATTAACAGTATTATCTAATCATTATTATTAATAATTAATACTAATCATAATTATTAACACTAATTAAATAAGGATAGTTATGTCACTATCAAAAAATCACTATAAGGGGTGATGGTATTTTATATTTAGTGACTCTATTTTGGCATTATACAATATGCCTCAAACCAGGTTTTGGAAAAAAGGAAAGCAAGATGGAGAAGGTCCTAAGCGATATAAAGAAATCATCTTAACAGACTACTCTAACAAAATAAATAAATAAATATACTAACCACCTATACTTAGAAATTATGCACACAAATTTTATGTAGTAAAAGGTGCCTTAAGTGTACAAGTCGTCCAAGGGGCGTTTACATATAAAAACGAGTTGTCCAAGGTGCGCCTAAATAAATAAACGTCCTAAGAGCAAAAATGTGTAACATATTTTTTTATTCTTTTTCTGCAAGCTTGGTAAAGGGGCGTCATGAATCGGTAGAGGGCGTCAAGTGTGATAGCAATGACCCTCATATTGGTTAGGGGGTGTCCTATAGGGGTGTAGATTGACTAGATTACCTTTTTCACCTTAAATCAACCAAAATCAAATCAATTTTTTTTAAGCCTAATGATTCAAAAAAATCAAATCGTTTTTTTTCATCTTCTTCTTCATCTTTTCTTCTCCTCCATTTCCATTCTAACCATAAGCTCCATTAAAATCGATCGAAAATTTCATCGTGATTAATCGGTGATTCGCAACATTAATAATTGTTGATTGAAGTCTATATTCGAAAACCCATTTAGTATTTTTGTTGTGTTCAATTGAAGTGTATTCTCCATCAAAAATTGGAGTTTTAGGTTAAAAATCAAATTTTTTAATCTTTGCATTTTTTCTTTATACGGTTAGAATTGGTTATGTTAGAACAGTATCTATGCTTTACGGTTCGTAATAATTAAATAAATATCAAATACTAACCGTATGTTCTTGGTTCTCGAGAATTTTGGTCGAGATACGGTTGGTAATTTAAACGATTACGAACCGTATTTTGTCCTGCATGTTAGTTTTTTTCCGATCGGCTCATATTTTCGAAAGTTAGTTACCAACCAGTATCTACATACGGTTGAGGATGATATTAAAGTTACCAATCGTAATTAACCTACGGTTTGTAATAGAATAAATTTTACCAATCGTGAATGGTATTATTTCGGGTTTTCCCAAATTGAACCGATTACGATTTATTTGGTAACTCAGCTAATTACCAACGTAGAATCGGTATTATTTCGGGTTTCCCCAAATTGAACCGATTACGGTTGGTTTGTAAGCTGGTTACCAACAATATTCACATATACGGTTGGTAACCAGCTAATTACCAACCGTATGTTCTTCTGAAATTTTTAAAATTTTGATTTTTTTACATACTTTAGAGAATTTTAAGCAACAAAAAGCTAATGGAACTAGTACTTGTTTTCTCTATCATATAGAGATTCACCCACCTCAAATTTGCAACTGGAATCACTCATTTTGGTTGAGTGAATCAAAATCTAGGGTTTCACAAATATCACATAAGTTTTCTTCTCCTCAAATTTTTTTTTTTTATAACTCTAAAAATCTGATTTTAGAGTTATAATACACTAATCTTGATTATCAAAACTAATCTTGATAATTAACACTAATCTTGATTATCATTACTAATCTTGATTATTAACAATAAGGGCTAATTAGTCATTTACATATTTTCATTGATAAGGGACACTTGATTTTACTTCTAATGACCTTTTTTGTCTTATTAGTTTGACGCCCCTCTACCGATTCATGACGCCCCTTTACCAAGATTTTTTTTCTGGGCGCCTTAGAGCAACTGCAATCACGCAACCAAAACCAAAGACCAAAAAAAGATCAAAAATTTGGTTTAGTCCGTGGTGCAGCGCTACGGTGGAGGAGTAAAAATTTGGTGGGGCGCAATCCCACTCCTTCGCCCCATCAGGCGTAGTTTAAAACTACGCCCCAATCTTTTTTTTTTTTTTTAATATGTTATGGGGCGTAACTCAAAGTTACGCCCCCTTTTTTTTAGTTGTTTAGTTATGTTATGGGGCGTAACTTTGAGTTACGCCCCCTTTTTTTTTTAATACGGGCGTAACTGTGAGTTACGCCCCACCAGGCGCAAGCCTAAATTCCGCCCGACCATCGATCAGACTAAAGACCAAATATACTCCGTTTTTTAGTTTTAATCTAGTATTTGGTCTTTAGTCCGCCCCGTAGTGCCTGCTGTTTGGACCAAATTTTTAGTTTTGGTCCATGACTGTGGTTGCTCTTAGGTACTTCTCCTCACATAGCGCCGTACAGGTAAAAAAAAAAAACCAAATAGAATCAATTGTTGAAGACGGGATACCGGGTGGTTATTTGTTGAATCTGATCTTGGCGAGTGGATTGAAAGACTAATTCATGATGTGTACTTTTTCCAAATGAAGCTCCTCTTCTAGTCATTGGTCCAAAAAATAATTTGGATTACTAAAAGCATCTCCAACAATGGAAGGAAATATTTTTTCGGAATAACTTTTAGACACCATTTAATATAAATGCATTTCCAATGGTTAAGCCTTATAAATTAGAAGGGACAAAACACTAAATTGGAAGGTGCTAAAGAAAGTATTAACTACATCTTTGGGATAACCCTAACTAATTCCATTTCATCAAATAAAAAATCAATATTTAACACAAAAATCTTGCTAAAAAGAGTATTTTCTTGATTATCCAAATCTAAAATACATATTTGAAAATCCCAACCAATGGAGGTTTAAAAATCAGCTTCACGTGGGATCGTTTTTGACTGAAAATGCTCTAATTCTGTTGTGAGTATAATGAGAAGCACCTCTACCCAAAATGTTCCCCGACTGTTGGTGATAGACTTTGTCATGACTCTACCCTGCATCACCAATTGGTATTATACGAGTATGTCTTTGTTTATAACCCCTAAAATATACTGAAAAATCCGTGAGCAAACTTATAGGATTTGCTAGCCAAGCATGCTAGAACTTTCTCTTCAGTTGAGGATTGGGATGACTTCCCCCCTCCTTTTTGTATTTGTCAAAAATAAGCAGCAGATAAATCTAATATTCGGGGAGCACCACAAATCTCCATATTAGATGACTCTACTTCCGATATAAAACATGTTAAATAAAGTATTTAATTTCATTATTCATAAATATACATTGTATAAAACATTTCAAAACATTTCCGGTACAATAGTCAGAGTTTTCCTTTTTCAACTCTCTTGGATACACTCCAACTTCCTATTGAAATAGCATCAAGTATGCAAAATAGAATTCTTAAACAGAGCTTACATAGATGCATCAGGACATTCCAGTAGTATCTTACCCAACAATCCAAATAATACCCATGACAAGGGCTAGCAAAGGACATAAGATCGATGATGTTGTCTTCACGCACTGTATAAGCCTGCACCTTGATTAGTTAAGCAAAGAAATCTACTAATAGTAATATGAGAATCCAACATCAGTTTTCTGTAAACTTTTTTGTTTGGGTCATATAAAACGAAATCATGATCGAGCATCCATAAAGTCTCCTTATTCTTGAAACTCCATATTAAGTACAGGTCTGTACTACTAATTATACTCTCCTGGTTGATTCAGAAACTTTTAATCCAAGATTCTCTCACTCCATAATCTTGCATTATCCATACATCAACGCGGACATTATAAATATGAAAGACTAAAGATAGGCACCCTCCCAGTACTTCCACATTTATCTGAAACACATCTCTTTCCAAAGGTTCTTCTGGATATGGCATAGGTGCTTCCGGCATTGCTACTTCCTCGAATCTCTCATTCACTATATCAAAACATACCAGTAAAGTGGAGGGTTGAACAAAAGTACGCGCAAGCCAATGACGAAATCCATTCAGGAGGACACCACAATATCCTTTGTAATAAAGATGGAAAGGTATGTCCGGAATCCTTTTCCATGAATTTGAGCTTAATGTATAGACATCAATACTGGAACACTCTGATTCCCATTCGACAACAACCCTTACCAATTTATATTCGTTAGTCTTGTAATCATAACAAAATCCATATCCAAGTATGTCATCGTTGTCTACTTCTTCTGGCATGGACATGTTCTTGTACTCATTCCTTGTTGGATTCCAAATATAAAGTTCTTGAAAACTATTTCTAGTATTACCTATCAAAACTAAGCCATTACATGAAGCCAAAACCTCAAAATCATTAAAATCTTGAAATATGGAAGTGTAATCCATCCGATTGATAAATTCACACTTTGTGACGGATGATGTTGACAATGGAAATAAAGACGATATTGACTTGTAATCTATCCCGTGCATTATTTTGGGATTAGCCTCGTCATAAATCATAATTCTGGCACCGTTTTTAATGTTACTAAGCTCATGATGCATATTCTGAAAACTACGACAATCAAATAGTGTACGAAAAGACTTGTTTACGCACCTAAATCGCAAAAGAGACTTCCTGGGTAGCCTTAAGAAGATTTCTTGGAGAATCTCTTCCGGAAAGTATGACGTTGTTGCAATTGCTGCTTCCTTCTTCTTTTTATTCTTTAAATCCATGTCGTGTGAGAGGATGAGGAGAAGAACAAAATAGGGTTTTCAAGTAAGTTTGTAAAACCCTAGCTAAGAAGATGAGGAGAGGAGATCAATATATAAGGTTTTCAACTTTCTAGGACTACTGGACTAGCTTAGTCGGCCAGAAAATCGAGTTTTATAACGGGCCTGGATATAGGATACGGGTCCTGCTGCCCCAATAATAGATTTTGATGAGAAACACCTCCACCAAAAGATGGTCCCAACTTTTGGTGATAGACATTGTCATGACTCTACCTGAGAGGAACCAAAAGAGTATTCCTTGACTCAGAAAAAAAAAAGGTTTGGATTGAAAGAAAAATACTTTTTTTTTTGATTGAAAGAGAGATATATTCAGAGAAGGAATGTACAAATTACAAGTCTACCAGAGGTAGGGAAAAGAAAGAAAAATTACATCAAAAAAATATTATCCCAGTTAAGGACGGAATGAGAAAAATTCAAATGGAGTCCATGACGGAAGAGTCAAGACCAAAAGGAACAAGGGACTTAGCTTCAATACCTAAGTCTAGATCTCGTTTGGTAAGTGTAATCTTCTTTGAAAGTTCGTTGTTCCTCTCATTCCGTAGAACCCAAGCTAAAGCAGCAGAATCATGTTCCAAAGATCATTATTATGAGAAGTAAAGAGGCTTGACACTTTGCAAGGTCTAGAAGGAGTGAGCATAGAAAAAACCATGAAAGCAACCTTACAATGCAGCAGTAGGTGGTCAACAGTTTCGTTTGCATTTCCACATAGAATACAAGAGTCATCCAGAATGACACCCTTTTTGAAAAGCATATCAATGACACCCTTTTAGGGGGCTTCCAAAATGTAGTTGAAAGTACTATTTTGCCCTTTCCCCAAAATTAACCCTAAAATCCTATTAACCTTAAACCAACCTCCCCATTTCCTAACCGACCCTTCTTCTTCTTCTCCTCTCCCCCTCCCTCTCAATTCCTCCATTAACTACATTCAGAAGAAAACAAATCATCCGATTCCTCGTCGAAATCGTCGATGCGAAAACTTTAATCGACAATTAATTTCTTCTACAAACATGGAACGTACTAAGCAGACTGCGAGAAAAGAAATTGAAATTCTCAATCTCGTTGATACCATCAACGCAGCGAAGGAGTGTTCGAGTTCAAGTAAGAAATCAAAACCGCCGGACAATCAAATGGCTCCAATTAGAAGGTATGTCCTTTAGAACACCGTACTCTTACTTAGGTTTTAGTTGAATTTGATGTTCTGCTCAAAATTAGGGTTTTAATCGAAGAAATATAATTCTCAGAATTTAAATCGTTAACCAAGAATTTTGAATGTCTAACGATTTTTCATAAGTGCTTAACGATTTTTCATGTTCTAACAACGATATATGATCTGCATGTTGTACTTTGTAGAAATCGTCCACCATTAGGGTTGAAGATTTAACGATTCGCGATGTATAATTTTTTATTTTTTTGAATCGGTAGCCCATAGATGTTATTTTAACGATTCTTGACATGCAAGATTAAATCGTTAGCCAAATATTATCTTGTAAACGACTCTTGTGGAATTTTTTGGATGACTCTTTTTATTTATCAACGACTCATTAGGTTTCGAAACCACCAGTCTGGTCCAATATTTGTAATAGTCGACCACATAATTTGGAATGGCTAACGACTTTGTTGGACGACCAATTATAATAGTGGCCGACTCCTATTTTTGTTCTTCTGTATTAAAAATAGTAAGAGTCGTTCGGTATATTAGGTTGAATCGTTAAGTAAACACCAGAAATCGTTCGGCATCTAGGAAGAGTCGTTTGGTCTTGATTAGAGTCGTTTGGATTTTGTTTGAGTCATTTTTTTTCTGAGTCGTTTGTTTATATAATCTCAAGTTTGCAGGACTCTTACATATTTTTGATGTTGGCCTTTCAGTAACAAGAATAACAAGAATAAGAATGTCTTGTTTACTCCTCCATCCAGACCTCCCCGCCACCAAAAATACCTTAATGCGGGTCGTTTACGAGGAAAAACACCGAGTGAGGTAGCCTTAATTATCCGCGAACCTAGAGAACCACCTGTTGTTATATCTACAACCCCAAGCGATGAAGAAGAAGAAGTCGCGGAACATGAAGAACTTCATTTAGAAGGTCAATATTCTTCTTTTGATGATGGTGATGATGGTGATCAAGGTAATGCTGGTGATGGATGGAATGGTGGTGATGGATTGAATGGTGTTAATGAGGTGCCACAGATTGAGGAAGAGGGGGATCAAGGTAATGATGAGTATGAGGATGAGGATGGAAATGGTGGTGGTAGCAGTGATGAAGAGGATGATGAGGATGATGGAAATGGTAAGGGAGTAAATGACGGTGATGATGATGAGGAGGAGGAGGAGATTCAGGAGGATGCTACGCAACCACAGCCACAGCCGAAGCCGAATAAGAGAGGCCCAATTAAAGCAAGCGCGCAACACATTCCACCCACGCGTTTGCAGCTTACTCGTCTTCCCGGTGGGAAAGCCAGAGGTGAACCTAAAGATGGAGGGAAAGTTCTATTCGGATATGATACCTCATGGGCCCGTACCATCAATGAGACAATTGTACTAATCTGAAGTTTGGTTTTCATATGATTTGTTGATATTTTATTTCTTATTTGCTAATTTTTTTTGTTTATCTTTCGTAGGATCATAAGAATGCCACACGTATTTTTAGACACCAGTCTTCTTATGCAAAAATGAGAAAATGGCCCCTAGAAGGTGAATGTCCAAGAGTGAGGGCCATCGTTGAAAACTCGGGTTTGTATGTTGCCGTTGAGAACTCCGTGATTGCATACGACAAGGCTGCAGTTTCATGTTTTACTGAGAGGTATTACGGCGAAGTCGATACATTCCAATTCCCATTTGGCGAGATGGCGTTGATTCCCGAAGACGCGGAACAGATTCTAGGATTGCATGTTGAGGGAAAATCCACGGAAGACGGGTTCAAGAAAAACCTAGAGTGGGGAAGCACTTATGCATTAACGAAGAAGTTGTTTGGATGGGATGAAAATAAGACGGCCGGCCTTTTTGATATGGGAAAGAAGTACCCAAAGAAAAAGTTTAAACTTGTTAAGATTAGAGTGATGTATGCAGGGTCACTTGAGAAAGACGGAGACAACGAACTACTCTCTGATTTTGAAGTTCGTGCAACGGCAGCCGCATACTTGTTGTATGTCCTTGCTTCGGTTATATTTCCCGAAAGCAAAGGAAACAGAGTGAGCGTCAACCTTATTCAACTTTTGGATCCCTTGGATGATTTGAGTAAGTATTCGTGGGGGACTGCCATAGTAGCACATTTGAACGCTCAGCTAGCAGAGGCATCCCGGGAAAGAACTTCTCAAATCAACGGTAATTTGGCTTTACTTCAGGTAATCTGAATTATCAAATTTGGGAAATGTTCGTAATATTTGTTGTTCTATATTTTCAGACATAACATTATTTTTATTGTGCCAAATGTTGTTTCAGGTGTGGATTTATGAACACTTCCCCTCTTTGATCAGAGCCGATGAGGACATCCAATTTGTGCCAATATGGAACAATACTCAACCAAAAGGAACCTGATACAAGTACACTGGAGCTCAGGATAATGAGGAAGCGCAGAAGTTGAAGTTGCTTGTTATGCGCGAAAAATTGGACAACATGACATCCAAAGAGGTAACCTTTGATCCCTACAAGAAAGATAGAGTAGGAGGATTGGAAGATCTTGCATATTATTGATGGCCCTCTATTTTACCCTTATGGATACTCGATGTACAATCCGCATAGAGTAATGCGTCAGCTTGGGTATGTTCAAGATTCACCCGATGACGATTATGTACCACCGTTCAAATATAAATTAAAAAAATGTAAGGAGGACAAAAAGGAGTTGGTTGTTGCTTATGAACCTGAGCCTGTGACTGAGCATTGGAATAATAGGCATTTGGGTACTAGTAGGGTAAATATCTCTTGGTGGGATAATGTTAATGAAGGTCATGAGGTAACCGAGGATTACATGCCATGGTATGAAGGCTTCTCCCACGGTCGAGTGATAATGATTGATCAGACTACGGGTAGGAGGAGCAAAAAATCATCTACAGCAGACACTAGAGATGACTCTTCCATTCTTAAGCTTGTGGTAAGTACATATTTTTCGAATTTTGATAATCATTTACATAAAGTTGTTTTAATTATGTTAATCAAACTCGGTATTTGAATTCAAATAAAGGGAATGGATGAAGATTTTTATGAAGTCATTTTGTTGCAAAGCGGACAAGGGAGAAGTGATAGAACCTGAGAAAAGTCGTGAGTACGCAGAGTTATGCCAACACATTGAAAATCCCCAAGCAAAGAAAATGTTCGCTGATCTGGAAAAGCAATGTAAGAGGACAAGGATAACAACTAGCCAACTATCAGAGGAACATGCACAAAAGGGAGATGGTGATCATGCAGTTAGTGGTGAAGAAGGTGCTTCTCAAAGGGGCAGTCCTGGAAAAGGTCCTTCAAAGAAAAGTCGGACATCATCAAGTCAGGGAGGTGGAGGTGAATGTGGAGGTCGAGGTCGAGGTGGTGGTAGTGAATGAGAAGAACTTATGTCTAAAACCTTAAAGTGTATGGTTAAACTTATGTCTACAGCTTAAGTCTTTTAGTATTGTCGACTTTTACTTACGTCGTTGTTAGATACATCTTAAGTATTTCAGTTACGGTATCGGTATGTTTTGTGGATTTGGAAATTTATCATGTTGTTTAGAAGTTGTTGTGCTTATATGTTTTTTTACAACTTTATTTTTTTTAGTCGGCGGATTATTTTTTGCAGATGGACGACCCTAAGAATCGTCCATTAGAGTCGGCAACAACGACTTAGCAGAGCGACGACTCAAAACCATCCAAAACTTGAAGCATTAGAGTCGGTAACACGGGTGCTTTCATACCAACGACTCTAAATGGAATATGAAACTACCCTCTGCCCAAAATTATTTTAGCGTCGTCCACCCAAAAAAAAAAAAAAACTGCAGTCGTCCATTTGGTTGTAAGGGTCGTCCGGGAAAAATAATAATAATAGAGGGTCGTTAGTTTTATTATTTAAACTAATAATTTTAAGAGAAAATGGACATCTATTTCATTAAGTAAATAAGTTTACATCAAAGTTGCATTACATGTTGTTCCTTTTCCTTGTGCGAGAGGCAACTACTATTGTGGCTTTGATGTGATAAAACTCCTCACCTCTCCATTTGGTATATGCATCTTGGGCCGCACGCCTATCACCTTTGTTCCTCGACAGAAACTCGTTGTAATTAGTGCACAATCTTATAACGTGAATCGTCCTATCACGAATATGGGACGGTAGATAATCATAGCGTAGTTTCTTGTTGTAATTAGCTAAAGGAATCCAACCAACTTGACTCCAAAATATACTCTCATATTGACGTTCTTCGGGAAGATCTTTGATGATGTAATAGTTTTTAACCTATTCGGTCTCTTTCTCGACTTGCTTAAATACTTCCCGGCAATGCGCTTGTTCTTTGCCTCGTTTTTCTGCCTCGCGCCTCTCTTCTTCTTCCTTCGTAGGATATGGAATAACCGTGTATTGTTTTTTGGTGGGTCGCTTGGTTCTTTGTCGTATCATTTCTTCCATTGCCAATATTGATTTGGTTGGTTGCTTGCATCTTCTAAGTATGTTGTCAATTGAATTGATAGTGGATGACGAACTTGTCATTGAAAAAATGATAAACTTTGAATGTTTTAGGTTCTATTAAATAGACCTTCGTTGAATCTTTATATACAAAAGCCCCAACGGCCTTTTTTTTTGGGAAATGGTATCTCCATATAGAGCCTTTGAAGGGATATATACGGGGTCGTTCATTTTCAAATCATACTTCAACGACTATCCAAAGTTATTGATAGAGTCGTTTGGTTATTAATATTACTAGTAACGACCCTTATTTCAAAAACACACAGTGCTTAAATGTAAACGGCCCTTAATTAATGTTAACGACCCAGATAAAACACATTGAATTCATTAAGGATTGTACTTCAAAACAAAAAAACACATCGAGGTATTCATGCACTGTACTTTAAAACAAAATTATCTCCTTACACATTTGGTCTAACAATATGACGTGTTAAAGCATTGTACGTGGTTTTCCTTCCAAACCATTCCACATGTTCATTCCATACTCGTACCGGTTTGTCCACCTTGGTGTAGTCTCCCCAATGTCCGTAGACCACCCGCGGTATAGGGCATTCTTAGGAAATCTTAAAACCTATATAATAGTTATTGTTGACATGTGCCATTACAATTCTCCTTTTCTTTATCACCGCGTCGCACCTAGTTCTTGAGAGTACGTACATACAAGACACTCCGGGGAAGCCTTTGATGAATACAATTACCACACAAGTGAATGTGTCAGCTAGAAGTTGTCCACCAAAAGGCATTTGCATACAAAACTTATAACCGGCCCTCTTTGAACCCTTCCTCCATTTCACGTTTGATATAAACTCCCTAAACTTTAATTCCCTCTATTTTTGATCTCCTTCCATGAGCATTGTCAAATAAAGTTGTTTGTCCTCAACAAGTTTTTCCGCCATTATTTTCCTTGCATATTGGATTTGGGTGAT
The DNA here is from genome assembly GCA_023529315.1 of Papaver bracteatum. NCBI lineage: Eukaryota > Viridiplantae > Streptophyta > Magnoliopsida > Ranunculales > Papaveraceae > Papaver > Papaver bracteatum. The sequence goes on from JAJJWX010003295.1 coordinate 109,568, forward strand.
CTTAAGTTCGGCGCCCTTTTCAAAATGGCCTAATTGTTCCGTTGCAACATGGTAACCACAATTACCATCCCCATCAACGTCGTCGGTGGATAGAAGGTGCTCTAAGATGACGTAAGGAAGTTGGTCGGTATACTCTTTATATAAAGTGTAAGCAACACGATGTGGTCTTCCTTGCGAATCCATAGGTGTCGTATGATTACCCTTTATTCCTCTTATCGTCAACATACCATTAGTTTGGCTTTGCTGGGTATCGACCGCATGCTCAACAATATCCATATCTTCATTTTCTTGATCTTTCGACCGACCCCATGTTGTAGGAATGAAAGACTTTTCGTACTCATCATATTCCTCCTGGACTTGCTCATGACGTGATCGGTCTCTATCGGTACCCTTGTCATTATTAATAGTTTCTCTAAATGACATTTTCGTTGTTGGTCTTCCGGGTGGTTTTTGTTTGATTGGCTCTTTTTCAAACCCCCATCTCTTATGGGAGGCCGGCCAAAAGTTAGCAACCAAAATGTTTATTCCTACATAATTCATTTGTCGGTATTTTTGGTTGATGTACTTTCCAATCTCCAAGTCTCCAAATTCTTCATCGGAAAAACTCGTGGGCTTAGGGATGAATGATAGTTTCTTCCAGAATGGATCGATATCTTCAAGAGGAATGTAATCTTTGTACCCACCAAGTTTATGTTTACAAGGGAGGCCGAGCCAAATATCGGTTGTACAATTACACTCTGCCTTAATCACCTTTCCAGCCGCCGCTTTAGCTCTAAAATCTATAAGCTGATCCATCATATAGTTAATTTCCCACCATGATACTTGGTTTGCTACCAACCATAACAAAGCTTTGTCCCTTATGTGTTGCATCAAAAAACGGTCTTTGCTCAACTCCATCTGTGCCACTATTTTTCGTAAGTCATCCTCTGCGTGCTCGTGAATAGCTTCTTGTACCGTAACTACCCCACCCCTATTTTGATCCAAAATTTTCTTCAAACGGCCGTGAGACGACTCTGCAACACTTGTAGACTCATTTTTGTAGTGCTTGTATTTATTGGTCCATGCATAAACAAACTTCTCCTTCCAAGGAATCAACCATGTATTCAGGCAATAATCAACCACCTTCTTATGATCAGTACTCCATACATCAATAAACTTCTACAAGTTAGCATAATACTTTACCTCTGTTTTCGAATGAGCCAAATTGTCCCAATCCTCGCAAAACACTTTCCATTGATCCCCCTCTTCATTATATTTTTTCTTTTCCTTCTTTTTCTCTTCCTCACGCTCTTCTTTGGAAAGTTTACTTAAACGCTCATCTTCCTCCTTAGATCGTTGATTACCCTTCTTAGTATGGATCTTTTGGATTTGATTCTTGCAATTAGAAAAAATATTTGTTTGGATGTGCCACGTACAAAGAAATTGTTGAGCAAGTGGAAATACTTGACGAACGGCACTTATAATTGCAAAATCCCTATCCATAAATATAACTTGCGGCGTCTCTTCTCCACGGTAAATCAACCTCACTTGTTCCAACGCCCAAACATAGTCTGGTAATTCTTCTTTTTCCATAAAGCACCATATAACGGTGAATGAATGTTTATCCGAAGTATGGCTTAACACGTTCAACATCGGCATGTTATACTTGTTTGTCTTATAGGTGCAATCTATGAAGAGGACCTGGTAAAAACACTGAGCCAAATCCACCATCCTTGGATGTGCAAGAAAAATATGAGTCACTTTCTCATCCATGACCAACCTTAGTTTGCATGGCATAGTTTAGTGTTTCCGCTAACCACTCTGATTGTTGCATAATCAACCTACCATTGCATTCGGTTCTCTTAATCGTTGCTTTGGCGGCGTTGATTGTGGAAATGGTGGAGAAGTTATCCTTATCTTCCGCCCTTATTGCATTTAGGATCTTAAGTGGTCTAAATCCCTTCATCTGCCGAACTCTATCCATATGATGTGGTTTTAACCGGGCAAATGCAGTGTGTCTGATGAGTGCCAAATATTGCATATTCATACACCTTTTCATTGGCACTTAACTCATCTTTCGCGCTTCAAAGTCATATATTATCCCAAATTCTGCATTTTTACCATCTTCAAGAATAAATATTTGTATTAATTAATTTTGTGTTTTTAAGTACTAAATAAAGCTTGGAAGAATTGAGAAGACAAAAGAGAAGAAAGTTGGAAGTGTTGCAACCCGTTCGCGCATTAGTGGCAACCTGTTTACAATACATGGGATTAAACTACCCATAATCCAAAACCCATGATCCAAAACCCAAGACCCAAATCCATTTCCACCTCACCACCATTGGATTCCAAAACATCCACCTCACCCCATTGGATTCCAAAACATCCACCTCACCACCATTGGATTCCAAAACATCCACCTCACCCCATTGGATTCCAAAACATCCACCTCACCACCATTGGATTCCAAAACATCCACCTCACCCCATTGTATTCCAAAACATCCATCAAGTGAGAAAACATGTTTTGTTGAGTAAATAATTGCCAAAATTCGAATCCAAGTGAGAGAGAATTTTTGTGTATAAATAGAGAGGGTTATTGTGTTGAAAAATCATCCAAGAATAGCTTGTTCATGTTAGTTTATCAAATTTAAGTTTTGTTGTAATGTTCTTCATGTTCTAGTTTCATTTACTAGGGTTTAGATGAAGCCCTAATCTCATTGGTATGTATTCATATCTTGTATCTTGTTCTTGAAAGTTTAGAATTGTTTAAAGATATAATTTAATCCAAGTTTTTCAACATCTTGCTCTCACAATGTATGCCATGTATCCATTGTAGTTAGAATATCTCTATGTTGATTATGCTACAACTCATGCTTAACCAAATATTGATCTTTAGATTAGTTGTGCTTAATTAGACAATTAATGCTTTGGAGAAATACTTTAGTTGTGATTAAATTATCCATTGGAGAAACACCTTAGTTATACGGTAGACTTGAATCTACTATAAGGACAAGAATAATATTACAAGTTGAATGCATATCATAGGTTATTGGTGGATTTGAATACCTAGTATCCATATTATCATTGTTTACATATCTTGATATTTGCATCTTTTACTTTTATTATTTCAGTCACTTGAAAATCATATCGTCGTATCGACAAAAACAAACCCCTTTTGGTTACTCTCTGAATCAGGATTTAGAATCAACTTCTACACTCTCCAAGTCTCTGTGGTTCGACTTGTGTTTGCCCTGTGTTGCTTGTCGACACTGTGCATGCGGTTATACAATAGTAGGTATCTTTCCGAGCCTACCAAGTTTTTGGCGCCGTTAAGGACTCGGTAGTGGTGTAGTTCATTTTTCATCTCCTGTCACTGTTCATAAATTGTCTCCTGGAACTGTAGCATTTTACTGTAGATAAAACGCTGTACACAAAGTCACTGTTACTGTAGCATATTCAGGAACACCAAAAAAAAAAAAAAAACGCCCGCCCAGAACAGTCGCATAAAACTGTCGCACTTCAACAACAGTTATTCACTGTGTCACTGTTAAACAACGACAGTTATTCTCTGTGTCGTTCTTCGTGTTCTTCGTGTTCTTCATCTGTACTGTTACTGTAGCAACGATAGTTCACTGTTACTGTCACTGTAGCAACGATACTATTCACAGTCAATTTTACATATTTTTTTTTTTGATTTGATTTTCTTTTTTTTAAAACTTTGAAACCCTAACTACCTCTTTTGAGCTCAACAGTGCTGAGTAGCTGTTGTAAAAAAGGCGAAGGAAAGGAGGCTTAAAGAAAACGGAAGAAGTTTTATTTTAATAAAAAAAAAAAAAAAAAAAAAGAGAGTTTATTTTATTTATTTTTAGTTTGTATTTAGGATTCCTTTACTCTTGTAATTTTATTTTTCTTTTGCACTTTATTTTGGACTTGGACATTCTATTTTTTTTTTATTTTTAAACCCTACGGAAGGGTATTATTAAATATCAACGTTTATAGAGAAGGACGGTGATTACAATATCACCTCGGCCCCTCGGGTTCGTTCATGACATAGGAGTCGTGGCAGGAGTCGACAACAACGGTTCATCCCCGTCTGGAACAGGAGGTAAGTTTGTCGAAACACTGCGAATCCCTTGTTAGCGATTTCTTGTATTCCTTCGTTTGCATATATGTTGAGGAATTGAATACGACTGCTTTATTTTCCTAGTAAAGGGCAAGGACTGGCCATACAAGATAAGGGTTCGGATTTCATCACCGTTCTCTTCTTGCCGCCTTAGGAAAACGATACATACGCGAACCTAAGCTTTAAAATTTTGAATAGAACAAGACCTATAAGGTAACGAGCTTAGTAGGAAAGTCATATGAAAAATATTGGTTACTCTTTAAGCATACTTCGAAGTTCATGACGGTTTTCAGTAAATTGAATGCGTGACTGCGCCTTTTAATACGGTGAGGCCTTGGGTATCAAAGCTCTTCCGGCTTCCTCGCCTCTATTCAATTTACTTAAACTCGGATTGATTCGAGAGGGTTTTTCTCAGTTATAACGAATTCCCTTTCGAAGGATTAGAAGCTGGTCTAGAAAACAATCTAATTGGAGCCATCATGCTTTTGTTTGCTAGAAATCAGTATTAGGTTTCTTGTGGTGGAGTCATCCTTGTTTGTGATTGCATAGAACTTTCCTTCTAGGTGAATGGTTAACATGCTTGATGTGCTAGCTAGGCTATGATTGTGTCTTTTAGAGACCATACACGCTAGACTAGTTAGAATCAGTCAAGAAAGAGTTAATTGAAATACATAGTTCTGAAGCAGACAGTCCAAACCCATCCGAAACAATGGGAGAACCAAAGAAACCCGGTCAGTAGTTCAAAGGACTACATGTACCCAACGAGGACAACCCAGTCCTCATGCATTGTCTCACCAGCTATTGATGGACAATTTGAGCTAAAGGCAAGTATCCTCAATATGTTGCCTAAATTTAAAGGGTTAGTCGAAAATCCCTACCACCATGTGAGAGAGTTCGTGAAATTTGTGGGACTCTTGCGGATCAACCAAATGACGGATGAGCACCTCAAAATGAAACTTTTCCTTTTTCTTTGATAGACAAAGCCAAGACTTGGCTGTGTGCTCAACAACCACAGTCATTTCATACATGGGATGCTCTTACGAAGAGTTCTTCTTCCCAAAACCATAAGACTACGACAATTCACAAAGTACGAATAGTTTTGTGCAATTAGAGGAGGAAACTTTGGCAAAATATTTGGAGAGATTCAATGAATTATTGCTCCAATGTCCTCACCATGGTTTTGAAAAATGGAGACTTGTGCAAATTTTGTATGAAGGTTTAGATGTCAAGAACCTAACTACGTTGAGACCATGTGCAATGGTCGATTTATTGAAAAAAAGCTGATGAGTCTTGGGATTTCTTAATCGAAGTATTTGAAAAGACTCAGCAGTGGGAATCCCGTGAACCAAATAGGATTACCTTTTCATCCAATGTTCATAGAATTGACTCTGACTTCGAAGGAAGTGCAAAGATGGCATACTTGGCCAGGAGAATAGAAAAGCTAGAGCTAGAAAAGAATGGAAAAACTAATATCCCTACTCTCCGTAGTCAAATTGAAATGGCCACTTGTGCCGCATGCCATGGTTCAGACCATCTAGTGGACACTTGTCAGACCTCCATGCATTTCAAGAGTCTAAACCAGGAAGCCAATGTATTGTACCAAAGGCAAGAGAACAACCCATATTCTCAGACCTACAACCCGGGGTGAGAAATCACCCTAACTTTTCATGGTCAAGGGGGCATGTGCAAGGGGGAACATCAAATAATAACCAAGGATACCCTTATCCTAGAAACCCCCAAGTGCAACCACATTCTCAGGACCCTGCAGAGAAAAAGCCTAGCTTCGAAGAAAGTTTCGGTTTGTTGACCCAAAATTTGGTACAACTTCAAAAAGACCACAGACCAACGTTTTCAAGTCTAGAACTTAAAATGGGTCAAATTTGTGAAGCATTGAATGAAAGAGACAAAGGCAAACTTCCTAGTCAACCCCAACAAAATCCAAAAAAATGTATATCGATGCGAGAAAATTCAACTCGAAATGAGGCCTCCAATAATCAAGTAAATGCTGTCACCACTCTTCGTAGTGGTAAAGTTGTTGAAAACAATGTAGGTGTACCACAGTCGAGTGAGTCTACATCAGACTCACCTGTGCATAAAATACCACAGAAAACACCTATTGTTGAAAACAAATCTGAGCAACATAAGAATTCCCATAATTCTAATGTCTCTACCACCATCTCATGTACATTGCTCCATTCCCAAAGATTGGTGCAACAAAAAGAGAGTACACAGACAATGCAGATTTTAGAAATGTTCAAACGAGTTAACATCAACATCCCATTTCTTGATGCAATCAAGCAAGTCCCTACTTATGCTAAATTCCTTAAGGATCTATGCACACAAAGCGAAAGCTTCATGTGCATAAGCGTGCTTTTCTCACTGAGCAAGTGAGTGAAATCATTCAAAGAAACACACCACCTAAGTTTAAAGACCCAGGTAGTCCAACTATCACATGCAAAATAGGTGACCATACGGTTAAGAAGGCGTTGCTAGACTTAGGGGCAAGTGTGAATTTCTTGCCATATTCGGTATATGTGAGTTAGGTCTTGAGAGTTGAAGGCAACACTATAACTGCTGCCGATTGGTGATTGAATCCGTCAAGTGCCACGTGGTGTGGTAGAAGATGTTTTGATTAAGGTTGATAAATTTTACTTTCTGTGGACTTCATCGTTTTAGATACTCGGCTGTGCAAAACCCTGACAGTCACATTCATCATTTTGGGACGTCCTTTCTTAGCGACGTCCAATGCAATCATTAACTGCCGTAATGGGTAGTGATGAAGTTGTCATTTGGTAATATGACTGTGGAGTTGAATGTTTTCAATGCTAGCCAAAAACATTTAGATCTTGATAATGATAATGATGTGCATGAAATCAACATGATTGAAAGTTTGATTCAGGAGTCGCTACCTAGTAGCATGTCTGTTGACCCCTTGGATGCTTGGTTGAATAATTTCAACCTGGATCTGTTTGATGATGAATACATAAGTGAAGTGAATACTTTGCTTGAATCCACACCACTCATGGACACGTCTAAGTGGAAAGCTAGAGTGGAACCACTTCACTCTTGGAATCCAAGCAATTTCCATCTCTTGTTGAGCCACCAAAGCTTCGAACTGGAAACCATTGCCTGATACTCTTAAATATGTTTTTTGGGACCTTAATACTTTGCCTGTAATCATTTCATCCTTAGATACAAAACGGAAAGAAACTTTTAGAAGTGCTTAAGGAGCATAAAGAAGCATTAGGATGGACCATCTCGGACCTTAAAGGCATAAGTCCCACTGATTGCATGCACCATATAAACAACATGAGGACCAATGCCAAACCATCTAGGGAGATGCAAAGGCGTCTCAATCCTAACATGAAAGAGGTTGTTAAGAGTGAGATCATAAAGCTTCTTGATGCGGGTATCATATACCCAGTTCCTGATAGCAAGTGGGTCAGTCCACTTGAATGGGACTGACCCTTCTTGATGCGGGTATCATATACCCAGTTCCTGATAACATATTTTTCAACACAATAACCCTCTTTATTTATACACAAAAGATAAGTTGATTGAATTGTAATCCGATCACATGCCATTATTAGCTCAAGATGAAGATGATAGAGAAGAGTTAATGCATCTTAAACGTGATTTCGTTCATCTTGAAAAAGAGCGTGACAGACATATTTGATCCTTCCCAGCCGGGGATGCAGACGTAACTCCTGCAGAGGCACAATTAGTTCCCTAGATAACCAAAAGTCCCAAGTGGAAGAGACCATGACATTGTCGAAAATATGACAGACCTAAATGACAGACCTAAATGTTCTCGTGAATATAAAGCCCCATGACATTGTCGTCTTTCGGCTTTAAATACATGACGTATGTACACTTCGCCTTGGTGACCATTGATCTCGTCTTATCTCTTCTCTGTATTATTGCCTCTTGTGGATTGTTGCGCAAATATGACAAGCCTTAATACTCCCGTGGTAAAATGCCTCATGACATTTGCGTCTATAGATACTATCATCTCCCTAATGGAGGGTGTCGCCCTTATCATCCCCCTGGTTTCCCCTTCAAGGAGACGTACCTATACCATACAAGGTTGGATCCTCCCATCGGTCTTAAAAACAACCAGTTGTTTCGCAGACTCTTATCCCTTTGCCTATATGGCTCATGGTTATGAGACTACACCGTAAGTTGGGTTTATTCGGACGAAGTGCATCATAGCAAAGACTTTCCAAGAATGGCAGTGCGATCCGGATACCCCAGGGCACTCTTGGCTCAGCAGGTGTACCTCGCGCCTTGGTCGGATTCACCTCCTTGAAGAGACCCTTAGTCTTCAACCTAAATCATAAATTTAAGTTGAAAATCCAAGGTACCTCTCTTCGGATGGGATTTATTGACCCCAAATCTCCATGACCCGGGTTAAGTGGGCGGATTGTAACCTTTCCTGAGACATGCAATAGGTTCGCCCTTCATAGTGTGATTTAGGTTTACATTTGCCTCTTGCGAAATTTTATTTTCGCGAACTAAGTACGCCATACAAAGTTCGCCTCTATCTTTGTGTTTCTTGCGAAATTTTCGCATGTCTATTCTATTACCACGGATATAATTTGCGATATTATGTAAATTACATTTAACAAATTTAATCTACGTGGAAATCATAGCACATTTCTTTTCTGTTTTTACAAATATATTCTTGCTACTGTTTATGCTAGATCTTTTATGGATAATATTTCTTTAGATATAATCAATTCCATGGTCGATCAAGTTTATGACCGATATCTTTTCCCTTAGGATCCATCAATTTATATTCCCCTACTCCAACTATTTCTTTGATGATATATGGTCTGTTAGAGCATTGCTCGGTTGAACCCACCAAGCGTTGGTATGTCAAGTTTGGTTGTCATATTTTAGTGAAGCAAAACTCATTTAAGAGTCGCTTAATTTAAATGTATTAGAGTCAACTTCGTATAGGTTAGGTTGAAAGTATTAGGATGAGACATTACAAGTATTGCAAAGACTTTAATAAGTGAAGAAGAACGGAGCTACAACGACAACATAATCCTTACACTTGAGGTTAGTGATATTTGAATTGAACTGTTTCATTCCATAACGTATCTTTCAAGTCGTGCATATTGAAAACATAAAACTTCGAAGCATGAACACTCTAGATAGACATAGTATTAAGGAATAAAATATGAAATTTCTTGCTTAACCATTACAGTTTGTATATAAGACATAAGCATATTCGTATGAATGCTATTGTGATTATGTATGGGTATGAGGTGAGCATTTCATCCTAGGGAACAATGTTTACATGTATTCTAAGGAAGTAAGTTCATGATATGTGTTGTGAACCGAAAAGGAAATCGGCAGGCGTTATTGGGGCTGTTCTTCATTGCATATCTTATGAATGACCAATATGTGCAATTAGTATAACCGCTCACGACTTGTTTGTGTTCTTGGTAAAACTATTCACATAAGGCCTGACTTATGTATTGGTATGACTTTTATTAGTGAAACCGATCTTAAGTAATCACCTGGGGTATGATCGGGTTGTGTATTTCTGAACTTATTACTGGGAAGACGGGAACCTATCCTAGTAAGAGGTGAAGTGCATCCAAGGGAACCGATCCTTATATGAGGTGCGGCAAAAGGGTTTTATGGAAGAAAGGGAGACCGATCCTATGAACATGTGCAACAAGTTTTTTGGAAGGGGGAACCGATCCTATGGACATGTGCAGTGCATACAAGTTAGATACCAAATATATGTGGGGAACCGATCCTAGTACCTAGTCATTTGTATCTTTGGTAAGCTAGTGTAACTATGCACAGTACTAACATGAAGGTAGAACCGAAACTTGTTTTGGTAGAACTGTAAACCTATGAGTTGTGATTGAGTGGTACTTGATCAATCACATAGTTTTTGAAAGTCAGATGAACCAATTCTAAACTTATTTGGAAGTGTGGTAAATCGGTTTCAAGTGAGCAAGCATGGTAAAGACTTGAAAGAGTAAGAAGTCGACACTCTTTGAACACGGTGCATTAATGCTTATTCTATTTTGTTCAAAGATATTCCTTAACGGTTAAAAAGTAAGTAAATCCCAAGATCGAATTAAATAAGTTAAGAATCTTTTTAATTAAGGATTTTTAATTATATATGGAAAATAAGAATTAGTAATGTGCATTTGCTAATTAAATATTTTCAATGAGATTCGATCACATTTTTTGACAGTGCATTCATGGGGGAATTATGAAAACCGAATTTGGGTAAATATGGAAAATATCTTGACTTACTCTTTTGTATTTGTTCGGTGAAGCCGCCTATCGGAGAGGAGAGTAATCCAATTAGGTGAAATCTCTTACGACCGCTCAATTTAAAGTATTCTTTGGGATTGAGAAGCTCTAGCGCCACCCGTTGGTGGGAAACTAGATACTGCGGTTTATCTTTAGTTTTTGTATTTATTTGATTGACTAACGGTGGTTGAATCTTGATTTTACCTAGTTTGTTTATGGTTGAGAATCTTCTCTTCTGATATAAGATTCACTCCAACTAGTTCAAGGTTTCGACAGGGATCTTTAGACTGTTGTTAGATCTAAAGACGATCTTGTGATAATCCATTGTTAACGAGACTACGTTCTGTGTGTGATTGATCACAAGAGATTCAAGTGATTGTGTGCAGGTGTTTATTGAAGATCTAAAAAGATATTGAAGATTTCTTACTTGGTGTTTTTATAATCTTTGGTGTGCACAATACTTGTTTGGGAAAAAGAGGATCCAATTAATAATCTGTTTATCCTTGTGGTAGATTGGATTGATTAATTGAGGAAGATCGGCATCAACACATATCACTTGGTTGAAGAGTGTTGTTGGCTTAATATTAGTGATTACCTTTGGGTGATTAAATGTAAGATAGATCTTGGAACCTGGCAAAGGAGTTTATGTTAATATATATAGAAGATCCTTTGCTAACTCATATCACTTGGTTGAAGAGAGTTGATACCAAACAGATTTGTTGTTCCTTTACTGTTTGGAATACGAACCAAATGAATTGGTCCAAGTACGTGACTTGTTTACATGTTGGAGGCGTGGGAATACAGACGGGACTAGGTGAAATATAGGTTTAGTTGCTTGGTCTCAAATATACGAAGTTGTCTTATTTTGTATAGCGGCTTAATCCTGTGAGTATTCAATTCTGGACTAGGTCTCAGGATTTTTTCTGCATTTGCGGTTTCCTCGTTAATAAAATCTTTCTGTGTCATTTACTTTATATTTCCGCATTATAATGGTTTTATTATAATTAAAGTAAATTGCACAAATGTTATTTCCAATTTACTTGATACGTGAATGAACGAGGTGTCGAACTCGCAAAGATAAATTTCTCTACTTCTCTTTACACTAGCAAATATTATAATATAAGCAGGATCATCCCAAGGGAGGTATGAAGTTCAAGTTGTTATGCAAATACTCTTAGCAAAGATGATTTTGTTGTAGAAATTCTAAAAATTGTAAATTGTATTCAAATATGAGATGTAATTGATTAAAGGTTCATTCTAGACCACGGAATACAAACCAAATTGATAGATAGCCAAATTCTTCGCATTATATCGTTACTAACAACCCTAAAATAATTAGTACGCTCAACTATTCCGTTATTATCTCTTAAGCTCACCGGATACGGAAGCGCTCGACTACCGGTTTCTACTTGCCAAATTTCCTAGAGATATGCTTACTAGGTGTGACTTAAACAAGTGCTCTAAGTTTTGTGAGATAAGTTTGCTACTAGTGATGAACTCAAAAGCATGAATCACCTACTAGTGTTGATTTCTACATATGGGTACTTAACAAAGTCCCATCATCAATACCCACATATTGCTACTTGTGTTTATCTTCTCTAGACAATTATGGGTCGAATAAAATCTAAACTAGCAATAGAATTAAGAACTAATGATTCAATTTCGAACTTAAACCATTAACAAATAATCCATAAACAATATTATCATAGTAGAAATCAAACAATAACATACATAAATGCAAGAGAACAAGTTATTTCATATCAATTATATATTCATATTTCGGGCTTCGAAATCACCCTTAATCAAGAAGAGTTTTAGTTACTCATAATAATGGAGTTCATCATCAAATATAATAATTAAAATAAAGTAAAGTAGATGAATATCAAATCGGAAGCAAACCATAGTGCGGCTCTCTGCAAAACTCCAAGAAGAATACGTGATAATAAAAGTGTAGAAATCCTCCCTTTTTGTAGCTTTTTATCCTTTCCAATATTAGGTCAAGTATCAAAAGTCCAAGTCCAATATATCCACCAAGCCCATATAATTCATGTGTGAGAGTAGCCCAGTAGAAAAATCTGACCCCAAAAATAATCGTCGGAAAGTTGTGGAAGTGCCGGAATTTTATCGGAAGAGTCGTCGGAATTCATCTCAGACGAACGGAAAATATCTCCGGTCAAACTGTTCATACCTCTAGTCAACTGAGCCATGAGTGAGTCAGTTGACTATCTTGGTTGAATGAGCTGAGTTGTCTTTACAAGCCAAACCTGCTATGCATAATTCACAGCATCTCAGCCAGCCATGTTGGATGTACTTCACCAGTTAGACTCCATCCATGATGTCTCTACATTACCTACACCATCTGCTGCATCACTCTTGCACCGCTTGAGCCATTCTCCATTTCACTCTTGTGAACCACTATCTACTCATCCATTCATGTTATCTCCATCACCTTCATCGAGTCCTGCACTTCACATGAGCCAAGTTCTCTTTCGTATTCTCTGCCATGAGTGAGTGCTCATCCTCGCCGTCAATTTCCAAATCATTTGAATCCATTTTCTACGGCACTGCCCTGCAAAAAACCATATTATCCATCTTCTCAGCAACATCAGCTCGAAACCACAATTTATGGTAACTCCTACATATTGCAGCTTCATCCATCACCTGTTCAGCTCACCACCACTTCCATTCCCATCTAAAAATCACTGGAATCCTCAACTGCACCAGTTAACAACCATGGCTTGACTGCAACTTCTATTTTCTTGTCTATCTGCATCAACTCTAATCCCACACAAACTGTGGCTATTACTCAGCTCAAACACCATGGAAAACCATCAGTTCACAGCTACCTGATACACATATTACCAGCAACAATAGCTCAACTAAATCATTCACTGCTGCTGCAACTTTAGCTACAACCCTGCCTGCAACTTAGTTAAACTACTCCATCTCACTGCAATGTGATCAACCACTTCAAGCATCACCTGACCTTCTTATCTTCTCAGTTCCATTTGCTTCTCAATTCATACCACCAGTTTTAGTCGCAGAAATCAGCTCCATCTAATCTGAACCTTTAAATCCTCCCTTGCAGTTCATTCATTTCAGCGCACACACATGCCATCACTGCAAAACACCACCTAGTACTTCATATCATCACATGCAGTTCATACAAACTAACCGCAACATCAGTTTCATCTCTAGATATGAGCTCAATAACACCACAGGACCCATTTGTCACTCCCATTTACAACCCTGCTAGCAACTTCAACAGTAATTGCTCCACTTCTTTCTTGTACTTTGTTCTTCTCATCTTGAGCTCTGATTTGACTCAAACCCACAGCTAACCTTCAATAGCAGCAGCACCAATTCCCATAACTTCTAACTCTTCGCTGCAAACACAGCCTTCCAATCCATGGCTCCACTATGCTACATAGCAGCAGAAATTTGAATCCACTATGGAACGACCGTGTTTTGTTCCGGACATACCGTTTCTACAGAGATCAATAATATTATTAATTTTGAATCTCGCATCAACTGCAACCTGTTGGTTCAGTGTCTCCATCCAAGGTTTCTTTTGAATCTCCCTCGACCGGAAAAATTCGATGAATTATCATAATCCAATTAACCAATAGTTCATTGCAGATAACTCCAAGCCGATTTAACCGTACAGGAGAAATGGAAGATAATTGCATATTGATCGAATCATTGGCATTGTATCTTCTAACATTGTTTTTCTGTGAAGGCAATTTTTGTAAACCTTGAACTTTTAATAAAAATCACCAAAAGGTGTCTTCGTACGTATTCCAAAAGGCGTAACTTATCATGTCTTAAACCAAAAGGCGCCTGTTACTGAAAGGGAAACTTAAACCAAAGACACCATAGCCAAACATCATATTTTTTCGGACTGTTCCACATGAATCTTTTGTAGATAGTGAGATAATTGTTTAGTATTTTCCACATGGCTCTTGTATTGGAGAAAACATCAGGGTTTTTATTGTTCCGACTCCTCAAAAATTCCACATGTTGAACGTTTGAGATATTGGGAAATGGGAAATGCTTCTTTTTATCTTTAATGACGCAACTGTTGATGAACAACTAATTAGAGTGATGCATGACCGTTGAAGTATCCAAATGTATTGTGTCTAAAGTGTGTGACCGTTGAAGTATCCAAATGTATTGTGTCTAAAGTGCGTGACCGTTGAAGTGCGTAGCATGGGTTGTGTCTCAAACTATATCTCTTGGATTAGCCAATTAGATCCCGATGACCAGGGGCGGAGCCACATGGAGAGGTAGGTGTGCACTTGCCCCCCCTCAAATGTGAGCTCTCAAGCCTAATTTAAGCTAGTTTATCCAATTTTCGGTCATTTTAACCCTTTTGCACCCCCTTAAACATGCATAAATTGATAAGGTGACCACCCAATTCTTGATTTAAAGCCCTCATTGATGACATGGAAATTTCATGCGATATGGCCTCATTAGATGCAAGAATAATTGTGGGGACGACATGTGGCGTTTTGGGGTCTCTTATTATAAAGAAAGATTTGTCTAACCAAGACATTTTCTTATTTTCTTTTCATTTGTTTCTTTTCTTAAGTTAACCAGTTATGATTATATCTTTTTGAATTGAAATCTTTTCTCTCTGCGAGTCCTATTCATATTTTGTAATATACGATGTTATACACCATTGAAAAAAATAAATAAAATAAATAAATAAAGTGCAACATCATCAGGGAATGCTTACATCCACGAGGGCTACTCTTCTTATAATAACCCTCAACTGTAGAGTTGCATACAAAAGCCACACAACTAATCCAGGTTGTAATTAATTAATCACCTTGTGTTTGTCACATCAAAGAATCATACAAATTTGGTGAACTTCAAGACATTCAGTACAGGAATAAGTCATGAAAGTTCTCAATACTTAACTTGGCCCAACATACATGTGCTCCGGTATCCATCTCGTCTACTCAGTCCCCTGGGATGTCCTACCCGTCCTGTCTTTATGTTGCATCCGTGTTTCTTAGGGTAAGACTTGTTGGAAAATATGGGTAAAAACGGAGGATGAAATAAACATAAAGAAAATTGTTGTTGTACTTAAAAGCTTTCAAGGCTCGGGGTGATTTCTTTTTTAGCGATTATTTCTACCCTCCCAATATAAATTGGCGATTTCCTGTAATTATGCGAAAATAATGCCTTCGGGATACAATGAAAGCCTACAACAGAAATTGGATTCAAGGTTTGCACCCCTTGACCTGACCAAGAACACATGAGAGAGATTTCTGATGATGCTTTAGATAGAGAGAAAACATGTTGAATTCATTCTCAAGAATGGGAGAATTCCTTCACTACTTATAGGGTTATTCATGACTATTGGAGATGCCTCTTCACTTCCAAAAGACACATAAGGTGTGCATTGGGAATGGTTGTGTCATTTATGAACCATCACACCTATTAGAGGTGTCCCTTCATCTCAACTAACATCCATTGTGTTTATCCAACACAGAACACTTCCCCATCATAGTGACAAACCAAAGCGAAAAGCAGTTTTATTTTCAAAGTTGTGAAATATCCAACAATCTCCCCCTATTTTCAAAAACCAAAAACATAAAATAAAATAAACTTATAAAACAGGATTTTGCATCACTCAAGTGACTTCCTCGTGCCGAGTGGGATCAAGCCAACGTAGTTCAAGCACAATTGGGACTAGCATCATCGCTGAAATCAATACATAAATGATAGGTACCTTCTGGGTTTGAACCTTCACTTAGTGTAAGAAACTCAAAGCCTTATCGAGATTCTATGGTGAAACCGAGTCTTGAACCAAGTATCCCTTATGATAAACCAGAGTCTCTCACACATATTGATTCCATAAATCATGTGTTCTGTGAGCTAAGCACTATAAAGGCCTTGTGCTTATATCCTTATTCATGAGTCTTCTTTAGAGAACAGTCTTCTTCTCTTAGGAAACGACCCACATTTCCATACTCATATAGGTAAGTCTCGAAGGTGTTTCGAGACACCTTTTACTAATCACAGACTCATTAAGGATTTACATCCATCCTATTTTCTTACGAGAAAAACCAGCACTAACTTGAAATGGGAAGTTTTATGTTAGTGCTCCATAATCTCTGACCATAACTTGTTGGTACCACATTGAACCTTGTTTATCTTTTTCAAAACATAGGTTGGGTTTCTGCTATGGGAGATCAACCTTCCTTCATGAGACCTTAGTCCCATTTCTATATACTTCATTGAAATTAATTCCTTTGGGAGACTCTTCATAAGTAGGTCTACCAAGCTTTTCTCCGTTTCAATGGTTACTGCAATTACTCCTTTCTTGAGTAATTGACTTATCATTCCTTGTCTAAGACTTGTATGTCTTGACTTTTCATTATAAGTCTTGTTAAAGCGTTATAGATCATATCCTGATTCACAATTAATCAAGACCTCCTAAGATGGCTTCTTCCAAAAATGGGATCTTTACAAGTTAGGTTCTAAGCCATTCCTCCACATTAATTGCATCTACTCATGCAATCAATTTGAAAACATTATTAAAAATGTTCCTATTTGATTTTACAAAATAATTGTAACTTCTCTAGTGATCTAATTAACATTTACGGTTAATTCACAAGAAGTCATTATAGACTTCCATACACTAGAGGCATAGAAAATTTGTAGGAAACATATATTTGCTATCTCAACAAATATAATACCTTGATGAGTAACTCTTTTACTCAAGCCAATCCTCTACAAATTCATACCCAAAAACATAGACAATGTCTATTTAACATTCTACATTATGTAATGCAAATGTTCATAATTTATGCATCCAGTAATATCGTAACACCTCATCGTTGGATATTTGGTCTACCGCTTCAATCTTCCAATACGTTACATTTTCACCGGTATTCCACTTTTCCCTTTCAATGTCATTTAAGACATGCCAATTTCCAAATTTGGAACCTATAATTCTTATCGAACTATGCTCATATCGCACAATTGGTATATCGACAATAATGACGATCTTGGTTGTAAAATTAACAATAGAAAATATTATGACATTGTCATAAAATTTCTCCTATTTTTTTTTTCCCAACAATAGACACCTGCGGTTCGGAACCAGTGTCAACAAATTCCTCACGGGACAACTTTCATCGTTTTCCCCATTTCATGTCATTCTCAAATGTCATGAATTACAAAATTGGGAAAAGATGATTTCGGATTACAAGGTTTTGAAGTACCCAAATCATCACCACAGAGATGCCAAAATTCTCCCAACGGTAAGAAGAATTTATTCATGAATGGTTAATGTACAACCATGCCATCGGCAGAAACAAAGAATCAAATCTCAAAAATATTCTCACATGAATCCCCTGATCCAAGTTCATACAGAGTTCCTGAAATGGAAATCTTCAAAGTTCAACTCCCACCAAACACGAAGTCGAACGATTTTCCTATAGCTCTGTCTAAATAAGAGAAATGAAAGTGAAACCATCCACGAGGTAACGGTTATAAATATGAACGACACATTCCATGTACAACCATCAGAACTCATAATGGTTCAAAGCATTATAAAGCATTTAAACCATAATTCATATATGGAATGACCAATGATTTGGTCCCTAAAGTTTTGATGAATGACCCTATGTCCCCGTTCAACTAAGAGGTGCGTCTATTCATTTTGGGATCAAAACAAAAAGAAAAACTTAAATATGGCTTTGTTTACCTAGTCCATGCTTAATTAAACAAAAGAAAGAAAAAAAATCTTATAATTCCTAATCCCAACGTTGAATGAATAGGCATGTTAGAATCAGATCACGGCATGATATGATAACAAAACAAAGAGTCGAAATGGAGACTTATCTTGTTCAGTGAAAGTTTCCCTTAGCAACAACCATTGAGAATCAATGCGCCATTAATCCTTGAAAACAACCGCTGAAAATCAATGCGCCATTAATCCTTGAAAACAACTTCCCAGGAAATCAATGTTTACAAGTTACAACTTTCGCCTTTCGTTTTCTCTCCTTATTTATTCGCCCCACAAATTGTAATCAGGCAATTTATATGTGCCTAACCCAAAAGCCCAACTCACGGTAGTATCATGAAGAAGCCCAATCATCCAGAAATCTTCATGAGAATCACGAACGAGGAAGAAGAACTTTCTAAAAAGAAAACAACAAAGCTTCCAATTCATGATCCGCCGAAAATATTCTCACATTCAACCACGTTGAATTAATGATTTTCACCCTCCATAGTCAAAGAAATAATCGTCAAAAACCGTTGGAAAATATGGGTAAAAACGGAGGATGAAATAAATATAAAGAAAATTGTTGTTGTACTCAAAAGCTTTCAAGGCTCGGGTGATTTCTTTTAGACGATTATTTCTACCTCCCAATATAAATTGGCGATTGCAACGGGTATGCGAAATAATGCCTTCGGGATACAATGAAAGCCCCACAACAGAAATTGATTCAAGGTTTGCACCCTTGACCCAACCAAGAACACATGAGAGAGATTTCTGATGATGCTTTAGATAGAGAGAAAACATGTTGAATTCATTCTCAAGAATGGGAGAATTCCTTCACTACTTATAGGGTTATTCATGCCTATTGGAGATGCCTCTTCACTTCCAAAAGACACATAAGGTGTCTGTTGGGAATGGTTGTGTCATTTATGAACCATCACACCTATTAGAGGTGTCCCTTCATGTCCAACTAACATCCATTGTGTTTATCCAACACAGAACACTTCCCCATCATAGTGACAAACCAAAAGCAAAAACAGGTTTTATTTCTAAGTTATTGAAAATATCCAACAAGACTTAAGGGTTACAGCAACAGCAATAGATAGCTGGATGTTGTGTCTACAGAAGGATTGGGTCCATTAAGTAAAGGAGAGAGAGAAAGCTATAACAACTCATATAAGTTTGTTTACAGACTTTTCGATTAATATAAGTTTGTTTATAAACAAAGACCAAATTGTGAATCTGTGATGCAAGCTAAAGTCATGACAGTGTCTATCACCCAAAGTTGGGAGTCTTGGGACCAATCTATATTTATATGAAATGAAATCTAATATGAATATAGAAAGATGATGAAATCTATATCAAGGTTGGTTTACATATGGAGCCATTTTGTCTTTGTTCCTTCAATAGTCAATAAACAGGACAATAAGAAACTTCCAATTATGAAACTTATTCAGAGAGAAATGTCAAAGAGAAGAACCTTGTTTTCCACATTTTGACAATTACCGAGTTCGAACCTCTACTATTTGTAGTGAATTACCTGACCACTTGATGGTTCTCTTTATTGGTTGAAACCGCAGCTATGAGGGGAACGTGCGACTCCTAATTAGTATGATTAGCCCATAAGAATTGCCTTCTTTTTAAAATATAACCCATTTTTATCAAGTTTGATCCTTCGTTTTTGGTCCATAGAATTTGACTAGAATATTAAGTTAGATTTTTTTCCTACTATTCATTTTATAAACTAGTTCTTAATAAATCAACTATTCTACACTCCACGAAACTATATACGTGATTTCCATGAGAGGAATTGAACGGATACTAGAATGAATTATTCTGTGTATTGGGATAGAAGTGGGCCGAAATGGATCCATCCTCTCAAACGGTGTTGGTTCGGTGGATAAAGCATTTTTTTTTTTGAAACAAGATAAAGCATTTCTGTTAATAAATTGAGTTTTCTTTATGGGTTACAAGATTACTCCGTACGTGCATATGCACGTGCAAGTTGGAAATGAAACCCATGCCTCTTTTTCTGTTATCACAAAGACCGGAATTCACCGCTTGGTATCCCTTTATATTTATAATATGCAAATTACTAACATACCCTGGCCTTTATGTGTAACCCATAGTACTCATGTGGCATGATATAAGGGTAATTTAGGAAACCGGAATTTTAGCAGTGTTTTATGCACGTGCCTATCCCTTGTGGCTGTTTCGAAGTATGTTTAACCTTTTCAAGGGACCCTCCCAATATCGTTCTTTAAATTCTATCTTCAACGGATTTTTATTTTGTACTTTTACAATTATAGCCTCATTTAATTTAAAGAACATTTTTGAGAAAGCTGTACAAATGAGGGTAAAATCGGACATTCGAAAATTGCATCTTCACTCACTAATCACATGAACAGTAAGGGGTCTTCCCTTTATATATTAGATAGAATAGATAAACTACAACGCACACCACTAAATATATGTCTAAATAAATTGAGATATTTGTTTAATTAGTTGTGGAGGACCAAGTTGTAAAATCTAACATTCAGTTCAATGAATATTTGGCACTTGCCAATCTCCATCGTCCCCTTGCAAACGTATCATCTCAAAGAGCTTTGAATGCGCGCAAAAGGATGGAAACCAGCCATGCCTAATAAAGACGGACGAAGTCATTGATGAAAACAGTCCCCACACGGAACAAACAAACTTGTCTTTGAAATTTTTGGGTTCAAACAGTTCACCAATATGGACCCTTACCTAAAAATTTATGTAGAAATCAAATGGACCATGAACCTAGTTTGACTCAGCACATATTACCTTCATCACCTATAATGAAATACAATCAAATCTCATTTCTAAACCACCTCCAACATCTCCACCTCTAATTTTAGGACCTTCACCACTATAATCTAAAATAGTCAGGTAAATTCATTATAGTAGGATCTTCCACCAACAACGCCTTTTCCTCCTTTTTCTATCGTCTACAAACATCACCAACACCAGATCATTATTATAAAAAATCATCATTAAAAAATAATGATACATCAATATTGTCAAAACTAGGGTTTTGTGTCGGTGAAATGTCAGAAAAATAATGAAACCAAATTTGGTTTTATCAATTTATACAAAAACGAGACCCGATTAAAAAAAAAAACTCTCTCTCCTCTCTAAACAAACGATTTCCGGCAGGGAGGAAAGCTTATTTTCGGCGACCTTAACTGCTCAGGTCTTCTTAGATCTGAGCAGTAACAAACCTAATCTTCATATCTCATCTTCGATTTAATCATCTACGAATGACGAAACCCAATTTCATTAATCAACCTCCACCTTCATCAACACAACCCTAAAATTCCCGCCATGGATTTAGCAATCATCTTTGGCTAAATCCTCGATTCACCGACCTTTAAACTCAATTGGGTTGTTTGATTGATGTTTATTGTGATACCCTTCTTGTTTCGATGATTTTAACTTGATTTCTTTATGCGCGGATAGATCAGATTTTCGTCTGGTTTCCATCGACAACCTTTCCTACCCTAGTTCACAGATGCAATAATCTCTTCATCGTTCAAATAAGGTAAATTTCAGGCTGGTTTCTCATCAATTTCATCGTCGAAATCCCTAAAGGGGCATTCTTTGGCTTTATCATACCATTTATTTCATATCATGGTGCTAGATGTTCTCAGTAAAACTCACTTTGCTGGTCTGCCTAGAGTCTATTGATTTTTAAATTTTGTGTTTCTTCACCCCTGTGAAACCCTTTGATTTCCATTCCCACCTCACAAGATAAACCTAAAGTTACTTTGATATGTTTGGCCTTTATTGAATTTTCATACTCATTTCCCTTTCTTTGATGGTGGTTTTGTGTGGTCTATAGAACCTTATTTCTTTTGAATCCGTTGTCTCCTTTCCTGCATAGCCTCTCTTGGGCTTGTGAAATTTCTTTCTTATATAAACCTGTTTTGAAAATCGAAAGGCAATTTTAATCCACCAGACTAGTTTCAGTCTTAGCTTTGCTTTAGTTTGTTGGTGGTGTCACGTATTTTAGTCTCATCTCCTTGCCTTGTGTTTTTAGTGTTGTGATACAAAGTTCTTTGCGATTTTAGATTTCAGAGTTGTTTGCGTTAGTTCTTTTAAATTCGTTTTTAGTTTCTTTCCAAGGTTCTGATGTTTCTAATGTAGTTGGTTTTGGTATCAATTGAGTCCTTTTAGCTTCATAGATGCCTTTCAGGATCTGTGTTTAACATGTTTGGTCTCTAGAAAATAGTTCGGTGCCTTACTAAGTGTTCCTACACAAGATAGCTTCCTGTTTTTCATGCCCATGCATAGTTTTACTTCTGCACCATAAATCAAAATTTTCAGCCAAAGAACTTCAGTTCCCTCTCTCAATCAAGATTGACAGTACTCATCTTCACAATAAACTCATACAAGCACTAATGCATTATTAGTGGAACCCGTGGGAATCCATCCTTTCACTTTGGTCCTTTTTAGGATTTTCAGTTCATCTTTGAGTCTTGACCAAGATGACATATCTTTCTCTGCAATCAGCATCATCAGCACCTTCACAAGTTGATTTCTACGAGTGTTCAAATCCTAATATTGTATCACAACTTTAACTCCATTGTCTACTTCAGCAACGATCATAACCTAATTGGTATGTAAATCGTCCGGTGAACTCGACAAGTTGTTTCTCAATTTAGTTATTTTTTACATTTAAGCCAAGTGTACTCTCATTACCTTAGTTTAAAACATAATCCGTCTTGTATTTTTATTTTTCAGTTTTAGTACTTGTAGTAAGTTCAGTATTAGTAGTGTTTATTAGCTTCACTTTAGTAGTAGTAGTGTCTATTAGCTTCATCCTTTGAGGGCAAAGATTGGATTTTACTTCAACACTCACTCAAAAATCGCAGTTTGAAGTCATGGATAAAGCCGTTAAACAAGAAGCTTGGAAGAAATCAATTGAGCAGTACCCCGCAACATCTAGAGACAAAGGCCTAACCAGCATCTCAGATCAATTGCAACGAACCACATCACCAACAAACAAGTTCTTTTGACACGTCCATCAAAAATACAGCTTTTCTTGTGGAAAGCATTCGTCGAAGCTCTGCGAAGCCTTGACAAACTCATCCTCGCCAATTCCAGCTACCCCCGTTGCAATTTGAATATGGAGGATGCTACTCTTATTACAATTCAATACCAGGTTATTATTATTTCTCGGCTTATGTGTCCAACTGTATTCGATCCTATGGGATTGTACTGCTTTGTAATAGCCCTTTACTAGTTAATAAAATTTCATGCTTCAAAAAAAAAAATTTATACAAAAACTAAACAACGTTGAAATTGATTTTTATGTTGGTGAAATGTCAGAAAAAATTTCATCAAATTTTACAGAAATTACAACATTGAAACCAATTTTTGTGTTGGTGAAAACAGTCTGTTTTTGTTGATAACAAATTTGGTTTCATTGGATTTTTTCCTACTTTTTTATTATGAAACCAAAATTTAATGGTGAAACAATACGTTTATGTTGAAACCAAATTAGTTTTCAGCTAAACTTTTCCTAGTTTATTCAATTTGGTGCATTTGGTTTCTTCGTTGAAGTTGTGTTGGTGAAATGCAAATTTTATGTTGAAACCAATTGGTTTCATCATTTTTATGCCTAATTAACTGGGGTATTTTAGAAAAATTAATTCAAATGGAGTTTTTATGGATAATTTGTTTAGTTGGAGTTTTTTATATAACTCATGATCCGTTTTTTTAATCTTTCTTTATGAAAAGGGGTAAAATTTAATAAATTAAAGAAAACGGCCAATATTTTTATGAAAAGGGGTAAAATTTAATAAATAAAAGGAAACGGCCAATAGATTCAACTAAAGGTGTAAAACTGGTTGGCACAGCCCAGCACTGCTCATTAAGAGGCGAGCCCTCCGTGCTACGTGTCGTGCTTTCTCGTGCCAGAAATTAAGGCGTGCTTTCTCAAGGGCGTGTTGTGCCAGTAAAATAATCGTGTTGTATCCTGATGTGTTGTGTCGACATTTATTACATTTTTCAAAGTAAATATTTTCGGATATTTATATATTATATGTGTTGTTATTGAAATATTCTAACATTACGAAGATAAAATGTCAAAAATAGGTTAGAAAATACACTTTGTGAAATATACAAAAATATATGTTGTATTTGGTATTGCACTTTTTTTATACATGATATGATGTGGTTTGTTAGCTTGCTGTTCCGTCTTTACACGTTCTTGTTCATGCCACATGTTATTGTGCCATTGTGACGATTAGCCTTGCCCAGCACAACATATTAAGCTAACGTGTTGTGTTGTACTAGGAGATTTCACATGCTAGGTTGTGCTCAAATTTTAACATGCGGTGCTGGGTTTTACTTGTTCTCGTACAAACCTATTTACACCTGTAAATTCAACCCAGTTACAATATTTCGAGCCATGAGATTAACACCCAAAGATGCAATTTTTTTATTTTTTCCAAACATTGAGTTTAGGTAATTAGCTATTTTCTGAACTAATTTCAGTTGGTTGGAAGCCTTATGCCTTGGCATTATTAAAACTTAATCATGGGAGATTGGCATCCATATAAATGGACAAAATACGTAAATCTAGGAATTTTATTTTGGGAAAACAAAAATCTAACAGTAGTGAAGGAATGATTCTTCTCATGATCTATATATATATATTTCTTTAAACCACACAAGATCTGTAAATATGGGGTTATCACATGGATACATTTATGGCAAACTAAAACAATTCCAAATTAGGGCCATTAAGATTATTATATCTAATATTTACTACTTGAGTCAATGATATTTGACCTAGGTTTAAGGATGTAACTTTTAATTAGGTTACTAACATGGGGTTGTTTTGAGGATTTAGGATAAAATTAGAGGGTCTAAGAATAAGTAGACACTGAAATGTGTAGGTTGGTGGTGGTGGAATCTATGATTACTTAGGGAAAGTAAATGGAGAAAAGTCACCGGAAAATACTAATAAAAAAACAAATCACTTATTTTTGTTTGTCAAGAAAATGTGACTAAATTCCACTTCTTCCTTGGTCAAATATTGCTGTTTTCCTTTACATAATTGCCCCTATTGTTAA
Organism: Papaver bracteatum; assembly: GCA_023529315.1. Taxonomy (NCBI): domain Eukaryota; kingdom Viridiplantae; phylum Streptophyta; class Magnoliopsida; order Ranunculales; family Papaveraceae; genus Papaver; species Papaver bracteatum. The sequence goes on from JAJJWX010003295.1 coordinate 134,804, forward strand.
ATAAATTTCTTTGTATTCTTTGTTGGTTTGATTTCATAATTTTTGTGCTAAATATTTGTGAATGTTTATGTATAGCCATGTCGGTCATTATAGCCTAAATCTCTCGACATAAAACAACAGAAATCATCCAAAATAAATCATTTAGAGAGTAAGTTTTATGATAGAATCTAACCTAATCCAAAATGTAGAATGTCAAGTTTAATGGATTCAACAGAGGTGTAAAATGGGACGGGCTAGCACGTTTATGGCACGTCACATCATATTAAAATTTGAGCACATCACGACACAACACGTGACGGGCCCAGCACGGGCACAACACGTTTGTTTAATGTGTTGTGTTGTATGAACAAATAGGCACATCCCATTTCAATTGACACGCCACGATGCCAAGCACGACAAGCAAATAAAGCACGCCACGTCATGCGTAAAATACTACACAATACATCACATTTGATGCATATTTCACAAAAAGATCATCTTTTTAGCCAATTTCTAACATTTTATTTTCGTTATGCTAATTTATTTCTCTAATAATACATGTACTAACTAAAATACCTAAAAAATATTTATTTTGAAAAGCATAAAATAAGTGTGCTAGCACAGTACAACACGTTTATTTTTCTGGCACATCACAGCACGGCACGCCATTTAGCACATCACAACATGTCTGAATCTTTGGCACAGCCCAGCCCATCACACAACATGCTAAGCACGTGACTTCGTGGGATGGGTACATGTATGAAAGCGACACGTTACACCTCTAGATTCAAGTTGGTGTCATCCATTTTTTTCCAATGCATGTTCTATAGTTTTGTAAGATGGTATGTGAGTCCAAAGATACGGAAATTTGATTAGCGTTGAAAAATAGTGTGCTAAAAACCGAAAAACACTATTCGGAATAATAGCGTAATTCAAGCACAAAAAAGCTATTCTTAATTCTGAAGACCGAACCATGCAAACATATTTAGTCAAATACCATTGACCAAGTCAAACATTATTCTTTTTAGCTTTAAACGTTGTTTGGATTAGCGTTTCTATGTTTTCCATCATAAGACTTGAGCTTTTATAAACAATTCCAAATGCGAGCGACATGGAAGATGGAAGATGTAATTCTTCCACCATAAGACTTGATCTTACTGCCTAACAATATGTTTTTATCTGTTTATTTTCCTTGTTAATCATCAAAATTATCAATAATAAATTCCCAATCACAACTTTTAAATCATTATAGTTGAATCTTTTTAATCTCCTGATATTTGTTTATTTATTTTGTACTTGTCACTGAGTAATAATCTCCTGCCGATATATTAAAACATCAAAATGAAATTTATTAAGAAAGTTTCACATATCCTTCTAATTTTAATAAACAGTTAATTGGGGATATTTCACTGTATCTGCCGGCATGGTTTTTCAATGCCGGCAATCCATCGACCATACCGGCATCATTGAAAAACTATGCCGATAACTACAGTAAAAATATCCCCAATTAGTTAATGTATCCTCCAATTTAGTGTTCATTTTAATCTCTTAAATTATTTAATAAATTTTAAATCATTACCAAAATACAAAAAAAAAAAAAAATCATTTCAAAAGAACCCCTTTTTGTTTTTCTCGATAATGGCACTCTTGATATTAACAACAAAACCAAGTCTAAAAGCAATACACCGACTTATTAAATGTTGATTAAATCCGACTAATTAATCCCTCTACTAAATTGTCTAGATTAATGTAATAATAATCTTTTTCTATCTCTATCCCAATCCCTCTCTCTCTCTGTATAAATGTATCAAACAGACACAACCTGTATTTTCCTTTAATGGAGATCTCAATCTCCTCCACCAATCAATACAACCTCTAATATGGGTTTCTCATTTGGTACCAACAACAGCAGCAGTGATGGTGGTGGGAGCGGAGGAGGAAGTGTTTCTCATCAAAACAGAATCAATAGTCCAAACTAGTAGTAGTTATCGGTGCAAAACTCTTCTACAATGTCAGGCCTTATATAGGCTTCAAGAAACTAGAAAAAGGAAATCAACAAAATTAAGAAATAAACCAAAAAACAGAAGCAAAGCCTAAACAGAATGCAAGCTAGAAAATTCTAGAAGAAACTATATTAGGAAGCATGCTAGAATTAGGAGAAACCACTGACTAACTCATTGCGGTAGGAATTTCTTCGTGTCAGGATGTATAGAGGCACTATTTTTCGACACAAACACCATCACAACCAAGTCAACTCACCCAAAAAAAGGTTCTTCTTCAATCGATAATGAATCGACTCTATCGTACTTGTATCTTGGTCGTCGAAATATTTGTATTGGTTCGTATAACCACCAACCTTTCTTTGTGAGGATCCAAATATTTGTTAAGAAAATAGGCCATGACACTTCGGTCGGGAGTAGGGAATTTAAACAGGGTGGGCAATGAAAAAGTACTCCACGAAACAAAAACAAATAAGCCAAAAAAAATTTTCCATTACACATGAAAGATTGTATTACAACACCTATTAACGTTTTGTAGCAACTAAATATACAATACTACAGATTTCCAAAAAAGCCAAACGTGTTTTCATATTCATATCTTGAAATCATTTTGTCTAATCCTATCAATGCTTGATCTTATTTGAAAAAGTTCCCTCTCAATATAGGTTAGTAAACAATTGTTCAACCACTCATTCCCAATCTGTTTCGCAAACGATTCTTTACTATATGCATTCTTCGAGAAAACTCGCTCAACAATATTTGTAGCAATAGGAAGTATCAAAGATAATGTTATCAACAAGTACACAAGAGGGTAAACTATATTTAGTTTCGTTTCAACCATTTTCTGGGCAAGCACACTAATACCACCTAATTCAGAAAAATCATCACTAGAAATAACATCATCAAGAAAGGATATCCATTTGAGAAAAATCAGTTGGATATAGTTAAATAAAGGTAATTAACGCACCTTTGTCAAGAAAAAGATGAAAACTTGTCGCTTGGATTCAGATGAGACATAAAAGGAGTAGCTAAATTATTCACTTCATCAAATCAGGTCATTAAGCGCATCAATTTGCATATCAATGACTTCAAAAAAATAACCAACTTGATAATGATGTAGATTTGTCACTTCTGTCAATTATTTGTCCTCTTCCTAGTGGTACATATGTAGACATCATATCAGGAACTATAATATTATTTTTTGCACAAAACATGGAAACCTCACTAAGAAGTGCATCCCACCCACCATCTCTCATTGCAGGGTCTGTTTGTAGATTCCATATTGAGAACTCATCTTGCTGGACAGTACTAGAAGCTGCTTGTTGTTGCGGAGTAGGAGCAGGGATGGAAGGTAGTACTTGTGTACCATCAGTATTAGAAGATGGAGGAGGTACTTGTGAACTTGGAACACTTGAAACTGAAGGAGATTCCAGAACATCTGTTGTTCTCTGTCTCTTAGTTCTAGTCACAAACTTATCCATACCTGAAAATAGTTGAGATATTAAACCCCTTGATCACACACATCATTTAGTTATTAAATTGAATCAATTTTTTTTGATCAAACATCAATTAAGAGGAAATCATGAACACCCAAATCCTTAATTGTCAACAGAACATGATGTACAATAAAAACCCCAAATTTTAACATGAACCCTAAGTTATTTTTAAGAAATTCATCATAAAATTGAAATTAAGAAGAGAAAATTGGGGAACCTAAATCCTAATATCCTGATTATATGCAACTTTAAACTTGTAAATGAAAACAAATTCAATAAATTTACCCACTACAAACATATCTTCACAATTTAATTTGTTTATCAATAGAATATGAAGATTAAATTTTGAGAAGAAGGAAGAAAAATAAGCATACCTCGTGATGAAATCTCTAAATACTTCAGAGAAATTAATACTTGTAATACTTAAAAGAACGATTTGGTCTAAATCCTTCTTCAAGGAATTCGGTGATTTGACGAATCTTCTCAGTTCTCATGCCTTCATGGCTGCGCTTTAAGTTTTCTCAATTCTCGCTAGTTAGATTTAGTAAAATCCCGATCTCTCATTGTCTAACTTTTTAACTTTTTAAGAGAGTCTTCTAAGGGGGTGCTATAATTTTTAAGGGTGCAAAACTTTTAAAATCAAAATTAGGCTTGGAAAATTTAAGACCCAGTGGTGGAGTATTGCAACCAAGGGTGGGCAAGTGCACACCCACCCTTGCATGTGCCTCCGCCCCTGATGACACTTGGATATTCGGTGTCCCAACGCGCAATAATCTCCTCAAGTTTTACCCGATAATCATCTTCCGTGATTGACCACGTTAAAGCCTTTCATTCACGTGCGAAAAAAGCCCATGAGCTTTCATTATCATCATACTCCTTCATAAATTTATTATTTTTCTTTTCTCGTACTCCATATGGCATTGACTTAATATCCTCTAGGTATTTTATCTTAAGCGGTTGAATTATTGGTTGACGTTTTTTCCTAACGTTGTTTCCTATATGAAAAGTACAAAGAAAATTTTGGGCATCCAGAAATACCTTACGAATAGCATACATCAAAGCGAGTTCTCGGTCGGTTAAAATAACCTTAGGAAGAGTATCCTCCCGGAACATTTCACATACTTTGTTGTAATTCCCAAAAATAACTTTCTTTCAACTCGTCTCTTAAGAAAACAAAAATCAGGAGTGAATGGTGCCTTGGTTGAGGTATGACCATTGTGTTCCAACAGCGACATCTCATATTTATTTTTCTTGTATGTGAAAGCCATTATAAGCACTTGCGGATAACATGGAGCCAATTTAATGCAATCCAGATGAGCAAAAAGAGTTTTCTGACTTGGCCGAAGTCAGCCAATTCCCTTTGGACCATGTAGTTGTCGTCCCCCCGCCAACCACATGAGTTGTTGCATCACTACCTATCTTGCAAAAAAATTTCCTCAAAGTACTTTTAGCGTTGTAGATATTTTTCATATAGTGGATTTTTTATTAGGATCATCCGCTTTAAACTTTCTTAGGATTCTAATTGGTGCCACACGGGCTCGATACATCTTACCTGTTTTCCAAGTATTCATGGTCTTTGATTATTGCAACTCTTGCATGTCCATGAATATCAAGTGCACATGGGTGGTTATGACAACGATCCATATTTTTTATAGTTAAAAATGATGTTGAAGGAGTACTCTCTTTTTCTTCGTGTTAGTCTTGTTCTTTCTCCCCGTTTTCCCAACATACATAGAACCCTTTTTATGCTTATCAACGTCTTTGCCGCTTCTCTCACAAACCATTTCAACCCGGTTACATCGAATTTGTTGTCAGAGACACTTTGGACCAATTTATTAGCGTCGATGTTAATAATCCCAAGCCTTTGCTTCCACTTTACTTCCCCATCTCTCTGAAATACAAGGTCACATATATACTTAGTAAACGTTTGGGATATATACTTAACATATAAAGTAAGAAATCATTCAATTTTTTACCTACCAACTCATTTTGAAAGTGATCTCGATTATCTTCGTGAATGGTGTTAACATCCGAAGGTTGATTGTGCATTGGTATAGGTTCAACAATCACGATCTATAACAATAAGGCGTGGTTAAATAACTCAAACAAAGAAATTAGCTGAAGGTTCGGATAATTAGAAAATTTGGAACCAGAGTCGAACCTTGGAACATCTTAAAGTAAAGATAGGTTCAGATCATATATACGAAAAGTAATTCAAATGCGGAACCTTAAGCCTAATAAAGTTCGGCTTATAGTGTAAATGTAAATTTAGGGCCGAACTTCTAACTTAAATGAAGTTACACCATAATGTTCGGCTCAAACTATGTCAGCCGAACAATATACTATAACTCGAAGAAAACAAACACAAGAAAACAGTAGGTTTATCTATCAATTGAAAGAGATCTAACAAGCCGAACCGAATGTACATTTTTTAACACTACATGGATCGGCTTAAAATATACCGGGCGAACCGTTCTTCCCTCCAAAGTTCGGCTCTTATATTACATCCGAAGCCAATATTGAACTCCAAAAAGTGGAAAATTCAATTTTTTGGAGACTTGAAAAAGCTAAAAAAGAGATTAGGCGTGTTATCTGAGTATATCTTTGTATTAGTAGAAGGTTCTTCATTCATGTATTCTTCCTCGGGATTTGGCTTATAAAAACCATCATTTTTAGTTTTAGGTTGAGGTTGAGTTTCAGCAAAATCATTCTCATAATCCAAAAATTTAGTCAAATCCGGATCATTATTATAGTTGATGTGTATTATAATGTCTTTACGAGATGAAGATTCTCCCGTATCATTTGAATCATGCATTTTAAATAGCATAAATCCCCAAAATCGAAAAACCATGGTTCATTTTTTCACTTCTTCTTCCTCTTCAAAAAACCCACTCTCTCACTCAAAAATCATTTTTTCAACTAATATAACATCCAACAACTTAACTTAGTCAATCATTAACAGTATTATCTAATCATTATTATTAATAATTAATACTAATCATAATTATTAACACTAATTAAATAAGGATAGTTATGTCACTATCAAAAAATCACTATAAAAATTTGATGGTATTTTATATTTAGTGACTCTATTTTGGCATTATACAATATGCCTCAAACCAGGTTTTGGAAAAAAAGGAAAGCAAGATGGAGAAGGTCCTAAGCGATATAAAGAAATCATCTTAACAGACTACTCTAACAAAATAAATAAATAAATATACTAACCACCTATACTTAGAAATTATGCACACAAATTTTATGTAGTAAGGTGCCTTAAGTGTACAAGTCGTCAAGGGGCGTTTACATATAAAAACGAGTTGTCCAAGGTGCGCCTAAATAAATAAACGTCCTAAGAGCAAAAATGTGTAACATATTTTTTTATTCTTTTTCTGCAAGCTTGGTAAAGGGGCGTCATGAATCGGTAGAGGGCGTCAAGTGTGATAGCAATGACCCTCATATTGGTTAGGGGGTGTCCTATAGGGGTGTAGATTGACTAGATTACCTTTTTCACCTTAAATCAACCAAAAATCAAATCATTTTTTTTTTAAGCCTAATGATTCAAAAAAATCAAATCAATTTTTTCATCTTCTTCTTCATCTTTCTTCTCCTCCATTTCCATTCTAACCATAAGCTCCATTAAAATCGATCGAAAATTTCATCGTGATTAATCGGTGATTCGCAACATTAATAATTGTTGATTGAAGTCTATATTCGAAAACCCATTTAGTATTTTTGTTGTGTTCAATTGAAGTGTATTCTCCATCAAAAATTGGAGTTTTAGGTTAAAAATCAAATTTTTTAATCTTTTGCATTTTCTTTATACGGTTAGAATTGGTTATGTTACGAACCGTATCTATGCTTTACGGTTCGTAACAATTAAATAAATATCAAATACTAAGTATGTTCTTGGTTAAAGAGAATTTTGGTCGAGATACGGTTGGTAATTTAAACAGATTACGAACCGTATTTTTGTCTGCATGTTAGTTTTTTCAGTCGGCTCATATTTTCGAGTTAGTTACCAACCGTATCTACATACGGTTGAGGATGATATTAAAGTTACCAAGCGTAATTAACCTACGGTTTGTAATAGAATAAATTTGCAATCATGCTTGGTATTATTCAAGGTTTTCCCAAATTGACGATTCACGGTTGGTTTTCGACTAACCAGCTAATTACCAGCGTAACTGGTATTATTTCTGGGTTTTTCCCCAAATTGAACGATTCGGTTGGTTTGTGGAGTTTACCAGCCGTATCTCCACATATCGGTTGGTAACCGACTAATTACCAAGTATGTTCTTCTGAAATTTTAAAATTTTGATTTTTTTACATACTTTAGAGAATTTTAAGCAACAAAAAGCTAATGGAACTAGTACTTGTTTTCTCTATCATATAGAGATTCACCCACCTCAAATTTGCAATTGGAATCCTCATTTTGGTTGAGTGAATCAAAATCTAGGGTTTCACAAATATCACATAAGTTTTCTTCTCCTCAAATTTTTTTTTATAACTCTAAAAATCGATTTTAGAGTTACCATACTACTAATCTTGATTATCAAAACTAATCTTGATAATTAACACTAATCTTGATTATCATTACTAATCTTGATTATTAACAATAAGGGCTAATTAGTCATTTACATATTTTCATTGATAAGGGACACTTGATTTTACTTCTAATGACCTTTTTTGTCTTATTAGTTTGACGCCCCTCTGGGTTCATGGCCCCTTTGCAAGATTTTTTTTACGGGCGCCTTAAGGCAAGCGCAATCACGCAACCAAAACCAAAGACCAAAAAAAGATCAAAAATTTGGTTTAGTCGTGGTGCAGCGCTACGGTGGAGGAGTAAAAATTTGGTGGGGCGCAATCCCCTCCTTACGCCCCATGTACGGCGTAGTTTAAAACTACGCCCCAATCTTCTTCTTTTTTAATATGTTATGGGGCGCAACTCAAAGTTACGCCCCCTTTTTTTTTAGTTGTTTAGTTATATTATGGGGCGTAACTTTGAGTTACGCCCCACTATCTGGCGTAAGCATGAGTTACGCCCCACAGCAGCAAGCCTAAATTCACTTAGACCATCGATCAGACTAAAGACCAAATATACTCCGTTTTTTAGTTTTAATCTAGTATTTGGTCTTTAGTCCGCCCCGTAGTGCCTGCTGTTTGGACCAAATTTTTAGTTTTGGTCCATGACTGTGGTTGCTCTTAGGTACTTCTCCTCACATAGCGCCGTACAGGTAAAAAAAAAAACCAAATAGAATCAATTGTTGAAGACGGGATACCGGGTGGTTATTTGTTGAATCTGATCTTGGCGAGTGGATTGAAAGACTAATTCATGATGTGTACTTTTTCCAAATGAAGCTCCTCTTCTAGTCATTGGTCCAAAAAATAATTTGGATTACTAAAAGCATCTCCAACAATGGAAGGAAATATTTTTTCGGAATAACTTTTAGACACCATTTAATATAAATGCATTTCCAATGGTTAAGCCTTATAAATTAGAAGGGACAAAACACTAAATTGGAAGGTGCTAAAGAAAGTATTAACTACATCTTTGGGATAACCCTAACTAATTCCATTTCATCAAATAAAAAATCAATATTTTTTACAAAAATCTTGCTAAAAGTATTTTCTTGATTATCCAAATCTAAAATACATATTTGAAAATCCCAACCAATGGAGGTTTAAAAATCAGCTTCACGTGGGATCGTTTTGACTGAAAATGCTCTAATTCTGTTGTGAGTATAATGAGAAGCACCTCTACCCAAAATGTTCCCCGACTGTTGGTGATAGACTTTGTCATGACTCTACCCTGCATCACCAATTGGTATTATACGAGTATGTCTTTGTTTATAACCCCTAAAATATACTGAAAAATCCGTGAGCAAACTTATAGGATTTGCTAGCCAAGCATGCTAGAACTTTCTCTTCAGTTGAGGATTGGGATGACTTCCCCCCTCCTTTTTGTATTTGTCAAAAATAAGCAGCAGATAAATCTAATATTCGGGGAGCACCACAAATCTCCATATTAGATGACTCTACTTCCGATATAAAACATGTTAAATAAAGTATTTAATTTCATTATTCATAAATATACATTGTATAAAACATTTCAAAACATTTCCGGTACAATAGTCAGAAGTTTTCCTTTTCAACTCTCTTGGATACACTCCAACTTCCTATTGAAATAGCATCAAGTATGCAAAATAGAATTCTTAAACAGAGCTTACATAGATGCATCAGGACATTCCCAGTAGTATCTTACCCAACAATCCAAATAATACCCATGACAAGGGCTAGCAAAGGACATAAGATCGATGATGTTGTCTTCACGCACACTGTATAAGCCTGCACCTTGATTAGTTAAGCAAAGAAATCTACTAATAGTAAATGAGAATCCAACATCAGTTTTCTGTAAACTTTTTGTTTGGGTCATATAAAACGAAATCATGATCGAGCATCCATAAAGTCTCCTTATTCTTGAAACTCCATATTAAGTACAGGTCTGTACTCCTAGTTATACTCTCCTGGGTGATGGAAAAACTTTTAGTCCAAGTTTTTCGTACTCCGTAATTTTGCATCTATCCATACATCAACACGGACGTTATAAACATGAACAAGTAAACATAGGCACCCTCCCAGTACTTCCACATATATACCGAACATGTCATCTTCCAAGGCTTCTTCTTCTGCATATGGCATAGGTGCTTCCAGTACTGCCACCTCCTGGAATCTCTCATTGACAATATCAAAACATACCAGTAAAGTGGAGGTTGAACAAAAATCGCGCAAGCCAATGACGAAATCCATTCAGGAGGACACCACAATATCCTTTGTAATAAAGATGGAAAGGTATGTCCGGAATCCTTTTCCATAAATTTGATCTTAATGTGTAGACATCAACACTGGAACACTCTGATTCCATTCGACAACAACCCTTACCAATTTATATTCGTTAGTCTTGTAATCATAACAAAATCCATATCCAAGTATGTCATCGTTGTCTACTTCTTCTGGCATGGACATGTTCTTGTACTCATTCCTTGTTGGATTCCAAATATAAAGTTCTTGAAAACTATTTCTAGTATTACCTATCAAAACTAAGCCATTACATGAAGCCAAAACCTCAAAATCATTAAAATCTTGAAATATGGAAGTGTAATCCATCCGATTGATAAATTCACACTTTGTGACGGATGATGTTGACAATGGAAAATAAAGACGATATTGACTTGTAATCTATCCCGTGCATTATTTTGGGATTAGCCTCGTCATAAATCATAATTCTGGCACCGTTTTTAATGTTACTAAGCTCATGATGCATATTCTGAAAACTACGACAATCAAATAGTGTCACGAAAAGACTTGTTTACGCACCTAAATCGCAAAAGAGACTTCCTGGGTAGCCTTAAAAGAAGATTTCTTGGAGAATCTCTTCCGGAAAGTATGACGTTGTTGCAATTGCTGCTTCCTTCTTCTTTTTTATTCTTTAAATCCATGTCGTGTGAGAGGATGAGGAGAAGAACAAAATAGGGTTTTTCAAGTAAGTTTGTAAAACCTAGCTAAGAAGATGAGGAGGAGATCAATATATAAGGTTTTCAACTTTCTAGGACTACTGGACTAGCTTAGTCGGCCAGAAAATCGAGTTTTATAACGGGCCTGGATATAGGATACGGGTCCTGCTGCCCCAATAATAGATTTTGATGAGAAACACCTCCACCAAAAGATGGTCCCAACTTTTGGTGATAGACATTGTCATGACTCTACCTGAGAGGAACCAAAAGAGTATTCCTTGACTCAGAAAAAAAAAAGGTTTGGATTGAAAGAAAAATACTTTTTTTTTTTGATTGAAAGAGAGATATATTCAGAGAAGGAATGTACAAATTACAAGTCTACCAGAGGTAGGGAAAAGAGAAAGAAAAATTACATCAAAAAAATATTATCCCGATTAAGGACGGAATGAGAAAAAATTCAAATGGAGTCCATGACCCAGAGTCAAGACCAAGCTGGAACAAGGGACTTAGCTTCAATACCTAAGTCTAGATCTGTTTTGGTAAGTGTAATCTTCTTTGAAAGTTCTGTTGTTCCTCTCATTCCGGAAGAACCCAAGCTACAGCAGGGAATCATGTTCCAAAGATCATTATTATGAGAACGTGAGGCCTGACACTTTGCAAGGTCTAGAAGGGTGAGCATAGAAAAACCATGAAAGCAACCTTACAATGCAGCGGTAGGTGGTCCATGTTTCGTTTTGCATTTCCACATAGAATACAAGAGTCATCAGAATGACACCCTTTTTGAAAAGCATATCAATGACACCCTTTTAGGGGCTTCCAAAATGTAGTTGAAAGTACTATTTTGCCCTTTCCCCAAAATTAACCCTAAAATCCTATTAACCTTAAACCAACCTCCCCATTTCCTAACCGACCCTTCTTCTTCTTCTCCTCTCCCCCTCCCTCTCAATTCCTCCATTAACTACATTCAGAAGAAAACAAATCATCCGATTCCTCGTCGAAATCGTCGATGCGAAAACTTTAATCGACAATTAATTTCTTCTACAAACATGGAACGTACTAAGCAGACTGCGAGAAAAGAAATTGAAATTCTCAATCTCGTTGATACCATCAACGCAGCGAAGGAGTGTTCGAGTTCAAGTAAGAAATCAAAACATGGGACAATCAAATGGCTCAATTAGAAGGTATGTCCTTTAGACACATAGTACTCTTACTTAGGTTTTAGTTGAATTTGATGTTCTGCTCAAAATTAGGGTTTTAATCGAAGAAATATAATTCTCAGAATTTAAATCGTTAACCAAGAATTTTGAATGTCTAACGATTTTTCATAAGTGCTTAACGATTTTTCATGTTCTAACAACGATATATGATCTGCATGTTGTACTTTGTAGAAATCGTCCACCATTAGGGTTGAAGATATAACGATTCGTAATGTATATTTATTTATTTTTTTGAATCGGTAGCCCATAGATGTTATTTTAACGATTCTTGACATGCAAAAGATTAAATCGTTAGCCAAATATTATCTTGTAAACGACTCTTGTGGAATTTTTTGGACGACTCTTTTTATTTATCAACGACTCATTAGGTTTCGAAACCACCAGTCTGGTCCAATATTTGTAATAGTCGTCCACATAATTTGGAATGGCTAACGACTTTGTTGGACGACCAATTATAATAGTGGCCGAACTCTATTTTTGTTCTTCTGTATTAAAAATAGTAAAGTGAATTCGGTATATTAGGTTGAATCGTTAAGTAAACACCAGAAATCGTTCGGCATCTAGGAAGAGTCGTTTGGTCTTGATTAGAGTCGTTTGGATTTTGTTTGAGTCATTTTTTTTCTGAGTCGTTTGTTTATATAATCTCAAGTTTGCAGGACTCTTACATATTTTTGATGTTGGCCTTTCGATACAAGAATAACAAGAATAAGAATGTCTTGTTTGCTCTCCATCAGAACCTCCCCGCCACCAAAAATACCTTAATGCAGGTCGTTTACGAGGAAAAACAGGAGTAAGGGTAGCCTTAATTATCCATGAACCTAGAGAACCACGTTGTTATATCTACAATTTAAGCGATGAAGAAGAAGAAGTCGCGGAACATGAAGAACTTCATTTAGAAGGTCAATATTCTTCTTTTGATGATGGTGATGATGGTGATCAAGGTAATGCTGGTGATGGATGGAATGGTGGTGATGGATTGAATGGTGTTAATGAGGTGCCACAGATTGAGGAAGAGGGGGATCAAGGTAATGATGAGTATGAGGATGAGGATGGAAATGGTGGTGGTAGCAGTGATGAAGAGGATGATGAGGATGATGGAAATGGTAAGGGAGTAAATGACGGTGATGATGATGAGGAGGAGGAGGAGATTCAGGAGGATGCTACGCAACCACAGCCACAGCCGAAGCCGAATAAGAGAGGCCCAATTAAAGCAAGCGCCCACACATTCCACCCACGCGTTTGTAGCTTACTCGTCTTCCCGGTGGGAAAGCCAGAGGTGAACCTAAAGATGGAGGGAAAGTTCTATTCGGATATGATACCTCATGGGCCCGTACCATCAATGAGACAATTGTACTAATCTGAAGTTTGGTTTTCATATGATTTGTTGATATTTTATTTCTTATTTGCTAATTTTTTTTGTTTATCTTTCGTAGGATCATAAGAATGCCACACGTATTTTTAGACACCAGTCTTCTTATGCAAAAAATGAGAAAATGGCCCCTAGAAGGTGAATGTCCAAGAGTGAGGCCATCGTTGAAAACTCGGGTTTGTATGTTGCCGTTGAGAACTCGTGATTGCATACGACAAGGCTGCGTTTTCATGTTTCTTCCCGAGAGGTATTACGGCGAAGTCGATACATTCCAATTCCCATTTGGCGAGATGGCGTTGATTCCCGAAGACGCGGAACAGATTCTAGGATTGCATGTTGAGGGAAAATCCACGGAAGACGGGTTCAAGAAAAACCTAGAGTGGGGAAGCACTTATGCATTAACGAAGAAGTTGTTTGGATGGGATGAAAATAAGACGGCCGGCCTTTTTGATATGGGAAAGAAGTACCCAAAGAAAAAGTTTAAACTTGTTAAGATTAGAGTGATGTATGCAGGGTCACTTGAGAAAGACGGAGACAACGAACTACTCTCTGATTTTGAAGTTCGTGCAACGGCAGCCGCATACTTGTTGTATGTCCTTGCTTCGGTTATATTTCCCGAAAGCAAAGGAAACAAGAGTGAGCGTCAACCTTATTCAACTTTTGGATCCCTTGGATGATTTGAGTAAGTATTAGAGTGAGGGGACTTCCATAGTAGCACATTTGAACGCTCAGACTAGCGAGAGGCATCCGGGAAAGAACTTCTCAAATCAACGGTAATTTGGCTTTACTTCAGGTAATCTGAATTATCAAATTTGGGAAATGTTCGTAATATTTGTTGTTCTATATTTTCAGACATAACATTATTTTTATTGTGCCAAATGTTGTTTCAGGTGTGGATTTATGAACACTTCCCCTCTTTGATCAGAGCCGATGAGGACATCCAATTTGTGCCAATATGGAACAATACTCAACCAAAAGGAACCTGATACAAGTACACTGGAGCTCAGGATAATGAGGAAGCGCAGAAGTTGAAGTTGCTTGTTATGCGCGAAAAATTGGACAACATGACATCCAAAGAGGTAACCTTTGATCCCTACAAGAAAGATAGAGTAGGAGGATTGGAAGATCTTGCATATTACGATGGCCCTCTATTTTACCCTTATGGATACTCGATGTACAATCCGCATAGAGTAATGCGTCAGCTTGGGTATGTTCAAGATTCACCCGATGACGATTATGTACCACCGTTCAAATATAAATTAAAAAAATGTAAGGAGGACAAAAAGGAGTTGGTTGTTGCTTATGAACCTGAGCCTGTGACTGAGCATTGGAATAATAGGCATTTGGGTACTAGTAGGGTAAATATCTCTTGGTGGGATAATGTTAATGAAGGTCATGAGGTAACCGAGGATTACATGCCATGGTATGAAGGCTTCTCCCACGGTCGAGTGATAATGATTGATCAGACTACGGGTAGGAGGAGCAAAAAATCATCTACAGCAGACACTAGAGATGACTCTTCCATTCTTAAGCTTGTGGTAAGTACATATTTTTCGAATTTTGATAATCATTTACATAAAGTTGTTTTAATTATGTTAATCAAACTCGGTATTTGAATTCAAATAAAGGGAATGGATGAAGATTTTATGAAGTCATTTTGTTGCAAAGCGGACAAGGGAGAAGTGATAGAACCTGAGAAAAGTCGTGAGTACGCAGAGTTATGCCAACACATTGAAAATCCCCAAGCAAAGAAAATGTTCGCTGATCTGGAAAAGCAATGTAAGAGGACAAGGATAACAACTAGCCAACTATCAGAGGAACATGCACAAAAGGGAGATGGTGATCATGCAGTTAGTGGTGAAGAAGGTGCTTCTCAAAGGGGCAGTCCTGGAAAAGGTCCTTCAAAGAAAAGTCGGACATCATCAAGTCAGGGAGGTGGAGGTGAATGTGGAGGTCGAGGTCGAGGTGGTGGTAGTGAATGAGAAGAACTTATGTCTAAAACCTTAAAGTGTATGGTTAAACTTATGTCTACAGCTTAAGTCTTTTAGTATTGTCGACTTTTACTTACGTCGTTGTTAGATACATCTTAAGTATTTCAGTTACGGTATCGGTATGTTTTGTGGATTTGGAAATTTATCATGTTGTTTAGAAGTTGTTGTGCTTATATGTTTTTTTACAACTTTATTTTTTTTAGTCGGCGGACTATTTTTTGCAGATGGACAACCCTAAGAATCGTCCATTAGAGTTGGAAACAACGACTTAGCAGAGCGACGACTCAAAACCATCCAAAACTTGAAGCATTAGAGTCGGTAACACGGGTGCTTGCATACCAATGACTCTAAATGGAATATGAAACTACCCTCTGCCCAAAATTATTTTAGCATCGTCCACCCAAAAAAAAAAAAAAATCTGCAGTCGTCCATTTGGTTGTAAGGGTCGTCCGGGAAAAATAATAATAATAGAGGGTCGTTAGTTTTATTATTTAAACTAATAATTTTAAGAGAAAATGGACATCTATTTCATTAAGTAAATAAGTTTACATCAAAGTTGCATTACATGTTGTTCCTTTTCCTTGTGCGAGAGGCAACTACTATTGTGGCTTTGATGTGATAAAACTCCTCACCTCTCCATTTGGTATGCATCTTGGGCCGCACGCCCTATCACCTTTGTTCCTCGATTTAAACTCGTTGTAATTAGTGCACAATCTTATAACGTGAATCGTCATATCACGAATATGGGACGGTAGATAATCATAGCGTAGTTTCTTGTTTTAATTAGCTAAAGGAATCCAACCAACTTGACTCCAAAATATACTCTCATATTGACGTTCTTCGGGAAGATCTTTGATGATGTAATAGTTTTTAACCTATTCGGTCTCTTTCTCGACTTGCTTAAATACTTCCCGGCAATGCGCTTGTTCTTTGCCTCGTTTTTCTGCCTCGCGCCTCTCTTCTTCTTCCTTCGTAGGATATGGAATAACCGTGTATTGTTTTTTGGTGGGTCGCTTGGTTCTTTGTCGTATCATTTCTTCCATTGCCAATATTGATTTGGTTGGTTGCTTGCATCTTCTAAGTATGTTGTCAATTGAATTGATAGTGGATGACGAACTTGTCATTGAAAAAATGATAAACTTTGAATGTTTTAGGTTCTATTAAATAGACCTTCGTTGAATCTTTATATACAAAAGCCCCAACGGCCTTTTTTTTGGGAAATGGTATCTCCATATAGAGCCTTTGAAGGGATATATACGGGGTCGTTCATTTTCAAATCATACTTCAACGACTATCCAAAGTTATTGATAGAGTCGTTTGGTTATTAATATTACTAGTAACGACCCTTATTTCAAAAACACACAGTGCTTAAATGTAAACGGCCCTTAATTAATGTTAACGACCAAGATAAAACACATTGAATTCATTAAGGATTGTACTTCAAAACAAAAAAACACATCGAGGTATTCATGCCTTTGTACTTTAAAACAAAATTATCTCCTTACACATTTGGTCTAACAATATGACGTGTTAAAGCATTGTACGTGGTTTTCCTTCCAAACCATTCCACATGTTCATTCCATACTCGTACCGGTTTGTCCACCTTGGTGTAGTCTCCCCAATGTCCGTAGACCACCCGCGGTATAGGGCATTCTTAGGAAATCTTAAAACCTATATAATAGTTATTGTTGACATGTGCCATTACAATTCTCCTTTTCTTTATCACCGCGTCGCACCTAGTTCTTGAGAGTACGTACATACAAGACACTCCGGGGAAGCCTTTGATGAATACAATTACCACACAAGTGAATGTGTCAGCTAGAAGTTGTCCACCAAAAGGCATTTGCATACAAAACTTATAACCGGCCCTCTTTGAACCCTTCCTCCATTTCACGTTTGATATAAACTCCCTAAACTTTAATTCCCTCTATTTTTGATCTCCTTCCATGAGCATTGTCAAATAAAGTTGTTTGTCCTCAACAAGTTTTTCCGCCATTATTTTCCTTGCATATTGGATTTGGGTGATCTTAAGTTCAGCAGCCTTTTTCAAAATGGCCTAATTGTTCCGTTGCAACATGGTAACCACAATTACCATCCCCATCAACGTCGTCGGTGGATAGAAGGTGCTCTAAGATGACGTAAGGAAGTTGGTCGGTATACTCTTTATATAAAGTGTAAGCAACACGATGTGGTCTTCCTTGCGAATCCATAGGTGTCGTATGATTACCCTTTATTCCTCTTATCGTCAACATACCATTAGTTTGGCTTTTGCTGGGTATCGACCGCATGCTCAACAATATCCATATCTTCATTTTCTTGATCTTTCGACCAGGCCCCATGTTGTAGGAATGAAAGACTTTTCGTACTCATCATATTCCTCCTGGACTTGCTCATGACGTGATCGGTCTCTATCGGTACCCTTGTCATTATTAATAGTTTCTCTAAATGACATTTTCGTTGTTGGTCTTCCGGGTGGTTTTTTGTTTGATTGGCTCTTTTTCAAACCCCCATCTCTTATGGGAGGCCGGCCAAAAGTTAGCAACCAAAATGTTTATTCCTACATAATTCATTTGTCGGTATTTTTGGTTGATGTACTTTCCAATCTCCAAGTCTCCAAATTCTTCATCGGAAAAACTCGTGGGCTTAGGGATGAATGATAGTTTCTTCCAGAATGGATCGATATCTTCAAGAGGAATGTAATCTTTGTACCCACCAAGTTTATGTTTACAAGGGAGGCCGAGCCAAATATCGGTTGTACAATTACACTCGCTTTCTCTTAATCACCTTTCCAAGCGCCGCTTTAGCTCTAAAATCTATAAGCTGATCCATCATATAGTTAATTGCCCACCATGATACTTGGTTTGCTACCAACCATAACAAAGCTTTGTCCCTTATGTGTTGCATCAAAAAACGGTCTTTGCTCAACTCCATCTGTGCCACTATTTTTCGTAAGTCATCCTCTGCGTGCTCGTGAATAGCTTCTTGTACCGTAACTACCCCGCCCCATACTTTGATCCAAAATTTTCTTCAAACGGCGTGAGACGACCGCAACACTTGTAGACTCATTTTTGTAGTGCTTGTATTTATTGGTCCATGCATAAACAAACTTCTCCTTCCAAGGAATCAACCATGTATTCAGGCAATAATCAACCACCTTCTTATGATCAGTACTCCATACATCAATAAACTTCTACAAGTTAGCATAATACTTTACCTCTGTTTTCGAATGAGCCAAATTGTCCCAATCCTCGCAAAACACTTTCCATTGATCCCCCTCTTCATTATATTTTTTCTTTTCCTTCTTTTTCTCTTCCTCACGCTCTTCTTTGGAAAGTTTACTTAAACGCTCATCTTCCTCCTTAGATCGTTGATTACCCTTCTTAGTATGGATCTTTTGGATTTGATTCTTGCAATTAGAAAAAATATTTGTTTGGATGTGCCACGTACAAAGAAATTGTTGAGCAAGTGGAAATACTTGACGAACGGCACTTATAATTGCAAAATCCCTATCCATAAATATAACTTAATGCGCGTCTCTTCTCCACGGTAAATCAACCTCACTTGTTCCAACGCCCAAACATAGTCCGGTAATTCTTCTTTTTCCATAAAGCACCATATAACGGTGAATGAATGTTTATCCGAAGTATGGCTTAACACGTTCAACATCGGCATGTTATACTTGTTTGTCTTATAGGTGCAATCTATGAAGAGGACCTGGTAAAAACACTGAGCCAAATCCACCATCCTTGGATGTGCAAGAAAAATATGAGTCACTTTCTCATCCGGACCAACCTTAGTTTGCATGGCATAGTTTAGTGTTTCCGCTAACCACTCTGATTGTTGCATAATCAACCTACCATTGCATTCGGTTCTCTTAATCGTTGCTTTGGCGGCGTTGATTGTGGAAATGGTGGAGAAGTTATCCTTATCTTCCGCCCTTATTGCATTTAGGATCTTAAGTGGTCTAAATCCCTTCATCTGCCGAACTCTATCCATATGATGTGGTTTTAACCGGGCAAATGCAGTGTGTCTGATGAGTGCCAAATATTGCATATTCATACACCTTTTCATTGGCACTTAACTCATCTTTCGCGCTTCAAAGTCATATATTATCCCAAATTCTGCATTTTTACCATCTTCAAGAATAAATATTTGTATTAATTAATTTTGTGTTTTTAAGTACTAAATAAAGCTTGGAAGAATTGAGAAGACAAAAGAGAAGAAAGTTGGAAGTGTTGCAACCCGTTCGCGCATTAGTGGCAACTTTGTTTACAATACATGGGATTAAACTACCCATAATCCAAAACCCATGATCCAAAACCCAAGACCCAAATCCATTTCCACCTCACCACCATTGGATTCCAAAACATCCACCTCACCCCATTGGATTCCAAAACATCCACCTCACCACCATTGGATTCCAAAACATCCACCTCACCCCATTGGATTCCAAAACATCCACCTCACCACCATTGGATTCCAAAACATCCACCTCACCCCATTGTATTCCAAAACATCCATCAAGTGAGAAAACATGTTTTGTTGAGTAAATAATTGCCAAAATTCGAATCCAAGTGAGAGAGAATTTTTGTGTATAAATAGAGAGGGTTATTGTGTTGAAAAATCATCCAAGAATAGCTTGTTCATGTTAGTTTATCAAATTTAAGTTTTGTTGTAATGTTCTTCATGTTCTAGTTTCATTTACTAGGGTTTAGATGAAGCCCTAATCTCATTGGTATGTATTCATATCTTGTATCTTGTTCTTGAAAGTTTAGAATTGTTTAAAGATATAATTTAATCCAAGTTTGTCAACATCTTGCTCTCACAATGTATGCCATGTATCCATTGTAGTTAGAATATCTCTATGTTGATTATGCTACAACTCATGCTTAACCAAATATTGATCTTTAGATTAGTTGTGCTTAATTAGACAATTAATGCTTTGGAGAAATACTTTAGTTGTGATTAAATTATCCATTGGAGAAATACCTTAGTTATACGGTAGACTTGAATCTACTATAAGGACAAGAATAATATTACAAGTTGAATGCATATCATAGGTTATTGGTGGATTTGAATACCCTAGTATCCATATTATCATTGTTTACATATCTTGATATTTGCATCTTTTACTTTTATTATTTCAGTCACTTGAAAATCATATCGTCGTATCGACAAAAACAAACCCCTTTTGGTTACTCTCTCAATCGTGGATTTAGAATCAACTTCTACACTCTCCAAGTCTACGTGGTTCGACCTGTGTTTGCCCTGTGTTGCTTGTCGACACTGTGCACTTGCAGTTTATACAATAGTAGGTATCTTTCCGAGCCTACCAAGTTTTTGGCGCCGTTGCCGGGGACTCGGTAGTGGTGTAGTTCATTTTTCATATCCTGTCACTGTTCATAAATTGTCTCCTGGAACTGTAGCATTTTACTGTAGATAAAACACTGTACACAAAGTCACTGTTACTGTAGCATATCCAGGAACACCAAAAAAAAAAAAAAAACGCCCGCCCAGAACAGTCGCATAAAACTGTCGCACTTCAACAACAGTTATTCACTGTGTCACTGTTAAACAACGACAGTTATTCTCTGTGTCGTTCTTCGTGTTCTTCATCTGTACTGTCACTGTAGCAACGATAGTTCACTGTTACTGTCACTGTAGCAACGATACTATTCACAGTCAATTTTACACTTTTTTTTTTTTTTGATTTTATTTTTCTTTTGCTTTAAAACTTCGAAACCCTAACTACCTCTTTTGAGCTCAACAGGTGCCTGAGTAGCTGTTGTAAAGGCGAAGGAAAGGAAGCGAAAGAAAACGGAAGAAGTTTTTATTTTAATAAAAAAAAAAAAAAAAAAAAAAAGAGAGTTTATTTTATTTATTTTTAGTTTGTATTAGGATTCCTTTACTCTTGTAATTTTCTTTTTCTTTTGCACTTTATTTTGGACTTGGACATTCTATTTTTATTTTTTATTTTTAAACCCTACGGAAGGGTATTATTAAATATCAACTTGTTTTGCGAGAGAAGGACGGTGATTACAATATCACCTCGGCCCCTCGGGTTCGTTCATGACATAGGAGTCAGGCCTGAGTCGACAACAACGGTTCATCCCCCGTCCTGGAACGGGAGGTAAGTTTGTCGAAACACTCCTTGAATCCCTTGTTAGCGAGTTACCGTATTCCTTCGTTTGCATATATGTTGAGGAATTGAATCTGGCTGCTTTATTTTCCTAGTAAAGGGCAAGGACTGGCCATACAAGATAAGGGTTCGGATTTCATCACCGTTCTCTTCTTGCCGCCTTAGGAAAACGATACATACGCGAACCTAAGCTTTAAAATTTTGAATAACAAGACCTATAAGGTAACGAGCTTAGTAGGAAAGTCATTTGAAAAATATTGGTTACTCTTTAAGCATACTTGAAGTTCATGACGGTTTCAGTAAATTGAATGCGTGATCGCGCCGCCTTGTAATACTAAGTGAGGCCTTGGGTATCAAAGCTCTTCCACTTCCTCGCCTCTATTCAATTTACTTAAACTCGGATTGATTCCAGAGGGGTTTCTCAGATTATAACGAATTCCCTTCGAAGGATTAGAAGTCGGTCTAGAAAACAATCTAATTGGAGCCATCATGCTTTTTGTTTGCTAGAAATCAAAATTAGGTTTACCGTGGTGGAGTCATCCTTGTTTGTGATTGCATAGAACTTTCCTTCTAGGTGAATGGTTAACATGCTTGATGTGCTAGCTAGGCTATGATTGTGTCTTTTAGAGACCATACACGCCGACTAGTTAGAATCGATCAAGAAGAGTTAATTGAAATACATAGTTCTCAAGGCATACGGTCCCAAACCCATCCGAAACAATGGGAGAACCAAGAACTTGATCCAGTAGTCTAAAGGACTACATGTACCCAACGAGGACAACCCAAATCCTCATGCATTGTCTCACCAGCTATTGATGGACAATTTGAGCTAAAGGCAAGTATCCTCAATATGTTGCCTAAATTTAAAGGGGTTGAAGTGAAAATCCCTACCACCATGTGAGAGAGTTCGAGGAAATTTGTGGGACTCTTCGGATCAACCAAATGACGGATGAGCACCTCAAAATGAAACTTTTTCCTTTTTCTTTGATAGACAAAGCCAAGACTTGGCTGTGTGCTCAACAACCACAGTCATTTCATACATGGGATGCTCTTACGAAAGAGTTCTTCAAAAAGTTCTTCCCAAACCATAAGACTACGACAATTCGTCAAAGTCTGAATAGTTTTGTGCAATTAGAGG
This sequence comes from Papaver bracteatum, assembly GCA_023529315.1. Taxonomy (NCBI): domain Eukaryota; kingdom Viridiplantae; phylum Streptophyta; class Magnoliopsida; order Ranunculales; family Papaveraceae; genus Papaver; species Papaver bracteatum. Next base: position 157,644 of record JAJJWX010003295.1, read on the forward strand.
AGGAAACTTTGGCAAAATATTTGGAGAGATTCAATGAATTATTGCTCCAATGTCCTCACCATGGTTTTGAAAAATGGAGACTTGTGCAAATTTTGTATGAAGGTTTAGATGTCAAGAACCGAACTACGATTGAGACCATGTGCAATGGTCAATTTATTGAAAAAACTGCTGATGAGTCTTGGGATTTCTTAATCGAAGTCGCTGAAAAGACTCAGCAGTGGGAATCCCCCCGTGAACCAAATAGGATTACCTTTTCATCCAATGTTCATAGAATTGACTCTGACTTGAAGGAAGTGCAAAGATGGCATACTTGGCCAGGAGAATAGAAAAGCTAGAGCTAGAAAAGAATGGAAAAACTAATATCCCTACTCTCCGTAGTCAAATTGAAATGGCCACTTGTGCCGCATGCCATGGTTCAGACCATCTAGTGGACACTTGTCCAGACCTCCATGCATTTCAAGAGTCTAAAACCGAGGAAGCCAATGTATTGTACCAAAGGCAAGAGAACAACCCATATTCTCAGACCTACAACCCAGGGTGGAGAAATCACCCTAACTTTTCATGGTCTAAGGGGCATGTGCAAGGGGGAACATCAAATAATAACCAAGGATACCCTTATCCTAGAAACCCCCAAGTGCAACCACATTCTCAGGACCCTGCAGAGAAAAAGCCTAGCTTCGAAGAAAGTTTCGGTTTGTTGACCCAAAATTTGGTACAACTTCAAAAGACCACAGACCAACGTTTTTCAAGTCTAGAACTTAAAATGGGTCAAATTTGTGAAGCATTGAATGAAAGAGACAAAGGCAAACTTCCTAGTCAACCCCAACAAAATCCAAAAAATGTATATCAGGCAGAAAATTCAACTCGAAATGAGGCCTCCAATAATCAAGTAAATGCTGTCACCACTCTTCGTAGTGGTAAAGTTGTTGAAAACAATGTAGGTGTACCACGGTGAGTGAGTCTACATTCGGACTCAAGTAAATAAAATACCACTTGAGAAAAACACCTATTGTTGAAAACAAACTGAGCAACATAAGAATTCCCATAATTCTAATGTCTCTACACCATCTCATGTACCTGTTGCTCCATTCCCACAAAGATTGGTGCAACAAAAGAGACACATAAGATAACGAGATTTTAGAAATGTTCAAACGAGTTAACATCAACATCCCATTTCTTGATGCAATCAAGCAAGTCCCTGCTTATGCTAAATTCCTTAAGGATCTATGCACACAAAAGCGAAAGCTTCATGTGCATAAGCGTGCTTTTCTCACTGAGCAAGTGAGTGAAATCATTCAAAGAAACACACCACCTAAGTTTAAAGACCCAGGTAGTCCAACTATCACATGCAAAATAGGTGACCATACGGTTAAGAAGGCGTTGCTAGACTTAGGGGCAAGTGTGAATTTACCGCCATATTCAAGATATGTGCGGTTAGGTCTTGGAGAGTTGAAGGCAACACCTATAACTCTGCAATTGGCGGACAGATCCGTCAAAGTGCCACGTGGTGTGGTAGAAGATGTTTTGATTAAGGTTGATAAATTTTACTTTCCTGTGGACTTCATCGTTTTAGATACTCAACTTTGTGCAAAACCACGATGCGATCATTTCTGTCATTTTGGGACGTCCTTTCTTAGCGACGTCCAATGCAATCATTAACTGCCGTAATGGAGTGATGAAGTTGTCATTTGGTAATATGACTGTGGAGTTGAATGTTTTCAATGCTAGCCAAAAACATTTAGATCTTGATAATGATAATGATGTGCATGAAATCAACATGATTGAAAGTTTGATTCAGGAGTCGCTACCTAGTAGCATGTCAGTCGTGACCCTTGGATGCTTGGTTGAATAATTTCAACCTGGATCTGTTTGATGATGAATACATAAGTGAAGTGAATACTTTGCTTGAATCCACACCACTCATGGACACGTCTAAGTGGAAAGCTAGAGTGGAACCACTTCCACTCTTGGAATCCAAGTCATTCCATCTCTTGTTGAGCCACCAAAGCTCGAACTGAAACCATTGCTGATACTCTTAAATATGTTTTTTTGGGACCTTCTAATACTTTGCCTGTAATCATTTCATCTGCCTTAGATACAAAACAGGAAAGAAAACTTTTAGAAGTGCTTAAGGAGCATAAAGAAGCATTAGGATGGACCATCTCGGACCTTAAAGGCATAAGCCCCACTGATTGCATGCACCATATAAACCTTGAGGACAATGCCAAACCATCTAGGGAGATGCAAAGGCGTCTCAATCCTAACATGAAAGAGGTTGTTAAGAGTGAGATCATAAAGCTTCTGATGCGGGTATCATATACCTGGGTTCACGATAAGAAGTGGGTCAGTCCACTTGAATGGGACTGACCCTTCTTGATGCGGGTATCATATACCCAGTTCCTGATAACATATTTTTCAACACAATAACCCTCTTTATTTATACACAAAAGATAAGTTGATTGAATTGTAATCCGATCACATGCCATTATTAGCTCAAGATGAAGATGATAGAGAAGAGTTAATGCATCTTAAACGTGATTTCGTTCATCTTGAAAAAGAGCGTGACAGACATATTTGATCCTTCCCAGCCGGGGATGCAGACGTAACTCCTGCAGAGGCACAATTAGTTCCCTAGATAACCAAAAGTCCCAAGTGGAAGAGACCTTAGCCTCTGTGTTGGTTGATCACGAAGGTTTACCATTAGTAGTTTTTAAAGTATTGACTTTTCTTTTTCCCCCTTTTGCAGTGGCTCGTAAAAGTATCGCCGAGCTGGAGAAGCAGTTGGAGGAGACGAGGGTTGCCAAAGAATGTCTAGATGAGAAGATAAACTTGTTGGTCAATACCCACGAGGAGGAGATGGACGCAAAATGTGCTGATAAGAACCATAAGCTTAGTGAACTTCGTGCTGAGTACAAGCTTTTGATTACTAAAGCCTGCAAAGCTACAGTTCTTCGTGAACGTCAGATGGTTGCTACAGCTACAAGCTCGGCAATTCGTACTCCATCAATTCAACTCGGTCCGGAGCAAGCTTCTTTTGAAGCTCCCGAGGTGGAGGATTGGGTGGAACGTGATCAAGGCACTGGTGATCGGATGGAGCTCGATCAAGGCGCAGGCGATCAAAGGGAAGCCGAGCAGGGTACTGGTAATCAGCAAGAGGATTGAGCGTTCTGATGAGTGCCAAATATTGCATATTCATACACCTTTTCATTGGCACTTAACTCATCTTTCGCGCTTCAAAGTCATATATTATCCCAAATTCTGCATTCTTACCATCTTCAAGAATAAATATTTGTATTAATTAATTTTGTGTTTTTAAGTACTAAATAAAGCTTGGAAGAATTGAGAAGACAAAAGAGAAGAAAGTTAAGCGTTTCAACCGCTCGCGCATCGTGGAAACCTGTTTACAAATTCATGGGATTAAACAAACCCATGATCCAAAACCCAAGACTCAAATCCATTTCCACCTCACCCCATTGGATTCTTTCCAAAACATCCACCTCACCCCATTGGATTCTTTCCAAAACATCCACCTAACCCCATTGTATTCCATTCTATCCATCAATTAAGAAAACATGTTTTGTTTAATTGTTGAGTGGTTGCTACAGTGAAATTCGGATCCCAAGTGTGAGAGAATTTTTGTGTATAAATAGAGAGGGTTGTTGTGTTGAAAACTCATCCAAGAATAGCTTGTTCATGTTAGTTTATCAAATTTAAGTTTTGTTGTAATGTTCTTCATGTTCTAGTTTCATTTACTAGGGTTTAGATGAAGCCCTAATCTCATTGGTATGTATTCATATCTTGTATCTTGTTCTTGAAAGTTTAGAATTGTTTAAAGATATAATTTAATCCAAGTTTTTCAACATCTTTCTCTCACAATGTATGCCATGTATCCATTGTAGTTAGAATATCTCTATGTTGATTATGCTACAACTCATGCTTAACCAAATATTGATCTTTAGATTTGTTGTGCTTAATTAGACAATTAATTCTTTGGAGAAATACTTTAGTTGTGATTAAATTATCCATTGGAGAAACACCTTAGTTATACGGTAGACTTGAATCTACTATAAGGACAAGAATAATATTACAAGTTGAATGCATATCATAGGTTATTGGTGGATTTGAATACCCTAGTATCCATATTATCATTGTTTACATATCTTGTTATTTGCATCTTTTACTTTTATTATTTCAGTCACTTGAAAATCATATCGTCAGTATCGACAAAAACAAACCCTTTTGGTTACTCTCTGAATCAGGATTTAGAATCAACTTCTACACTCTCTAAGTCTCTGTGGTTCGACCTGTGCTTGCCCTGTGTTGCTTGTCGACACTGTGCACTTGCAGTTTATACAATAGTAGGTATCTTTCCAAGCCTACCAGTGTCCCTATAAACTTGTGGGTGGATCATGGTTGTGACGCCCGTTTGGAATACTATACAATCGGAATACATCCGATTCATTATGTCTTTTGAAAACAATCCTAAACGAACATTGACACTTCTTCGATTTTGTGCGGTAGACCCTAGTCATCTTCTTCTCATACTTGTAATTCTTTCCTTAGTGATTTTCTCCCTTCTTACCCGCTCTCTCGCATACCATTTCCATCATGTTACACTCAACGTGTCTACTTTGAAAAACCACACACATCTTCTCTTTTTCCTTAGGGATAAGCCACTCCTTAATGTCATTCTTGGTTACCCATGTCTACATTGAGCAAACAATTACATTAGACAACAATGTGATCACTAATAAAATTATTTCAATATATAAATATACCGATTCGGTTAAGGTAAACGCACCAAATCAGTCATATAGTGTCGGAAGGTATCCGGACCCATTGTAGATACGGGTACTGCCTGGGAGCTTTGTCGTACTACCAACTGAAAACAAAAAACTAACATGTCACGATAGGGTCTTCCACATACTATATGAAAATTGACGACTCTTATTAAGTAATGTTAACGATTCTACAAATAATATTAATGACTCTGAAACATTAATGGACAGTTTGACCTGGAAGAGCCGTTACCAAACCAAACTTAAAGTCGTTAGGTATCAAATTAAAACCAGTGCCGACGGTAATGTCTATTAATATAGAAATTCAAAATTCAAAATATGTTTGATTCCTAGGAGCAGTTATTGATAGTTTTTGAAATAAAGTGACGGTTTTATTCTCAAACAATTAGCCGTTGAGTATACTTTTCTATAAATTGAGACCTATCTCTTCCAAACTTATTCACCCATCACATTCAATAATCCTAAAGCAGTCACACATCACCTTTAAATACTAAAAATGGATCAAAACCAGTTCAATGACATAGAAGATGTTGCTATTGTCAGAGCACACACCACTCTCACCAAGCACTCAGTTGAGAAAGCAGAATGGGTGACCGCTAACGAAGACCCAACAAGAGGGCCTTACCTTGGCCATGATCAAAACACCAATGCTTGGTGGAAACGTGTGTTTAAGGTTTTTAAAGCACTCAACGGAAATCGTAATAGAAGTTCGCTCATGCAGGTAAGGGAAAGGTATGCTTATTTATACAATGAATGCGTATTGCTGAGAAACGAATTGAAAGCTCGTAAGGACGCTTACCCATACGAAGAACGCATGAGTAGAGTAAGTTTCTGAATCAATATGTCGTTGATAAAAAATTGTTAATTTGGTTATGATTATTCAAAAACACTAACTTATTAAAATAATTGTTTTTCCAGTATGTAATGGGTCGGACCCAATACGAATTAAGGTAGGGCCATGAGTTTTTGCACGAACACTGCTACACTCTCTTGGAGGAAGTTGAATGGAAATTCGCCGAATATAATTAATCTCGTTTACAATTTCCTTATTAAACTAGCTCTTTTATTAAACTATTATATGTCTTTCCCTTATGTTTTATTTCATAGCACATGTACGTTTTTTAAATTCAATATAATGAACTAACAAAATATCGAAATGTGGCATATTTTACACTTGGGTCGTCAACGAAATTTATATATGTGCCCGACACCATAAAAACTCATCGACCAATTTTTAGCAGATTAACGACGTTTTTGACACAAATGTGACCTTGCAAACAGAGTCGTCAACCTTCTAAAACGTTGTTTTCCGACCCATTAATTAACCTCAACGACTCCTAACAAATATTAACGACTACGGACCAACACTAATATACCATTCTTCCATGTTTCCTTCAAAAGTCGTTCTCTACTAACAAAGATTAACGACGACCTAATTGACACACTCTAAGAGTCGGTTGGTTGTAAATTATAAATATTAACGACCCACTACACTACCAGCATTTATTGGGGAATTGAACTCTACCAAATGTGGTTGAGGCAGTTGGATCGTTGAAATCTATAAAACAGACCCATATCTCACCTCTTCATTACCAACACCATAACTATCAACCAGATCTTCTCCTTCTCAGGTATTCATCATCCAAGAGAAACACAATGACTCCATATACTTCCGAAGAGAACTGTGCCATTACAAGAGCTTGGAAAACAGTAACAAACCACTATGATAGTCTAGACAAAGAGATTGATGAAACATCGGATGCTTGATGGAACCGCGTATTCATCGTTTTTGTGGCGTTGGACGGAAATCGCAAATCAAGGTCTTTCAAAAAAGTCAAGGAACGCTTCAAAGAGATAAAATTCGAGTGTGATATTTTGAAAAGAGAATTTACGGCCATAAGGGAAGCCTTTCCGGATATGATGGTTACTGTAAGAGTAAGTATTTAAACATTAGGTAAAACTTATCCAAAGTTTTCATCGATACTAACTAAGTTTGTTTGCGTTTTCAGATGAAGAAGGCATATGGATACTACGAAGAACTTCGTGGGAAAAAGTTTGAGTTACACGATTGCTACTTTATCTTCCATGGAACTGTGTATAATTACATGCTTTATGATTGAGAGCATAAGTGCATTGTTATTATGTATTGTGTTTAACCCTATGAAAGATGTATGACTTTTACGATTCAATGAAAGGTTGCTATGAAAACAATGAGTCGTCAATATTATAGAAGCACCAAACAACGACTCTCATCAAACATGAAAGAGTCGTCCATTTATTGTACTTTTAAACTAGCGACCCTAAGAGTGATACCCACAGAGAGTACAACGTAATTGAGTCGTTGGGTTATTAATACATTCACCTCACGACTATAGAAAACCTAAAAACGAGAGTCGTCAATGTTTAATAAATATATTGACGATTTTTCATAACAACATATAAGAGTCGTCAAGAATTTGGAACATGAATGCCGATTTTTCATAAATCGACATTAGAGTCGTTTTTGAATTTCAGAAAAACCTAACGACTATTAAGGGTCGGCAGGTTATTATACTCCCGACACTAACGACCCTCACTCTGAGTAGTTGCATGGTGTCCATGAATCGACCACTTGGAGTGCCATTCTAGGAATTTGAAGAGTACAGTAAGTTTACCTGATTGTTTTCAGCTCCGGGTTCTTCATTTGGAGGATTGGTTCCTTCATTTTGAGCAATAGGATCTTCATTTGCATCATTTATCAAACCTTCCTCTATTAACATCTCTTCATCAAACATCCAATCCATAGGATTAGATGAGACAATCTCACCATCAACACAATCATTTATGTTGGTTGAATCTTCACTTAACTCATTTCCTCCACTACAATCACTCATTTCAAATAACCTAAAATTTCCCAAAAACTCATTCTTTTTCTCTCTATTCAACCAATTTTTTTTTTCTATAAATCCAAATTTTACCCAAAATCTGATTTTAACTAACTTAAAAGATTATCAACTAATCAAACTTAATCTACTCAATTAACATTAATTATTTTATGGGTAGTATAGCCATTTTGAAAAATTAAGATAAGGGGTAACACCAAAGTGCTATTGGGAGACCAACTATTCAGGCCCCCAATTAATACTTCCGGCCCCCAATTAATCCTTGTTTACAAACACTAGAATCTTCTTGTGAATTTTTAAATCAATCTCAGCATTTGAAGTTAGGTAACAGATGGGCACAATGGCAAAGTTAGTAAATAAGCTAAAGTTTAATACTATACTGGTCATTTCAGTATTTTAACAAGATTTCTAACTGTCAAGATGGTCAACAACGGTCTTGTGACCCAAACTCTAATTAAAATTTTCTTGTGACCCAAACGCAATTCTGGTCACTTTTATGTGACCCAAAATCAAAATATCCCTAATATTTATTGAAATCAAACAAGGAAAAACCAAAAATCTAAACATAATATTGCAAAAACGCAATATTTTTATTCAAAACAGGAAACAAACTAATGTTCCTAATCACTAATATTGGTTTAGTTAAAATCAATCATTAGCAAGTGCCGATAAGGGGTTTTGTTGATTGTTATTATTTGATGACCCACTTTCGTCATCTTATAAACCCACAAAATAAATGTCTGGATCTCCTATAATAGGCTTCTTTCTCACTGGTGCTCTCAGACTCCCTTGATTTCTCCATTGCTACCTAATAATATCCTATATGCTCAACTCTTGTTATAATAGTGATACTAACCAATGAGTAAATGACCATATTGTCATGCACCAACTGACCTATACGATAAGAAATGAATAGGTATATTCTCTGTTGCCGGGTTTGAATTCTATCAACCGACAAATTAGATGTCCCGCTTTATGCAGTAACAAATAGGTTCTTCGCAGAGGCTTCTCTCCACTTTGATGGGGATAGTTATTTGGGGTTATATTTCAACTTCACCTACTGGCCGCTCAAAATTTATCTAGGGAAAATTGTAAGTTGATCATGAAAGTTGTAAATGTGAATGGGAACCGCGTTAAATAACATCTTATGCGACTTGGTTAATCATCACTCTAAGACTAAAGAACGTCTGAAGATGTTACATCAAGTAAACATTGCCGCTGTTGCTTTATTGGTTCTGGTTTCCTCTTCCGATGTAGTTATCTTTGCTTCTGGTTCTTCTTTAACTCACAAAATACAGTTAGTTGAAGAAGTATACGCTCTATTAAACTGGAAATTAACCCTTGTTAACCAAACTACTTCTCTCCTCCCTTCTTGGATGTTAAGTTCTACTGTGAGTGCAACGAGTCCATGCCAGTGGTACGGCATCACTTGCAACAACGAGGGAAGCATTGTTGAATTGAATGTAACCGGTCTGGGTTTACAAGGTACGCTCCATAATTTCAACTTTTTATCTTTCTCCAACTTTGTTAATCTTGACTTGAGCACGAACAAACTCTTCGGAACCATTCCATCTCAAATTAGTCATCTTCGAAAACTCACCCACCTTGATCTTTCCGTCAACAAAATTTCTGGGAAAATTCAAACAGAAATTGTAGTTGCAGGAAATCCCACAACTACACCTTGATAAGAATTCAATAAGATCTAATAAGACTTCAAAGATTGATGATCAAACTTTATTAATTTCTTTAGGAATTTATTACAAGAGTGGTAGGAAAACTTGGAAATACAAATATCTCTCAATTTTATCTCTCCTCTTCGTTCTCTCCAAACTTCTCAAAAAGATCTCTCCCCCTCCCTCGAGTCTACTTAGTTCTATGTATAGGGTATTACATAGTGGATGACAGCTAAGCTATCCTATATTTTCGAATCTGGCTTGCGGTATTCCCGCAAGCTTACAAGGGTTTATTTCGCAAGTTCTTAAATCTCGCGGGATCTTCACACTTTCCTCGTAACCAGGATGATGTCACCAACTACGTCACCTTCCAAATAGTCTGCAATGTTCTTCGCTAACTCTTAGTTACTATAATTTCGCGGAGATACAGTTGTTGTGAGATTCTTCTCCTACAACTTGCCTCTTCTCATGTCTTCTCTGCGAAGAAGGGAATGATATGAGAACCTTTATTTCAAAATGCTGCAACCGCTCACCTCTCCATATTCTTATCCTCTGGCAAGATTCCGTATTTTACGCAAAGTAAATTACACGCGTCTCTTCCTCCATTAAATTATTGACACGTCTTTTTCAACCGCCACTTCTTAACCGCTCACGTCTATTCTTCGCATTAATTGAGTTTCTCTTTTCAAGATCCTCTTCTCTCTATATATATCCTTCCTATTCTTTCACTTTTTACTTTCTTCTTATCTTCTCTGCAATTTTTATTCATCGTTCTTCCGTAAATTCCGCTTCTACTACTATAAATTTTCTTCTTTCTTCTACTTTTGATCTTCACTTCTTCATTCCCATACTCAAAGATTCCTCCAAGCGGCCGTAGATATGAAACATCTTTTGAAGTAGTTCAAAAAGATCTCCAAGAGAGAGGTTTTACCCTTTCCACCATTCCTGATCAAAATTCAAAATTTGTTCTTTCTTCTAAATTGTTTTCTGATCATCACTGTAATAATGAAGAAATTATAATCTCACTTGGTCAGCTTCTAACTGGTCTACCCATACCTCTTTATAGCCCTAATCTTCCTCTTTTTTATGAGATTCTTTCCCATGCGAATTTTTCGCGGGCCATCTTCCAACTGAGTGGAGACTGTATTCGTCTCATGGTTGACTTCGCCCATCATGGTGCAGGTTTGGGGTCTCTTTATCCATGCGAAGTTAGGGATCCTAAATTCGCTAACTTAGCGATCATCCCTGAAAAATATACTATGGAGAGCTTCTTTGAAAATTATGAAGTTATTACCATGAAAAAGGAGAATACTCGCTGGGGTGTTCGTTTGAAGAAGAAAGAAAATGTCGCCAGCGATAAAATACTCATGCAAGACATTGATTGGCACTTTGGTAAGAATAATACTCCACGTCATTCTAAAGATGATAAATGGTGCATCTTTCCACTGATTCTGAAGGGACCTTACATTTCTGGTTCTAATATTCTCCCCGAGAATCTCGTTGCTTATCAACCCTAGGTATTCAATTGGCCTGAAAAGGATACAGAGGTACTCTTCCAAATTTTGCTCAACTTATAACTCTCCATATATCCCTACTCCCCTATCTTCTAATTCTTGCGAAACTTTTAGGTTTTAAAGTTGAGAACGAGCTATAACAAGACTAAGAAGCCAAGCATCCTTGCGGTACAGCATTCGATCACAAATGAAGTAAGAAATACTTTTTTTATTATTATTTTTAACAATATTGTTTCCTCTATTTCTTATCTTCATCTATGTACGAAGGTTGATGTTGAAGAAGAATAAGAAACTGAAGAGCCCTTCAAAATCGCAAAGACTAAGGGAAAAATCAAGGGTACCCTTCGCAAGGAGAAGTCAACTACCCCATTTTCTTCTAAGAACCTTTCTAAGAAATGAAAAGTTCGCTCCCCTTCTCCTTCAAATCTCCACTCTGATGAAAGTTATGATGATGATGATGCTATATTCGCTAAGGAAAGTGCTCCATCTGAATCTTCAATGGCGCAATTATCTAGCATCTTCTTTGATTCTCTTCAAGGAACAAGCAATTTTCCTTTAACTAACACTTGTCAAGATATGGATAACATCTGTGATGCCTCCCTCTTAGAGGATAATGAATCTCTTCGCGAGGTTTCTAAATCAGTTACTCCAAGCTTCTTAAACTCGCTAAATATCTTGGTAAATCTTCTTATATCTATTTCTTTAATTTAAACTCAAAATTATAGTTTGTTTCGACAATTCTTTACATTCTTTCACATGCCGGAAAAGCTTCTTGTGATGTTTCCTCTGATTTGGTTAGGAGGTGCGAGAACTTTGAGAAGAAGAATCTCAAACTTCGCAAGAAGAGCGAAGAATTAGAAATTAAAGTTATTGATCTTCGCAAGAAGAATAATCAGCTGGAAGCTGAGATCTCTACTCAACAAAATAAGATAACCAGTCTTCAGAATGAAAATGACCAACTTTATGGTATTTACTTTTTCTTCCCTCCCTCTACTCCTTTTTACCATCATTCTCCCTTATTTGATTAATCACTTTTGCAGACATCTATGGTCTTTCTGATGAAGCCACATTTCTTCGCTCCTTTCCCAATTCTTTGGATGATGATACTCTTCTCGAACACCTTAATACTTATTTAAACAGTTTCACAAATGACAAAACAGAATCTTTCCTTGAGTGAGCTTATATCTAAATTTCATCTCTTAGAAATTGACCATAGAAGCAGTCTGAAAACATCCCATAGTTTTAAGCGTCGCTATCTTGATTTTAAAAATAAAATTAGTAAGTTAACAACTAAGATCAGCAATCTTATAGATGATAATGACCGCATCACTAGTCAAGGTGCTCAAGATTTAGAAAAATTTCACCAAACTCTTCTCAAAACCCAACTTGAGCGAGATGAAGTTAGGCGTAAAAATGTTGTCCTTATCGAAAGGGAGAGTCAAATTCGTTCATGTCTCCTTATAAATAATGATGATGAATTCGCTTGGGCTGCGAAAGTCTTAGATAATGCCAGAATCGATTTAGGTGTAAATGTTAGCCTTCAAGCTGATCATTTGTCCTTGGTTAGAGATATGATTTCTGACAGAGAAGGTTGTTAACTTTGCTTCCTTATCAATTGCTTTTTCCCATTAACCTCAACCGAATTTTTAACTTTCTATTATACGTTCGAAGGTTCTGAGAGAAGACTTCTCAAGAAGATTGAAGAACTTGAGACTAAGAATAAAGATATTGAAGTCGCATAATCTAAACTGGTCGAAAACTTCTCTATTAGCGATGATAAATGTCGCAGGCTCAAAAGTCAACTGAAGTTAACTGTCGCTAACTTTGAGAATGATGTTCTTCATTTTCGCAATCGAACTATTAGGAATGTCTGTGATGACAACAATATTCCTCACTCTAAATACCCTTGTCTCTCAGAAGAAATTCTAGAGAATGTATCCCTTCCAACTATTTTAGATAGTGATGAAAGTGAAGAAGAGAGTGAAGGAGAAATGAAAGAAGAAGCTGAGAGAGAATAGAAGGATGAAGAAGAAGAAAGAGAAGAAACTGATGAAGAAGAGAAAGAATCACGCAAGAAATAGTTTCTCCCTTTTCATTAACTTTTCCATTTTTTGGAATACTTGTGCATCTATTCTTTTACCTTTTGACATTTGTGTGAATCTATTGTTACGAATCTCTTGAGCTTTCAAAGTCTCTCAATGTTAGATTTATCTCTTTTATTTTACCTTCAAGTATAAGAATAACATCTCTTTTTCGCAATAACATACTATTGATCAATATATAATCTAACATGTGTAATTTTCAATCCATGCGTAAATATGTCAGGTGGAAGCAAGTAACATTTGCCTTTGTTAAACATTCTCATACTTGCCTCTGTTATTTTTTTTCATATGAGAGTTTAAGCATGTTATTTCTTAATTAATAATATGTTTTGTTACTATATACTTATTGTTGCAACATTGTATTGCATGCATGTGCATCAATTTCGCAATTGCGATTTCGCTATCAAATATATCTTGGAATTTTTGAAGATTCCGCCTAGTATGATTCTCTTATGTTGTCTTATTTTTCCTTCCTAAGTAAAGGCCTTATTTTTCCACCCTTTATATTGGCGACAAAATCGCAGGACGTCTTTACACTTTCATGTAATGACCCCTTGATCTTGTTTTATCATTTATGTAGTATTATTGCCTCTGCAGGAGATTTTCATGCGACAATATAACAGGCCTATACATTCTTGCGAGTATATAGCCCCATGACATTGGCGTCTTGCGACGAAATCGCAGGACGTCTGTAAACTTGCATGCACTGACCCATTGATCTTGTCTTATCTTTTCTCTAGTATTATTGCCTCTTCAGGTTCTTTGCACAAATATGACAAGTCTTAATACTCCCATGAGTAAAAAGCCTCATGACATTTGCATCTTAGACACTTATCATCTCCTAATGGAGGGTGTCGTCCTTATCATCCCCCTGGTTTCCCCTTCAAGGAGGCGTACCTTTACCATACAAGGTTGGCTCCTCCCATCCGGTCTTAACAACAACCAGTTGTTTTTCGCATCCTCTTATCCCTTAGACGATATGCCTCATGGTTACAAGACTGCACCCTAAGTGGGGTTTTCTTCGGACCGAGTGTATCATAGCCAAGAATGACCAGGTACGCTCCAGACGCCCTAGGCACTCTTGGCTCAACCGTGTACCTCGGCTCCATGATCGAGTTCTGCACTCCATCATGTTACAGAAAGTTTGTGCATCCATCTTTCCTATACAAATTTAAATTTCCTAGAAGATATGCATGAGACAACTCTAAGGGCTAAGAGTCAGTAACCAAAATAAATGGCATGTCTGTGAGTCTGTTACAAGTCGAAGAGAACTTAACCAAGTGAAAAGGCATGTGTCTATTATATGTGCACTTTCTCTTTTCTTTGTAGGTTCATTTTATTGCCTAAAAAGATAAAGTTTCTGCAACCATCACCAAACGGTTTTAAATTAAAGATTGCAACATATGCTAATCAAAGTCCTGGGGAGAATGAAAATGACCAACTTTATGGTATTTACTTTTTCTTCCCTCCCTCTACTCCTTTTTACCATCATTCTCCCTTATTTGATTAATCACTTTTGCAGACATCTATGGTCTTTCTGATGAAGCCACATTTCTTCGCTCCTTTCCCAATTCTTTGGATGATGATACTCTTCTCGAACACCTTAATACTTATTTAAACAAGATTTCACAAATGACAAAATGAGAATCTTTCCTTGAGTGAGCTTATATATAAATTTCATCTCTTAGAAATTGACCATAGAAGCAGTCTGAAAACATCCCATAGTTTTAAGCGTCGCTATCTTGATTTTAAAAATAAAATTAGTAAGTTAACAACTAAGATCAGCAATCTTATAGATGATAATGACCGCATCACTAGTCAAGGTGCTCAAGATTTAGAAAAATTTCACCAAACTCTTCTCAAAACCCAACTTGAGCGAGATGAAGTTAGGCGTAAAAATGTTGTCCTTATCGAAAGGGAGAGTCAAATTCGTTCATGTCTCCTTATAAATAATGATGATGAATTCGCTTGGGCTGCGAAAGTCTTAGATAATGCCAGAATCGATTTAGGTGTAAATGTTAGCCTTCAAGCTGATCATTTGTCCTTGGTTAGAGATATGATTTCTGACAGAGAAGGTTGTTAACTTTGCTTCCTTATCAATTGCTTTTTCCCATTAACCTCAACCGAATTTTTAACTTTCTATTATACGTTCGAAGGTTCTGAGAGAAGACTTCTCAAGAAGATTGAAGAACTTGAGACTAAGAATAAAGATATTGAAGCCGCATAATCTAAACTGGTCGAAAACTTCTCTATTAGCGATGATAAATGTCGCAGGCTCAAAAGTCAACTGAAGTTAACTGTCGCTAACTTTGAGAATGATGTTCTTCATTTTCGCAATCGAACTATTAGGAATGTCTGTGATGACAACAATATTCCTCACTCTAAATACCCTTGTCTCTCAGAAGAAATTCTAGAGAATGTATCCCTTCCAACTATTTTAGATAGTGATGAAAGTGAAGAAGAGAGTGAAGGAGAAATGAAAGAAGAAGCTGAGAGAGAATAGAAGGATGAAGAAGAAGAAAGAGAAGAAACTGATGAAGAAGAGAAAGAATCACGCAAGAAATAGTTTCTCCCTTTTCATTAACTTTTCCATTTTTTTGGAATACTTGTGCATCTATTCTTTTACCTTTTGACATTTGTGTGAATCTATTGTTACGAATCTCTTGAGCTTTCAAAGTCTCTCAATGTTAGATTTATCTCTTTTATTTTACCTTCAAGTATTAGAATAACATCTCTTTTTCGCAATAACATACTATTGATCAATATATAATCTAACATGTGTAATTTTCAATCCATGCGTAAATATGTCAGGTGGAAGCAAGTAACATTTGCCTTTGTTAAACATTCTCATACTTGCCTCTGTTATTTTTTTTCATATGAGAGTTTAAGCATGTTATTTCTTAATTAATAATATGTTTTGTTACTATATACTTATTGTTGCAACATTGTATTGCATGCATGTGCATCAATTTCGCAATTGCGATTTCGCTATCAAATATATCTTGGAATTTTTGAAGATTCCGCCTAGTATGATTCTCTTATGTTGTCTTATTTTTCCTTCCTAAGTAAAGGCCTTATTTTGCCACCCTTTATATTGGCGACAAAATCGCAGGACGTCTTTACACTTTCATGTAATGACCCCTTGATCTTGTTTTATCATTTATGTAGTATTATTGCCTCTGCAGGAGATTTTCATGCGACAATATAACAGGCCTATACATTCTTGCGAGTATATAGCCCCATGACATTGGCGTCTTGCGACGAAATCGCAGGACGTCTGTAAACTTTCATGCACTGACCCATTGATCTTGTCTTATCTTTTCTCTAGTATTATTGCCTCTTCAGGATAATTGCACAAATATGAAAAGTCTTGATACTCCCATGAGTAAAAAGCCTCATGACATTTGCATCTTAGACACTTATCATCTCCCTAATGGAGGGTGTCGTCCTTATCATCCCCCCTGGTTTCCCCTTCAAGGAGGCGTACCTTTACCATACAAGGTTGGCTCCTCCCATCCGGTCTTAACAACAACCAGTTGTTTTTCGCATCCTCTTATCCCTTAGACGATATGCCTCATGGTTACAAGACTGCACCCTAAGTGGGGTTTTCTTCGGACCGAGTGTATCATAGCCAAGAATGACCAGGTACGCTCCAGACGCCCTAGGCACTCTTGGCTCAACCGTGTACCTCGGCTCCATGATCGAGTTCTGCACTCCATCATGTTACAGAAAGTTTGTGCATCCATCTTTCCTATACAAATTTAAATTTCCTAGAAGATATGCATGAGACAACTCTAAGGGCTAAGAGTCAGTAACCAAAATAAATGGCATGTCTGTCGTAGTATTACAAGTCGAAGAGAACTTAACCAAGTGAAAAGGCATGTGTCTATTATATGTGCACTTTCTCTTTTCTTTGTAGGTTCATTTTATTGCCTAAAAAGATAAAGTTTCTGCAACCATCACCAAACGGTTTTAAATTAAAGATTGCAACATATGCTAATCAAAGTCCTGGGGAGAATGAAAATGACCAACTTTATGGTATTTACTTTTTCTTCCCTCCCTCTACTCCTTTTTACCATCATTCTCCCTTATTTGATTAATCACTTTTGCAGACATCTATGGTCTTTCTGATGAAGCCACATTTCTTCGCTCCTTTCCCAATTCTTTGGATGATGATACTCTTCTCGAACACCTTAATACTTATTTAAACAGTTTCACAAATGACAAAATAGAATCTTTCCTTGAGTGAGCTTATATATAAATTTCATCTCTTAGAAATTGACCATAGAAGCAGTCTGAAAACATCCCATAGTTTTAAGCGTCGCTATCTTGATTTTAAAAATAAAATTAGTAAGTTAACAACTAAGATCAGCAATCTTATAGATGATAATGACCGCATCACTAGTCAAGGTGCTCAAGATTTAGAAAAATTTCACCAAACTCTTCTCAAAACCCAACTTGAGCGAGATGAAGTTAGGCGTAAAAATGTTGTCCTTATCGAAAGGAGAGTCAAATTCGTTCATGTCTCCTTATAAATAATGATGATGAATTCGCTTAATTTGCGAAAGTCTTAGATAATGCGAGAATCGATTTAGGTGTAAATGTTAGCCTTCAAGCTGATCATTTGTCCTTGGTTAGAGATATGATTTATTGCGAGGAGAAGGTTGTTAACTTTGCTTCCTTATCAATTGCTTTTTCCCATTAACCTCAACCGAATTTTTAACTTTCTATTATACGTTGAAAGGTTCGAGAGAAGACTTCTCAAGAAGATTGAAGAACTTGAGACTAAGAATAAAGATATTGAAGTCGCATAATCTAAACTGGTGAAAACTTCTCTATTAGCGATGATAAATGTCGCAGCTCAAAAGTCAAGCTGAAGTTAACTGTCGCTAACTTTGAGAATGATGTTCTTCATTTTCGCAATCGAACTATTAGGAATGTACGTGATGACAACAATATTCCTCACTCTAAATACCCTTGTCTCTCGAAGAAATTCTAGAGAATGTATCCCTTCCAACTATTTTAGATAGTGATGAAAGTGAAGAAGAGAGTGAAGGAGAAATGAAAGAAGAAGAGCCGAGAGAGAATAGAAGGATGAAGAAGAAGAAAGAGAAGAAACTGATGAAGAAGAGAAAGAATCACGCAAAGAAATAGTTTCTCCCTTTTCATTAACTTTTCCATTTTTTTGGAATACTTGTGCATCTATTCTTTTACCTTTTGACATTTGTGTGAATCTATTGTTACGAATCTCTTGAGCTTTCAAAGTCTCTCAATGTTAGATTTATCTCTTTTATTTTACCTTCAAGTATTAGAATAACATCTCTTTTTCGCAATAACATACTATTGATCAATATATAATCTAACATGTGTAATTTTCAATCCATGCGTAAATATGTCAGGTGGAAGCAAGTAACATTTGCCTTTGTTAAACATTCTCATACTTGCCTCTCGTTATTTTTTCATATGAGAGTTTAAGCATGTTATTTCTTAATTAATAATATGTTTTGTTACTATATACTTATTGTTGCAACATTGTATTGCATGCATGTGCATCAATTTCGCAATTGCGATTTCGCTATCAAATATATCTTGGAATTTTTGAAGATCCGCCTAGTATGATTCTCTTATGTTGTCTTATTTTTCCTTCCTAAGTAAAGGCCTTATTTTGCCACCCTTTATATTGGCGACAAAATCGCAGGACGTCTTTACACTTTCATGTAATGACCCCTTGATCTTGTTTTATCATTTATGTAGTATTATTGCCTCTGCAGGAGATTTTCATGCGACAATATAACAGGCCTATACATTCTTGCGAGTATATAGCCCCATGACATTGGCGTCTTGCGACGAAATCGCAGGACGTCTGTAAACTTTCATGCACTGACCCATTGATCTTGTCTTATCTTTTCTCTAGTATTATTGCCTCTTCAGGATAATTGCACAAATATGAAAAGTCTTGATACTCCCATGAGTAAAAAGCCTCATGACATTTGCATCTTAGACACTTATCATCTCCCTAATGGAGGGTGTCGTCCTTATCATCCCCCTGGTTTCCCCTTCAAGGAGGCGTACCTTTACCATACAAGGTTGGCTCCTCCCATCCGGTCTTAACAACAACCAGTTGTTTTTCGCATCCTCTTATCCCTTAGACGATATGCCTCATGGTTACAAGACTGCACCCTAAGTGGGGTTTTCTTCGGACCGAGTGTATCATAGCCAAGAATGACCAGGTACGCTCCAGACGCCCTAGGCACTCTTGGCTCAACCGTGTACCTCGGCTCCATGATCGAGTTCTGCACTCCATCATGTTACAGAAAGTTTGTGCATCCATCTTTCCTATACAAATTTAAATTTCCTAGAAGATATGCATGAGACAACTCTAAGGGCTAAGAGTCAGTAACCAAAATAAATGGCATGTACGTGAGTCTTTACAAGTCGAAGAGAACTTAACCAAGTGAAAAGGCATGTGTCTATTATATGTGCACTTTCTCTTTTCTTTGTAGGTTCATTTTATTGCCTAAAAGATAAAGTTTTGCAACCATCACCAAACGGTTTTAAATTAAAGATTGCAACATATGCTAATCAAAGTCTGGGAGAATGAAAATGACCAACTTTATGGTATTTACTTTTTCTTCCCTCCCTCTACTCCTTTTACCATCATTCTCCCTTATTTGATTAATCACTTTTGCGAGACATCTATGGTCTTTTCGATGAAGCCACATTTCTTCGCTCCTTTCCCAATTCTTTGGATGATGATACTCTTCTCGAACACCTTAATACTTATTTAAACAGTTTCACAAATGACAAAATAGAATCTTTCCTTGAGTGAGCTTATATATAAATTTCATCTCTTAGAAATTGACCATAGAAGCAGTCTGAAAACATCCCATAGTTTTAAGCGTCGCTATCTTGATTTTAAAAATAAAATTAGTAAGTTAACAACTAAGATCAGCAATCTTATAGATGATAATGACCGCATCACTAGTCAAGGTGCTCAAGATTTAGAAAAATTTCACCAAACTCTTCTCAAAACCCAACTTGAGCGAGATGAAGTTAGGCGTAAAAATGTTGTCCTTATCGAAAGGGAGAGTCAAATTCGTTCATGTCTCCTTATAAATAATGATGATGAATTCGCTTGGGCTGCGAAAGTCTTAGATAATGCCAGAATCGATTTAGGTGTAAATGTTAGCCTTCAAGCTGATCATTTGTCCTTGGTTAGAGATATGATTTCTGACAGAGAAGGTTGTTAACTTTGCTTCCTTATCAATTGCTTTTTCCCATTAACCTCAACCGAATTTTTAACTTTCTATTATACGTTCGAAGGTTCGAGAGAAGACTTCTCAAGAAGATTGAAGAACTTGAGACTAAGAATAAAGATATTGAAGCGCATAATCTAAAGCGGTCGAAAACTTCTCTATTAGCGATGATAAATGTCGCGGGCTCAAAAGTCAACGAAGTTAACGTCGCTAACTTTGAGAATGATGTTCTTCATTTTCGCAATCGAACTATTAGGAATGTCTGTGATGACAACAATATTCCTCACTCTAAATACCCTTGTCTCTCAGAAGAAATTCTAGAGAATGTATCCCTTCCAACTATTTTAGATAGTGATGAAAGTGAAGAAGAGAGTGAAGGAGAAATGAAAGAAGAAGCTGAGAGAGAATAGAAGGATGAAGAAGAAGAAAGAGAAGAAACTGATGAAGAAGAGAAAGAATCACGCAAGAAATAGTTTCTCCCTTTTCATTAACTTTTCCATTTTTTTGGAATACTTGTGCATCTATTATTTTACCTTTTGACATTTGTGTGAATCTATTGTTACGAATCTCTTGAGCTTTCAAAGTCTCTCAATGTTAGATTTATCTCTTTTATTTTACCTTCAAGTATTAGAATAACATCTCTTTTTCGCAATAACATACTATTGATCAATATATAATCTAACATGTGTAATTTTCAATCCATGCGTAAATATGTCGGTGGAAGCAAGTAACATTTGCCTTTGTTAAACATTCTCATACTTGCCCTCGTTATTTTTTTTTCATATGAGAGTTTAAGCATGTTATTTCTTAATTAATAATATGTTTTGTTACTATATATTTATTGTTGCAACATTGTATTGCATGCATGTGCATCAATTTCGCAATTGCGATTTTCGTTTATCAAATATATCTTGGAATTTTTGAAGATTCCGCCTAGTATGATTCTCTTATGTTGTCTTATTTTTCCTTCCTAAGTAAAGGCCTTATTTTTCCACCCTTTATATTGGCGACAAAATCGCAGGACGTCTTTACACTTTCATGTAATGACCCCTTGATCTTGTTTTATCATTTATGTAGTATTATTGCCTCTGCAGGAGATTTTCATGCGACAATATAACAGGCCTATACATTCTTGCGAGTATATAGCCCCATGACATTGGCGTCTTGCGACGAAATCGCAGGACGTCTGTAAACTTTCATGCACTGACCCATTGATCTTGTCTTATCTTTTCTCTAGTATTATTGCCTCTTCAGGATAATTGCACAAATATGAAAAGTCTTGATACTCCCATGAGTAAAAAGCCTCATGACATTTGCATCTTAGACACTTATCATCTCCCTAATGGAGGGTGTCGTCCTTATCATCCCCCGGTTTCCCCTTGAGGAGGCGTACCTTTACCATACAAGGTTGGCTCCTCCCATCCGGTCTTAACAACAACCGGTTGTTTTTCGCATCCTCTTATCCCTTAGACGATATGCCTCATGGTTACAAGACTGCACCCTAAGTGGGGTTTTCTTCGGACCGAGTGTATCATAGCCAAGAATGACCAGGTACGCTCCAGACGCCCTAGGCACTCTTGGCTCAACCGTGTACCTCGGCTCCATGATCGAGTTCTGCACTCCATCATGTTACAGAAAGTTTGTGCATCCATCTTTCCTATACAAATTTAAATTTCCTAGAAGATATGCATGAGACAACTCTAAGGGCTAGAGTCGATAACAAAATAAATGGCATGTCGTGAGTCTGTTACAAGTCGAAGAGAACTTAACCAAGTGAAAAGGCATGTGTCTATTATATGTGCACTTTCTCTTTTCTTTGTAGGTTCATTTTATTGCCTAAAAAGATAAAGTTTCGCAACCATCACCAAACGGTTTTAAATTAAAGATTGCAACATATGCTAATCAAAGTCTGGGGAGAATGAAAATGACCAACTTTATGGTATTTACTTTTTCTTCCCTCCCCTACTCTCCTTTTACCATCATTCTCCCTTATTTGATTAATCACTTTTACGAGACATCTATGGTCTTTCTGATGAAGCCACATTTCTTCGCTCCTTTCCCAATTCTTTGGATGATGATACTCTTCTCGAACACCTTAATACTTATTTAAACAGTTTCACAAATGACAAAACAGAATCTTTCCTTGAGTGAGCTTATATATAAATTTCATCTCTTAGAAATTGACCATAGAAGCGATCCGAAACATCCCATAGTTTTAAGCGTCGCTATCTTGATTTTAAAAATAAAATTAGTAAGTTAACAACTAAGATCAGCAATCTTATAGATGATAATGACGCATCACTAGTCAAGGTGCTCAAGATTTAGAAAAATTTCACCAAACTCTTCTCAAAACCCAACTTGAGCGAGATGAAGTTAGGCGTAAAAATGTTGTCCTTATCGAAAGGGAGAGTCAAATTCGTTCATGTCTCCTTATAAATAATGATGATGAATTCGCTTGGGCTGCGAAAGTCTTAGATAATGCCAGAATCGATTTAGGTGTAAATGTTAGCCTTCAAGCTGATCATTTGTCCTTGGTTAGAGATATGATTTCTGACAGAGAAGGTTGTTAACTTTGCTTCCTTATCAATTGCTTTTTCCCATTAACCTCAACCGAATTTTTAACTTTCTATTATACGTTCGAAGGTTCTGAGAGAAGACTTCTCAAGAAGATTGAAGAACTTGAGACTAAGAATAAAGATATTGAAGCCGCATAATCTCAACTGGTCGAAAACTTCTCTATTAGCGATGATAAATGTCGCAGGCTCAAAAGTCAACTGAAGTTAACTGTCGCTAACTTTGAGAATGATGTTCTTCATTTTCGCAATCGAACTATTAGGAATGTCTGTGATGACAACAATATTCCTCACTCTAAATACCCTTGTCTCTCAGAAGAAATTCTAGAGAATGTATCCCTTCCAACTATTTTAGATAGTGATGAAAGTGAAGAAGAGAGTGAAGGAGAAATGAAAGAAGAAGGCGAGAGAGAATAGAAGGATGAAGAAGAAGAAAGAGAAGAAACGATGAAGAAGAGAAAGAATCACGCAAGAAATAGTTTCTCCTTTTCATTAACTTTTCCATTTTTTGGAATACTTGTGCATCTATTCTTTTACCTTTTGACATTTGTGTGAATCTATTGTTACGAATCTCTTGAGCTTTCAAAGTCTCTCAATGTTAGATTTATCTCTTTTATTTTACCTTCAAGTATTAGAATAACATCTCTTTTCGCAATAACATACTATTGATCAATATATAATCTAACATGTGTAATTTTCAATCCATGCGTAAATATGTCAGGTGGAAGCAAGTAACATTTGCCTTTGTTAAACATTCTCATACTTGCCTCCGTTATTTTTTTCATATGAGAGTTTAAGCATGTTATTTCTTAATTAATAATATGTTTTGTTACTATATACTTATTGTTGCAACATTGTATTGCATGCATGTGCATCAATTTCGCAATTGCGATTTCGCTTATCAAATATATCTTGGAATTTTTTGAAGATTCCGCCTAGTATGATTCTCTTATGTTGTCTTATTTTTCCTTCCTAAGTAAAGGCCTTATTTTGCCACCCTTTATATTGGCGACAAAATCGCAGGACGTCTTTACACTTTCATGTAATGACCCCTTGATCTTGTTTTATCATTTATGTAGTATTATTGCCTCTGCAGGAGATTTTCATGCGACAATATAACAGGCCTATACATTCTTGCGAGTATATAGCCCCATGACATTGGCGTCTTGCGACGAAATCGCAGGACGTCTGTAAACTTTCATGCGGCGACCCATTGATCTTGTCTTATCTTTTCTCTAGTATTATTGCCTCTTCAGGATAATTGCACAAATATGAAAAGTCTTGATACTCCCATGAGTAAAAAGCCTCATGACATTTGCATCTTAGACACTTATCATCTCCCTAATGGAGGGTGTCGTCCTTATCATCCCCCCTGGTTTCCCCTTCAAGGAGGCGTACCTCTACCATACAAGGTTGGCTCCTCCCATCCGGTCTTAACAACAACCAGTTGTTTTTCACATCCTCTTATCCCTTAGACGATATGCCTCATGGTTACAAGACTGCACCCTAAGTGGGGTTTTCTTCGGACCGAGTGTATCATAGCCAAGAATGACCAGGTACGCTCCAGACGCCCTAGGCACTCTTGGCTCAACCGTGTACCTCGGCTCCATGATCGAGTTCTGCACTCCATCATGTTACAGAAAGTTTGTGCATCCATCTTTCCTATACAAATTTAAATTTCCTAGAAGATATGCATGAGACAACTCTAAGGGCTAAGAGTTGATGAACAAAATAAATGGCATGTACGTGAGTCTCGTTACAAGTCGAAGAGAACTTAACCAAGTGAAAAGGCATGTGTCTATTATATGTGCACTTTCTCTTTTCTTTGTAGGTTCATTTTATTGCCTAAAAAGATAAAGTTTCTGCAACCATCACCAAACGGTTTTAAATTAAAGATTGCAACATATGCTAATCAAAGTCCTGGGGAGAATGAAAATGACCAACTTTATGGTATTTACTTTTTCTTCCCTCCCTCTACTCCTTTTTACCATCATTCTCCCTTATTTGATTAATCACTTTTGAGACATCTATGGTCTTTCTGATGAAGCCACATTTCTTCGCTCCTTTCCCAATTCTTTGGATGATGATACTCTTCTCGAACACCTTAATACTTATTTAAACAGTTTCACAAATGACAAAACAGAATCTTTCCTTGAGTGAGCTTATATATAAATTTCATCTCTTAGAAATTGACCATAGAAGCAGTCTGAAAACATCCCATAGTTTTAAGCGTCGCTATCTTGATTTTAAAAATAAAATTAGTAAGTTAACAACTAAGATCAGCAATCTTATAGATGATAATGACCGCATCACTAGTCAAGGTGCTCAAGATTTAGAAAAATTTCACCAAACTCTTCTCAAAACCCAACTTGAGCGAGATGAAGTTAGGCGTAAAAATGTTGTCCTTATCGAAAGGGAGAGTCAAATTCGTTCATGTCTCCTTATAAATAATGATGATGAATTCGCTTGGGCTGCGAAAGTCTTAGATAATGCCAGAATCGATTTAGGTGTAAATGTTAGCCTTCAAGTGATCATTTGTCCTTGGTTAGAGATATGATTTCGACGGAGAAGGTTGTTAACTTTGCTTCCTTATCAATTGCTTTTTCCCATTAACCTCAACCGAATTTTTAACTTTCTATTATACGTTCGAAGGTTCTGAGAGAAGACTTCTCAAGAAGATTGAAGAACTTGAGACTAAGAATAAAGATATTGAAGCCGCATAATCTAAACTGGTCGAAAACTTCTCTATTAGCGATGATAAATGTCATGAGGCTCAAAAAGTCAAGCGAAGTTAACTGTCGCTAACTTTGAGAATGATGTTCTTCATTTTCGCAATCGAACTATTAGGAATGTACGTGATGACAACAATATTCCTCACTCTAAATACCCTTGTCTCTCAGAAGAAATTCTAGAGAATGTATCCCTTCCCACTATTTTAGATAGTGATGAAAGTGAAGAAGAGAGTGAAGGAGAAATGAAAGAAGAAGCTGAGAGAGAATAGAAGGATGAAGAAGAAGAAAGAGAAGAAACTGATGAAGAAGAGAAAGAATCACGCAAGAAATAGTTTCTCCCTTTTCATTAACTTTTCCATTTTTTGGAATACTTGTGCATCTATTCTTTTACCTTTTGACATTTGTGTGAATCTATTGTTACGAATCTCTTGAGCTTTCAAAGTCTCTCAATGTTAGATTTATCTCTTTTATTTTACCTTCAAGTATTAGAATAACATCTCTTTTTCGCAATAACATTCTATTGATCAATATATAATCTAACATGTGTAATTTTCAATCCATGCGTAAATATGTCAGGTGGAAGCAAGTAACATTTGCCTTTGTTAAACATTCTCATACTTGCCTCTGTTATTTTTTTCATATGAGAGTTTAAGCATGTTATTTCTTAATTAATAATATGTTTTGTTACCATATACTTATTGTTGCAACATTGTATTGCATGCATGTGCATCAATTTCGCAATTGCGATTTCGCTATCAAATATATCTTGGAATTTTTGAAGATTCCGTATAGTATGATTCTCTTATGTTGTCTTATTTTTCCTTCCTAAGTAAAGGCCTTATTTTGCCACCCTTTATATTGGCGACAAAATCGCAGGACGTCTTTACACTTTCATGTAATGACCCCTTGATCTTGTTTTATCATTTATGTAGTATTATTGCCTCTGCGCGGAGATTTTCATGCGACAATATAACAGGCCTATACATTCTTGCGAGTATATAGCCCCATGACATTGGCGTCTTGCGGCGAAATCGCGGGACGTCCGTAAACTTTCATGCTTCGACCCATTGATCTTGTCTTATCTTTTCTCTAGTATTATTGCCTCTTCAGGATAATTGCACAAATATGAAAAGTCTTGATACTCCCATGAGTAAAAAGCCTCATGACATTTGCATCTTAGACACTTATCATCTCCCTAATGGAGGGTGTCGTCCTTATCATCCCCCTGGTTTCCCCTTCAAGGAGGCGTACCTCTACCATACAAGGTTGGCTCCTCCCATCCGGTCTTAACAACAACCAGTTGTTTTTCACATCCTCTTATCCCTTAGACGATATGCCTCATGGTTACAAGACTGCACCCTAAGTGGGGTTTTCTTGGGCCAGAGTGTATCATAGCCAAGAATGACCAGTACGCTCCGGGCACGCCTAGGCACTCTTGGCTCAACCGTGTACCTCGGCTCCATGATCGAGTTACGCACTCCATCATGTTACGAAAGTTTGTGCATCCATCTTTCCTATACAAATTTAAATTTCCTAGAAGATATGCGTGAGACAACTCTAAGGGCTAAGAGTCAAGTAACCAAAATAAATGGCATGTCGTGAGAGTCGTTACAAGTCGAAGAGAACTTAACCAAGTGAAAAGGCATGTGTCTATTATATGTGCACTTTCTCTTTTCTTTGTAGGTTCATTTTATTGCCTAAAAAGATAAAGTTTCGCAACCATCACCAAACGGTTTTAAATTAAAGATTGCAACATATGCTAATCAAAGTCCTGGGGAGAATGAAAATGACCAACTTTATGGTATTTACTTTTTCTTCCCTCCCTCTACTCCTTTTTACCATCATTCTCCCTTATTTGATTAATCACTTTTGCAGACATCTATGGTCTTTCTGATGAAGCCACATTTCTTCGCTCCTTTCCCAATTCTTTGGATGATGATACTCTTCTCGAACACCTTAATACTTATTTAAACAGTTTCACAAATGACAAAACAGAATCTTTCCTTGAGTGAGCTTATATCTAAATTTCATCTCTTAGAAATTGACCATAGAAGCAGTCTGAAAACATCCCATAGTTTTAAGCGTCGCTATCTTGATTTTAAAAATAAAATTAGTAAGTTAACAACTAAGATCAAGCAATCTTATAGATGATAATGACCGCATCACTAGTCAAGGTGCTCAAGATTTAGAAAAATTTCACCAAACTCTTCTCAAAACCCAACTTGAGCGAGATGAAGTTAGGCGTAAAAATGTTGTCCTTATCGAAAGGGAGAGTCAAATTCGTTCATGTCTCCTTATAAATAATGATGATGAATTCGCCCGCGAAAGTCTTAGATAATGCCAGAATCGATTTAGGTGTAAATGTTAGCCTTCAAGCTGATCATTTGTCCTTGGTTAGAGATATGATTTCTGACAGAGAAGGTTGTTAACTTTGCTTCCTTATCAATTGCTTTTTCCCATTAACCTCAACCGAATTTTTAACTTTCTATTATACGTTCGAAGGTTCTGAGAGAAGACTTCTCAAGAAGATTGAAGAACTTGAGACTAAGAATAAAGATATTGAAGCCGCATAATCTCAACTGGTCGAAAACTTCTCTATTAGCGATAATAAATGTCGCAGGCTCAAAAGTCAATCGAAGTTAATCGTCGCTAACTTTGAGAATGATGTTCTTCATTTTCGCAATCGAACTATTAGGAATGTCTGTGATGACAACAATATTCCTCACTCTAAATACCCTTGTCTCTCAGAAGAAATTCTAGAGAATGTATCCCTTCCAACTATTTTAGATAGTGATGAAAGTGAAGAAGAGAGTGAAGGAGAAATGAAAGAAGAAGGCTGAGAGAGAATAGAAGGATGAAGAAGAAGAAAGAGAAGAAACTGATGAAGAAGAGAAAGAATCACGCAAGAAATAGTTTCTCCCTTTTCATTAACTTTTCCATTTTTTGGAATACTTGTGCATCTATTCTTTTACCTTTTGACATTTGTGTGAATCTATTGTTACGAATCTCTTCAAAGTCTCTCAATGTTAGATTTATCTCTTTTATTTTACCTTCAAGTATTAGAATAACATCTCTTTTTCGCAATAACATACTATTGATCAATATATAATCTAACATGTGTAATTTTCAATCCATGCGTAAATATGTCAGGTGGAAGCAAGTAACATTTGCCTTTGTTAAACATTCTCATACTTGCCTCTGTTATTTTTTTTCATATGAGAGTTTAAGCATGTTATTTCTTAATTAATAATATGTTTTGTTACTATATACTTATTGTTGCAACATTGTATTGCATGCATGTGCATCAATTTCGCAATTGCGATTTCGCTATCAAATATATCTTGGAATTTTTGAAGATTCCGCCTAGTATGATTCTCTTACGTTGTCTTATTTTTCCTTCCTAAGTAAAGGCCTTATTTTGCCACCCTTTATATTGGCGACAAAATCGCAGGACATCTTTACACTTTCATGTAATGACCCCTTGATCTTGTTTTATCATTTATGTAGTATTATTGCCTCTGCAGGAGATTTTCATGCGACAATATAACAGGCCTATACATTCTTGCGAGTATATAGCCCCATAACATTGCCGTCTTGCGACGAAATCGCAGGACGTCTGTAAACTTTCATGCACTGACCCATTGATCTTGTCTTATCTTTTCTCTAGTATTATTGCCTCTTCAGGATAATTGCACAAATATGAAAAGTCTTGATACTCCCATGAGTAAAAAGCCTCATGACATTTGCATCTTAGACACTTATCATCTCCCTAATAGAGGGTGTCGTCCTTATCATCCCCCTGGTTGCCCCTTCAAGGAGGCATACCTCTACCATACAAGGTTGGCTCCTCCCATCCGGTCTTAACAACAACCAGTTGTTTTTCGCATCCTCTTATCCCTTAGACGATATGGCTCATGGTTACAAGACTGCACCCTAAGTGGGGTTTTCTTCGGACCGAGTGTATCATAGCCAAGAATGACCAGGTACGCTCCAGACACCCCAGACACTCTTGGCTCAACCGTGTACCTCGGCTCCATGATCGAGTTCTGCACTCCATCATGTTACAGAAAGTTTGTGCATCCATCTTTCCTATACAAATTTAAATTGCCTAGAAGATATGCATGAGACAACTCAAAGGGCAAAGAGTCAGTAACCAAAATAAATGGCATGTCTGTGAGTCTGTTACAAGTCGACGAGAACTTAACCAAGTGAAAAGGCATGTGTCTATTATATGTGCACTTTCTCTTTTCTTTGTAGGTTCATTTTATTGCCTAAAAAGATAAAGTTTCTGCAACCATCACCAAACGGTTTTAAATTAAAGATTGCAACATATGCTAATCAAAGTCCTGGGGAGAATGAAAATATTGCCATCACACCAACAGTAAGAAATGCATAGACAAAAAGCTACACATTGCTATCAGACCAACAGTAAAAAAATGACACATGCTGTGTATCTGGACCTTGTAGCTTGCTTAGTTCACATTTAGACCAACAATAAGTCTCAAGCATTATTCAAATTTATTACTAGATCTGATTTTGATTATCTCAGAAACTCCCCTTTCCTTTTAAAGGATATAAAAGTTTAAGCTGCAAAAATAAAAGAATACCCAAACTTAAACATTATGAACGCCTCGAACTCATGAAATGAGAAAACGAACAAACCAAGAAATACTTAAAAAATATTACAAGCACCCAAAACTCACAGCAAGGGAATAAATGAAATTCACAACAAAAAAATCCATGAAACATGACTGATTATTACTAATGACCTACGAAACAATGAGAACTATCAAACGGAAGAAAGTTACAGAAAAATGTTACAAAAGAACAAAAAAATTTAGAAGGTTACTGGGAAGATTCCATCCTTAACCAAAAACAAATTTTAAATAGCCGTGCACCAGTAAGAAAATGAGATCTATTAAGTAGATTCATCTTGGCATCATTAAAAATCTAGCAATTGTAATGAATGGATCCAAGTTAGCTTATAGATGCAATCAGTCTATCACAGAAAAATAAAACTTCATATTCTTAGAGACATTTTGACAAACACCTAATCGTGCTACTTATATCCCTAAAAGTGAGAGATAAAAATTGTACATGGAAACCATATTACACTTACGTAAATCATCTTCATTGGGCAATCGGTAATAGAAGCAACACAGTTAAAAAAAAAATCAAATCCCAAAACAATACCAAATAGAATGAGAATAAGACCAAATCCTTGCACAAAGCAACCAGTAACAAAAGAGTAAAAATATATAAAATATGAAAAGTATATAAAGAACTTGAAGAATCGAGGAAACAAATCATTTATATCCAAAATTTCAACTCAAAGTAACCATCACCGTTGAAATCTGACAAAAAATTAGAATAAATACTTATACAGCTGCTCAACCAACAAAACCCCTAATTTTTCCTCAAAAAAATAGAAAAAAATAATCTTAATTTAACCCATTTGAGAGAATGAACATGCAGTGCTAAATATGCTACTCTTTGATGATGAAGTTTGGAAGCAACCATGATGAAGTTTTGATGAAACAAATCATAAGAACAAGAGATTGATCTATTTGATTATGATCTCTTTTCTCAGTTTAGGGTTTGAGGAGAAAGAGGGCAGACAGAAGGTGAGCGGCAGAGATCTACTAAGATAGAGCAAAGTGAAGAAGAAGAAGAAGAAGAAGAAGAAGAAGAAGAAAAGATTGTGAGGCGCAAGAAGAGAGAAAGAAAGAGAATAGAGGGTAAAGAGAGCTAGAAATGAGTGGACAGAAAAGAAATAGGGTTGCGGATAAGCTTTCTATGGATAAGCAAATTAGAGTCGTAGATTAATATCCGTATGAATTTTGTATTTGAGTTAATATATGTCGGATTACATTTTATTTTTTTATTGGTTGGACTAATGTCATATGGATCACGATTGTCATTTTCCAAGTAGATTTGTGTTTTCTTCGTGCATCATATGATTATTTGTGTTTTATTGATCAATATGTAGATGATTAGTGATAATTTCATATTTATATTTATTTTTTTATGCTAAGGAATAGGCCCGTCCTCCCCCTGGAAGCATAGCCACCGGCGTTTCCCCCACTGAGGAAACTCGGCCCTTCTAGAACCCATGTTAAAGTTAGTTTTTAAATTACACTTGAGTGGAGACTCGAACCGCTAACCTCCTACTTGAGAGTCAGGCTCCTGGACAACTAGGCTAACCCCTGATGGTTAATTTTATATTTATATTAATTAAATAACTTTTTTTCATATACAATTTTTTGATTTTATCGCGTGAAATTAATAAATACTCTAACTGCTCATTTAATTTTCAAATTAAATCGTCACAGACTTGTGAGTGAAATAAAATTTATTTCTTGGACCGAAGTCTTTTAAAAATGTTTTCGATTTTCGTCGGATCGAAGGCTAATAACGATATCTTCCAAAAAAAATTCATTTTCTAATCCATTTCCATTCAACCGATTCATTCTCATTTTTACGATTCAATCCAAATAATGTTTTTGCCGATGATAACTTTCGGGTTTATTCACATCCCCTTTTGTACTGGTTATTCGAAATTCTATTTTGAAGATAATAATCGAAATCGTTTTTTATCATTCTCATTGTCAAATACTCTTGGATTTATATTGTTCGGATAAACAATTTAAGAATCATAATCCTTGTTATTTTTGTAATTTTCACCTTTTTGTGCGACCTGAAATACCATTTATATCCTAATTTCGTGATCCAAGAAAACAGATACGGAGATGAGAAAAAAATCCAAAATCTTTGATTCCTATGATTCAAAATGAAGTTGATCTCTGGGTTTTGTCAAACCTAATTTATTTCTATCTAGCTTTGCTTAATTTCACTTGTTATCCATCAATATTACCCAATATCGATTGACCCACTCAATTTATGCAAACAGGTACAAATACTTAAGTATTCATTCTGAGTTTGGGTTCGCCAGTATGCAAACGGGTACGCATACTTAGTACACTTCCAAAACCTAGCAGAAATTCCCGGACCTATACCTTACGCAAGTATGCGTACCGGTATGTGTACTTTCGTCAAGAATATAAGACGAACTTGGTTGAAGCGAAACTTACCAACACATATTCCGAGAAATATGTAAGCGAGTTAAACTCAGCTCGAAATCTCAAATGTGTATAATCGACAACTATATAGTAATACGATTTTTTTCAAAATATAGGAGATAGAGTAGAAATAGACTTTAGTCTCCACATACCTTTTTTTGATGAGTTCCACAAGCACCTTAGTAGTTCTTCGTCTTCAATTGATGAACGACGTGATGTCTAATGCTCAACTACAAAATCTATCCTAGTTCGAGACATTACTATAAGTAAACTAGAAATCAAGACTTATAGTTTTGATCACTAACATTGACAAACAAGCTTGAGATAAAAACTCTTGCGATTTCGACCGAGCAATGCTCTAACAAAACATATAAAAAAAATCGGGAAAAAAAAGAAGAAGAAAAAAACAAACTCAATTGGATATCCAGAAATCTCAACTCTTCAACGATTTACACTTTAGCAGAAAATAAAGACAGATCTCAGTAAATTATCTAAATAAAGACGGTTCACACTTTCTTAACGCGGTTGATTTGGTTTGATAGGAAAATATCAATCTCAAACAAAAATAAATACTCTTAATTTCACTTGTTATTCGTTAAACATTCCCAATGTTGGCCGTCCTCACTCGGTTTATGTGGGATTCGACCAATTTTTCTTGTTGTCCATCATTTTAACCGAATGTCTATTCAACCTAGTCAATTTCATCCATTATATATTAATTTTATCCACTCTCTCTCGAGCTAAATCAATTTCTCTTAGATTCTCTTACATTCATGTTTGCCATTTAAGCACCCACTATGGAGCTGGCTAACAAGCAAACTGGCATGGCTAAGTGGCAAATTTGGCACTTAGCCATGTCAGGTCAAGTTTCTACCGGATGGTCGAGTCTCGACCTCCCGGTCTAGTTTAGATCTCTAGAGGTGTAATGTCGATCGCTTATTAGTATTTTAGGTTTTAGTTTTTTCTAGTTTAGGAATGGTACGCATTCAAAGTATGCATACCGTAAAGGAATTGTTGGTTTTAAAACCAGTGTGGTATCCATACCTGGTACGCAAATCGATCTGAGGAACAAAAGAAGCGGAATAATTTTTTTTATCATATCTATGTTCTGAGATTAGTAGATATATAATTCAGTCCCTCATTCCGAGGAAACAAATATGTTGAATAACATATTTTATCATCTTACATTCAGAGATTACTAGATATAGATTTCAGTCTCTCATTCAGAGGAACCAAAGATGTAGAATTACATATTTTATTATCTCAGGTTGAGAGATTACTAGATAGAGACTTGAATCCCTCATTTTGGGGAATTAAATATATGGAATAACATATTTCACCATCTCAAGTTCATATATTCCTAGATACAGACCCGAGTTTCGCATTCAGGTGAACTGAAGATGAAATATATCAGATTCAACCATCTCAGGTTCAGAGATTACTAAAGAGAGAGACCTGAGTTTCTCATTTGGATAACTATATGTCAAGTACACGTACCAGCGTAGCTACATGTCGTTAACAACTTTTTGGTACGCATACCCGGTATTAATACCATAAAAAGTCAGTTGCTCGTGAACAAGAAATGGTACGCATACCGTAAAGGAACTATTGGTTTTATAACTATTGTGGTATCCATACCCGGTACAAAAACTATTCCTCCGAACCCAAGCTGTAGAATCAAATACTTTATCATCTTAGTTATAGAGATTACTAGATATATACTTTAGTCCCTCATTCCGAGGAAACGAAGATGTGGAATAATATATTTTATCATCTTACGTCCAGATATTACTAGAGTTAAACTTGGGTTTCTCATTCGGATAACTGAAGATTGAATATATCTGATTTTAACATCTCAAGTTTAGAGATTACTAGAGTTGCACTAGAGTTTCTCATTCGGATGAATTGAAGATGGAATATATCTGAGTTTCTGTGATATATCCTTCTAAATTTGGAGTTAGCTCCACCTTTACGAGTTTCTGTGATATATCCTACTAAATTCGGAGTTAGAACCACTTCGTACATAGATGGTTCATGGTTCGTATGTCGTTGAGAAACATTTGAATCTAGAAGTGACACACGAGCTCCATCTTTACGAGTTTCTATGATACTAGTCCACTCCCGGTCAAGTTTCGAGCTCGGGGGTCTTATTGCGCCTCCTAGTTAAGGTCCTAATTCGCCTCTTTATGTCCTTGAACCACATTTGAAGCTATAAATGACACATGAGCTCAGAGGTCTTATTACGACCAGATCAGAGATTATTTTGATGGAATCTTACCAATAAATGAATGGATTCATATTTATCAATTTTGTTGATGTATCATGTTAAGTTTGAAGTCTGAACCCTCCAGGAGCTTCTTGGTTCATAGTTTTTATGCTTCTTGAATCTACAAGTGTGAACTAAAGCTACTTCATGACCCGTATGAATAGTCAAAATTACTTCGTGACCTATGTGACTAGTCGAAATTCAAACCGGAAGCACAAAGAGAAAGCACAAAGAGTAGGCACAAATA
The DNA here is from genome assembly GCA_023529315.1 of Papaver bracteatum. Taxonomy (NCBI): domain Eukaryota; kingdom Viridiplantae; phylum Streptophyta; class Magnoliopsida; order Ranunculales; family Papaveraceae; genus Papaver; species Papaver bracteatum. The sequence continues at coordinate 192,767 of JAJJWX010003295.1, forward strand.
AACACACCAATTATCGAATTCACTTCTTATTTTTCAGCTTCATTCTTATACATTTTTTGGATTTTTTTATATCAGAATGTCGATAACAATGTCCTAAATTTATTAAAAAAAAAAATTGATTTTTTTTTCACGTCGAAGGTTGATAATAAACCGAATTAGGGCTTCACAAGGTACGGGACGGTACGGGTTTTTGCCTAGATCAGTACTTGTACCTCCCTAAGGTCGATACCTGGCCTATGTACCTTTACCTGAACCTGTGAAATACGGGATGGGACGGGACCGATACCTATTTAACTTGGTACGGGACGGGATGGGGCCGGTTCTTTACCTATAGCATATGTAGAATTATAAAAAAGAAAGCAAAAAAATAAAGGCTAATATGCCCAACTTGGATCTTCATCGATAACTAAGCCAAAGGTGTTGATCAAACATCTGTTTTGGATCCTAACATTCTCATCACCATGGAACTAACAGTACGTAAGAATCCAAGCCACACATATAACAAAACCAGTTCTCTGTGAGTGAAAAATAGTGAATCTGTTACTACCAATCTCGGTGACGGTTCCTGTCCCTATCTCTGCAACGCTCGTATCCATATTCTCTGCTCCGATCATAACCGTAATCTCGGAGTCTATCTCGGAAATGAGATAACACCTTCCAGTAGTGCTTGTAATTTATGACTCAATATATAATCAAATGCAAGTTCTAATTTTTTTCCCTCTTGTTTACTCTAGTGCATTTCCACATTTAACATTACGCTCATCAATCTGAGCTTCTTCATATAAATTAGCAATTTCCAGAAAAGTACTTTGTCGTCTATGGATCCACTTATTTCCTTGCAACAGATGATTATTGTTGATATGATTAATACTTATCACCACCGCCACCGCCGTGATGAAGTTCTTTACCAGCTCTTTTGTTTTTGATGCGGAAGAAGAGGGAAATGGGATGGAGGAAAAAATGAAGAATACGATAGAAAAGGGTATAACCCCTACTATCAATGGACTGTATTTAATCCCTAATACCAACGGATACAAATCTTCGGTACCATGGGACGAGATGGGACGGGAATAGACTAGGACCATTACTTGTACCTACTCTAGGCACGGTACCTGTTTTTGGTACTTGTACCTGTCCCATATGACTACGGTACCGGTACTGTCCCTTCGGTTCCAGTACGGTTCCACGGGACGGGACGGTTCCTGTGCAGCCCTAAACCGAATAAATGAGTTCATATTAGTACAAAGAGAAACAAAAATGCTTCTCAATCCGTATGAGCATCCCAAATACAATATTAGCCACGGATCATTAGGATCCGTATGATATTCATTTGTCCAATAGAAGTCCATACTCTATTTAGCAAAACACCAAATAGCACACGGATCGCCACATCATTTTCAAATTAGTTTAATCTCAGCCATACCGAGTATGCATATATACCTCTGATTCATGAATTAATGTTCAAGGGGTATGCGTGTCACTGCCAACTGGTGAAAGTCGGATCCAAGGGGTATACGTACCTTCCCCTATTCCCAAACTCAAACCCAAGGGGTATGCATACCGTACCTTCCCTTATTCTCGAAAGTAGACCAACTGAATAATCCTTGGCAATATGTATATTTAGTTTATTTCTCTGTAGTTTCCTAAAATCACTGAGAGGCTAAAATGAGATTCTATAGTTTCTGAAAGTGAATGCGTTTCATAGGGTTGTGAGATAACATATGACAACTCTTCCTTATTGTTGTGTGAAAAAACATATGACAACTTTGCTTAACAATAGCACTGATCTGTAAAAACTCTTCATTAAAAGCTTATTTCCAAATATCAAAAGATATTAAGAATATTCTGGTTATGGGATCTCACTTTGAGTATCAAGGAATATCTTTGAACAATTAATAAATAATATTTATGCACATGTTCTACCTTGTCAACTTGTATTTGTCATTCAAAAGATGTTCAATAAAGAACCGGGCCAATCAACCGAGCAGTGCTATAACAGAGCATATTCACACTTTTGGATAGACATGTACAGTTCGGGCCCAATTTACTAGTCGTGAGTGTGTTTGAGACGCTGGGTAATAGGCTTGAGCCCTAGATGAGACCCTAGTTAGCAATTCTGGCACAAAGTGAAGTTCGGAACGCCAAACATATGGGGATTATACGGATTCAGGAAGTTTGGATTCGATCAGAAATCCGGTCAACGGTTTGTTGTTTGTGCAGTAGTTTAGAACGGTATATGTACGTGTATGTTCATTTTAGAAATATGAGTTCGGCATTGATAATTCGGCCTACATCAAAAGATATTTTAGAGACATTATGGAAATGAGGTTTGAAATGTATTATGTAAAGAATATCAAAAGTTTAAACAACAACCAACTTGTAGACCAATGGTTGGAGGCTTATTTATCATGATTAAGGTCATGCGGTCGAAACTCACCCCTTACCTTTTTTAAAAACATTAAAATAATGGAGTATTGAAGGTGGATCGGTAACACTCAGTTGATGAATCGTTGACTAGTTTAACTCAGTCAGCTAACACCTGCACGAACAGAACGGCTGAATTATTCAGGATTCCGAATTATCTGAGAATTATCCGGATACTCCACAACATTCGTGACCTGTGATCGGTGTTTAAGTTATTCAGACATATGTCCAATCGGTGTTTAAGTTATTCGGACCTATGAATCGGATTCGGTGAGTTCGGAACGGTTCACGAATCATTCTGGAATGATTCGTTACTAACTAGGGGTGAGACTTGTGCTTGAGTCTTACGCATGTATAAGACTCTTCAGACGATCTTGCTTAGCTCGGATAAGGCCATTTGAGGCTTGGATGACGCGACTATGGATGTATGAGATTTAGCCGGTGCGACTGAGGTTATCTGAGACTTTGTTGACTTGGACTAAGGTTTGGTTGACACGATTGAGTCTCTCCAAAGTCAGCTGGGGCATGATCGGTTTCTCTAAAATTTCATCAGTTTCTCTAGTTATCATTTATTTTAACCGATTATCAACATACCTTAGCAAATTCCACATGTTCTTTATCAAACTAGTCTTATAATATCGCTCTACATCACTCGATTGCTCCTATATTACATGGGTTTATATGGTTATATTCTAATTCAGACCTAATTTTCATCGGCTTCACTTAATTTTACTTATTATCTTTCAATTTTAGCCATCGTTGCTCGGCTTCACTTGATTTCTCCCGGATTCGATCGATTTCTTATGTTATTCTAAGTTTTAAGAATCGTGGTTCTTGAACTTGACTACTTTTTTCCATCTTTCTTCGTGAAATTAGGCATTAGGATATGATAAGGGATAAACCGAGACAAAAAATTTAGTCCAAATTACATGTTAGATAAATTATCCCAAATTATCCTCATGTTGTTTATCCGTCCAATAAAAGCTGAAGTATTTAATCTGATGAGTATAAATGCATATTTATGAGTCATACGTATTACATTTACATCAAATTTTCCAAAAAAAATTCGGTTTGTTACAAATATCAAAACTCGAAAATAATCTTTTGAATTAGTGAAGTCGCTTCGATTCTAAACATAAATTTTTTCAATATATTGGCCCGAATTTCTTCCAAATCCTGTCAATGATCTACAACTTCACCATAATTTCGTTCGGTTTCACATTTTTATTTAATGTTGCGCTCTAATTAACTTTGGGTTATTCATTGGTGAAAACATCGTGACACGATGCGGCTAATATAAATGGTGTTATTCATGGAACTTAAATTAACAATAAATATTTTTACTGAGTACAAGGGATAACCAATGTCACATGCAAAAAACTTGTCAATTCGCAATACATAATTACAAAATTAACTTGGTTTCGCTGATTATCATCACGATGAGAAATACAATTTTTTGGTAGTATTGTAAAATTGGGACTAATTCTCGCCCAAGAATATCATCACCTAATTCACCCATGGTATGATCCGTATGATATTCATTTTGGCCAATAAAAACTCATAAGCTCACCCAAAAAGATCGCCCCGACTACGATGTGGTCGGGCCATATACTCAAATTATGTGGCCCCTTTTATTTTTTTGACACGTATATAAACTAAAAACCTGCCCCCTCCAAATCCCGCAAAAAATTTATTTTTTGAAAAAAAGGTAGGAAATTAACCAAAAAAAGTTAGTTAAATTTTTTTTTTTTGAAGCAAGACTGTTTTGGACTTTACTTTTACTTTATAATACGTGTCAAAAAAAAGAAAAAATGCCACATACTTTGAGTATGTAGCTACACCGCAAAAACGGTCCGGCTACGATGGGGACGGGAAGCATCGTTAAAATATGCGGCCCCTGTTATCTAATTGACAACTCACCATTGTGAACGACTTTTAACTAACAAACGGTTAAACAAACTTTATTAAGATACTTAAAATAAATTTGACCGAATTTTCCCATAAACTTTCTCTCCTAAATTAATGTTAGAATTTTGGTTGGCTTTTTTATTAATCTTGGCTTTTTTATTAATTTGCCTATGAGATTTTATCATTAAAAACATGATTTAACATATTTTGCTCCTCCATATCGTTCTGCATCAACATGAATATGATATTTAGAACATGAACTAAAAAATTCACATAGTGTCATAGTTGAGTTGATGTGAAAAACAAAGATGATTTAATGATTTACCATGATAATTATTACTCCCTCTCACAAAACCTCTTTGACTTTGCTAAAATATTCCATATTATTTTCGTTCTGCTTACATATTTTATTTTAATAAAAAAGTAATGAATCGATGATATTTATGAAAATGAACGAATTTATTAAGTATAAATTTTATAAGGAATTTAATTTTTAAAGTTAAAGTATATTTTCATAAAAAGAATGAAGGATATATTTATTTCCTTAATTATACTAATTTCTTTAATATTTTAGATCATGTTAAAAATGGAAGATGAATTCAATGGTATATTAAAGAGTTCATTGAAAAATTTACCATCGTTCGGACATAATTTTAGTAGAAAAAGAATTATTACTATTATGAATCTATGATGACATAAATTGTTTTAACAATGGCTACAATAACGGCCGACTGACGTAGAGGGATAATGTCTCATCGGCAGATTAGTAATTAAATTAATTACAAAACTAACTGTATTAGAAAACCATTTTCAGGTGTAAAGTTTGTTTATAAAGATGATGTGTCACATAAATAGAAGGGGTCACATACTCCGAGTATGTGCCCCCTCCCCATCATAGCCGAACCGCCGCAAAAAGATCATCACCTAATTCCCCGATAGTACTATCAGTGTAGTCAATTTCGTTTGTACCGGCCGAAATATCGGCGATATTTCGGGTACCGGTGTTTCACCGAGATGCCGATATTACCGGTATTGGCCGGTATTCCGCCGATATTAGCCGATATTTCACCGGTATTGGCCGAAATATCGTGTCTCGCTGCTCGACCAGTATGCCGATATTTCCGATATTGACTACATTGATCATCACCTAATTCCCCCATAGTACTATCCGTGCATTGGCCAATAGAAACCCATAGCATATACAAACAAAAAACATCACATGGATCGCCACCTCATTGTCATTTTTTTTTCAATCTCAGCCACAAATATCAACATGAGCGACAACTGTTAAGCATCTAAGGATGAACTTCTTGGCGGGAGAAGTGGCGCACTTTTACCAAAACCAAGGAATTTTGAATTTCGGCTCCATATATTTCCCTCCAATTGTTTTCTTTTCCCTCCAAATATGTATCTAAAAAGATCCCAACAACCCAAATTCTTAATATCACAACCTAATTTCTCTTCACCGCCTCTTGACTTCTCTATCTAAAAAAAAAAACTCACCAACCACTAACACCAGTCCCACAACCTAAATCGATCTAACAGACTAATGCAAAGCCCAAATTGTCTTTTATGAAAGGGAGAAATTATTGGGTTTTGCTCGTCTAATGTTGGTTCTTTCATCTTTGTTAGAATTTTACCTAATGTTGGTTCTTTTCATTGCCATTGAAATCAACTGAATGTTCCTTGTTAAAGTAATTTTGCAGATAACTTATTAGTTGTTTGATTTCAATTCAAGATCGTCAAAAGCTAGGTTTTTATATGGTATGCGAATTCTCGATTGAATGTTGAATTGGTGATTTTAGTTGTTTTCAGATTAATGGGTGGGATTTGATTTCTTTGTTATTATTTAAACTTGTTGCATTGTTGGAAAATTTCTTCCCAGGTCGATGTTTCTTAGAGATGGGTGTTTTATTTTCCAGAATCTTACTGGTACTGTAGCAAATGCAATATGGTCTAATGGGCTTTTGATTATCATCAGTACAAGCTTATAGATTGCTGAAATTGTAAGCTCTGGTTGAAGTTTAAAGATTTTTGAAATGCTGGAAAATTTGTTGGTGAAATTGTATCCATGAATCATTAATATGCCTAAATCACCTATTTGGATCAACAAAAAACAAGTACCGGTATCATCGATTATTAATTTCTTTTTGTATTCTTGTGTTCTGATCGTTAATAGTATTGGGTTTATGTTAAAACTTTCAATTAACTGTACTTAGTTGAGATATTGCCTCTGCCAGAATCGATAACAGTCCTTAGTGGTTACTATGCATACAACTTAATGTTTAATCGGTAACATTGATTATATATTACATCTACTCTCTCCATGACTGATAGAAGAACTCAAAATCTGGCACAAAGAATAAAAAAAAGGAGAAGAAATATATCCAATTTTTAACCAAATTTTGAACAGAGAAACTCCATTATATCCAGGCTTCATTCTCGTGTCTAAGATAATTAGATAAAGGTGAAGTGGATTGATTTCGGAGAAGCTACTTGATTCAATAAAAAAATTCACATTTATTTGAAACCGTAATATATATATTATATATATGTACATAAAACCATTTACTTTCCCTTTTCTTAATTGGCAATCGCCATAACTTGGTTGCTGAGATATGTTTCACCAGCCAAATATATTTTGAATTGCTGATCTATGGTAGCTTGAAGTAAAAAGCCACTAACCTACTATTCTACTCGCTATACATGACTAGAAAAAATGATGGAGCAACCAACAAATTTATTTAGTAGCTGTGGTAAAGTGGACACAGGTTAATAGCAGCCAAGATTTCTGATAGTTGCAGGATATGGTTGCTTGACTGTTAAAACGACCAAAATTTTGTGCTTTTGCTAAGATTTTGGTCGCTTAAACCAAGTTTTCTTGTAGTGACACCATTGAAAAAAAAAAAATGCAACACCATCGGGGAAAGCTTACATCCACGAGGGCTACTCTTCTTATCAACTGTAGACTTTACACAGTTACACAAGCCACGCAAGAGTGACATATCAATATCCAATTTTCCTACAGAATATATCAAAGTTATCATTATTCTTAGCTATATAAGTAATTAACCAACTCGTGTTTGTCACATCAAAGAACAGTAGACATTTAGGGAACTTCGTGTTCTTCAAAACAGGAAAAAGTCATGAAATCTCAACACCTAACGTACTTAGCCAAAGATACATGTGTTCCAGCATCATCTGGAGTATATTGCAGTGTAAAATTGAAAGTTTGCTACAAACAGGCATGTCATGTCCTACTCAGTCCCCTGGCATGTCCTACCCATCCTGTCTTTATGTTGCATCCGTGTTTGTTAGGGTAAGACTTTAGAGTTACAGCAATAGAAAGCTGATGTTACGGCTACAGACAGATTGGGTGACTCCATTAAGTAGAGGAGAGATAGAGAACCAAAACAACCAGGCGAGATTGGGGTATACCCAGATTAATTGGGGTATACCCAATAAGACAAAATAAGGTCATTATGAAGTAAAACCAAGCTACCCCTTAACTTTGTATTTTCTAAATGGCTAAAATACCCTTGATTAATTAACATTAAAATTCTGATTAGGTTAATTAATTGAGTTTAGATTAAAAATTTGAAATTATGAATTCACTAAATTAAACCTTTCATCCCACTTATGATTTCGATTTCGATCAAAAAAATTAGATTTTGAAAATACACAAGGTGGCAAGGTTATAGTTTGAACAAAATGCCGCTAAGATTTACCTACAGAGTCCACTTTGAATAGGTCTGCCGACTTTGGTCCATTAAGCATCAAAGTGGCCAAGCATGATCTTCATCATCGACCTTGCCGACTTTTGTTTTTTGACATAAGGAGATGACATAAAAAAAACTGGCCGGCAAGGTATTCAAAAAATACCCTTCCGTCTGTTTTTGGCCGGCAAGGTATTCAAAAAACACCATTCCGTCTGTTTTTGGCCGGCAAGGTATTCAAAAAATACCCTTCCGGATGTATTTCTACGGCAAGGTAGTTAGTTGAATATCATGCCGACCTTATAAATGTCGCATCCAGGTATGAAAGGTCAGCATGATATTTAACCCGGAACCGTCTTAGGCCCAAAACCCGTATGATTCAAAAAAAAAATTCTGTTTTTTTTTTATCTCTTCATGTATGATTAGAGTGAATAGAGTTTTTGGGAAAATAATTTGAAATTTTTTTAGGAAGGATTCAGCCGGCAAGGTTTGGGAGGGGGGCAATTTGGTCTTTCAATATCATTTAGACACCCCTTAGCACACTAGGTTGGATGGCTTTAAATTTGGTATACCCCAATTAGTTTGGGTATACCCCAATCAAGCCAGGCAAAACAACTCATATAAGTTTGTTTACAGACTTTTCAATTAATATAAGTTTGTTTATAAACTAAGACCAAATTGTGAATCTGTGATGCAAGCTAAAGTCATGACAGTGTCTATCACCCAAAGTTGGGAGACTTGGGACCATCTATATATGTATATGAAATGAAATCTAATATTACTAGTATTAAGGTTTTGGGTTTACATATGGAGCCATTTTGTCTTTGTTCACTTCAACAGTCAATAAGCAGGACAATTGGAAACTTCCAATAATGAAACTTATTCATAGAGAAATGTCAGAGAAAAACTTTGTTTTCCACCTTTTTTTTAACTTCTAATTTATCTCCATACCCTTCCCTTCCCATCCATATAGGTAGGATTGATTATTGTAGAGTCGTTGGATCCCCAAGGAATTTCTTCATCTGATGGATTTCGTGACCAATTATTTGGCGAAAATAGTAGAGTCGTTGGATCCCCAAGGAATATCTTCATCTGATGGATTAGATTTCGCTGCGCCAAATGGTTGGACACAAATTTCTCTCCACAAAATGGTTGAGATCATCCACATTTGTGCACACTCCTTAACTAGTGTGCACGTAATATTTCAATCTCTATCATTGATTTAATTTAGGGAGTTATCTAACGGGGGTCAGGATTCTAAACATGGAGGGTAACTATGCATAAATTAAATAATCAACCAATTAAAAAGCATATGTTAAATATACATAGAGTGTGAACAAATTTGGACTCAAAAACTTGATTCAGTTTTCACTTCAAGCATTTGCTTAATCTACAACTTGAATGTTTGAATTTGGATGAAAAATTTGCAACAACTTGAATGTTTGAATTTGGGTGAAAATTTTGCAACCTCAATCTTAAAGTTGGATGACCATATGAGCTAGCCTAAGCCATAATAATTCAAGATTTTTTTAGAGGGAGAGAGAAAATTGATTAGAAGAGAAAAAAATACCGTAATCTGCTTGCTAACTAAAGTCAGCCCAGCAAATCATCCTATAACCAGCCACATGCATTTTGAAAACTATAAACTACTAATTTCAAATATAAAGTCAAATTCTAGCATCTGCATCTCAATTAATTCGAGTTCCAAACCGTATTCGTTGCATTATTGAACCTTAAGCATGAGAGATTGGCACTAGTATTGTGGACAAAATTTATATATACATACTCGGATTTTTATTTTGGGAAAACAAGAATCTAAGACCAACGAAGGAATGATTCTTATATTTCTTCAAATCACACAGATCTATAAATATGGGGTTATCACATGGATACATTTATGGCAAAATAAAACAATTCTAAATTAGGACCATCAAGATTATTAAATCTAATATTTACTACTTGAGTCAATGATATCTGACCTAGGTTTAAGGATGTAATTTTTAATTAGGTTACTATTATAGGGTTGTTTTGAGGATTTAGGATAAGCTTAGAGGGTCTAAGAATCAGTAAACACTGTGGATAAGCTTAGAAGGTCTAAGAATCAGTAAACACTGAAATTTGTGGTGGTGGTGGCGGCGGAAGAGTGTGACTTTGTGCACCCCACTAAAGTAGCCTAGTTTAATTGGGGGTGTGAGGGTAAAATACCCGATGGCCACGTGTCAACATCTCAAGAGATGACTTCATGATGAGATGATAAGGTAGGAGATCCGAATCATTCTCCATAAAGCTGATTTCGTCTGAATCGAGACGCCTGCCACTAGCATCGCATGAACGACGCGTGTGAAGGAGTGGTCCAATCGATTCAGTCGGTCAAGTCTAAAAAGCAGCACTGCATTTAATGAAGGATCAGACGGAGTGAGAGCGAGTCTAATGACGTAGCAGAGAACTCGGGCGATCTATACTTTAACTCGTGAGTGGAGCAGCACGAGGACCTCTGGAGAAGAGCTTCACGAGGCCTGACCATCACGAACAGGGCGAGATAACCCGGAGGAAAACCCGGAATACCACCACGAGGGATAGTATAGAACCAGCCCGAAGAAGCGAAGGCTATGTGGGACGACTCCGAGAGCTCGACGAAGCCTGACCTTCACGAGTATTGTTTATCTATAAATACCAACCCATGTAGCAGGAAGTGGGCAAGTTATCTTATGTATTATTAGATGGTCTTTCAACAGAGAATTCCTGAGAGAGATCTAGACAGAGAAATAGTGATAGATCTAAGTGAGATTTGTAACTCTTTGAAGGGTAAGACCTTATAATCAATAAAGAAACTATCTTGTTTCCCGTGGATGTAGGTCTTCATGGCCGAACCATGTTATATGCTTGTGTCAATCTTTAATTTTATGCTCTTTACATCTTGTTTATCTTTGAATCATGAATGTTAGAGTAAGTTTTAGTATTTATCTTCATTTGGATGTAACCATCATAAAAGATGCGGTTACATTTTTGCGCTAGAAACAGGGAGGTATGAAGATATAATCTACCTCTATATCAACAACTCTTGATAAGTTTAGTATCTTTCTGAAAATGGTGGTTCTCAAACCACTGGGTAGCTTCCTCTCAAAGAATTCAAGAGTTGAGCTCGGACTCGAAACGATCACTACGATCTGTGTAGTCTAGAAGAACCTCAAGAATCGACAGATCTACGTATTTCTAATTTTTTTCTTGAGATATTTAAATTCTTAGAAATAGCTCCTATCTTCCTCAAGGAGATCAGGAGAGTAGAAGATCGTGGTGAACATGAAGTTTTCAAAACTTCAACACCTAAACGATCTCCTCTATGAACGATCAGAGAAGATCTCCACCAGTAAACCTCTTAAGAAAGTAAAATTCTTATGAAGGTTCAAAAGGAGAACTGTTAAGTAATGGCTTTTCCGTTTTCACATAAAACTCCATACAACTCATAATCTTCTTCTTAGAAATTCTACTCTAAGTCAAGAGGAGAGGTTAATGAGTATAGAATCATTCTTCAAACTCAAAGTTTCTTCGAAATCAAAAGATCAAAGGCTGGTGAAAAAATACTTCCTAAAAAATTGAAGGATATGCTTCATTATCATGATTAGATTTTTTCTAACATAAGCATGACGCATGGGGATAGGTACTTTCTCTTGAGAAGAGAAACCAACAAAATACCTTTTTACATCACTAAAAGTCTTATGCATGAAATAGAATGTTTTGAAATCTTCACATGTCTCCAGAATTTGCTTTAAAGTCTTCCTGTACTTATTTTTCCAGTTCGAATTATGACTTAGCAGTTGCACGTGACCTGCAAAACTTGGGTCCCACTTTCTGAAGGAAAAGACAAATTGAGTATTATTGCATGAATCGCAGGTAAGGCGATGGTGACGAGGCGTTCGGCTTGTACGAGCCAAGGAGAAAATGGTGGATCCATACCAGACGGCCTAGACGAGATGGAACTCGGCGAATCCATACACAACGGTGCACCCCCATAAGAGGGACAACCGGATGACCAATTCCGAGAAGGGTTAACAGATAACTCTAGCTCGGAGGGAGGTGAAAACCCCTTCGAGGACCAAGATGATATTCATCTAACTCAACCAGGAGGGTTGGAACATTTTCCAAGGAAGATAGTAAACAATGGACTCAAGAAGGCTAGCGATTCTAGCTCGGACGATACCAAGGCCGTACTCACTGCCCTCCTGAAAGCTCAAGAAGCACAGAAAGAAAGAATGAGAAAATTGGAGAAACATAACAGAAGGCTAGAACGGAGGAACCGACGGTTGAAGCGAAAAACCAAGAAGAAGGCGCCCAACATACCTTAGAAAGAAGTTCCCGAGGAGGAAAGCCCTTTTGAAAAACTGCAGGATGACGAAAGGGTCAACTTTCCCGATACCTCCAACGAAGAGACGGTAGACCGCTTTCCCAAGGAAGCAGAGGAGTACTGGAAATGGAGGAAAACCCATCTGAAGGATCACCTGATGTCGATCATAAGCATCAAAGAGAAAAGAATAAAATAAATGGAGGAAAGATTAATTGCGAGTCCGAGAAACTCGTAATCACTAACCCAAGGCGAAGCGAGGCGTCGAAACCTATTCCCTCCAAAATATTCTCCCAAGCAAAGTTATCAGACGAGGATTCGGGGCGATCACGATATCGCCAGTCAGAAATTTCCTTCTCACCCGAGAGAGAACAAAGAAGGAAGAAGAAGGCCGAAGGAAGGCTCCTAGACGACAAATTGCATAACCGAATCTGCCAGCTCGAAGCAATGTGCACGAAAGTAACCGGAAGGAAAGATAGTAACAAGCTCGCGGAGGTAATGCAGGAGTCAAGACAATCTCCCCTAGCGATGCACCTATTATCTCAGCCCTTCCCGAATAAATGCTCGCTCCCAACCTTCATAACTCCCTTTAATGGGACAGGCGATGCTATAAAACATCTCAGGTCATATCGAATGACGCTAACACAGTGGAGCAATTATGACGTAGTAATGTGTAGATTCTTTCCCACTAGTCTAAAAGAAGCCTTGTTGTGGTTCAATAACCTCCCGAAGGAGTCGGTCAGGTCCTTTTCCCACCTATCCGAGTTATTCTTGGAAGCATACATACATAACAGTAAGGTCAAGCCAGAGTTCGATACGTTGTTTCAATTAGCCCGAGGGCCAAATGAACCACTCCGATCACTAGTCACCCAATGGAGGAAACTATGCGCTGAAATCGGTAGGGTCCGGGAGGGATATGCAATCTTAGGCTTCAAGAATAGCCTGAGAAAGACGGATCCGATGTTTGTTCGCATGTACGAAACCCCGCCAACTAATTTAGGTAAATTAAGGGAAATCCAAGAGGATTACGTATACTTAGCTCTGGAAGAGCTAAAAGACGGCACTTATGACAAATTAGTCAAAGGGGCCACCCGAGGTGCAAATGTAGTAGAACCACAAAACCCCCAGGTACCTACCCGAGTCGAAGGATGAACCAACAACGGCGCGACCCAGTTCGATAAACATCGGAGTGGAGGATAAAAGGGGAGAGATCAAACCCGAAGTAAGAAGGAAAAATTCGTAGATCCTGTCTACACGAATATGAACGTTCCCATAGACAAGGTTTTAAAAAAGATCGATGGGAAATACAAGGTGACCTATCCATGGAACCGAGGCCAACAGCCAGATCGGGCCAAGAATCGCACTGACTTTTAAGAATTCGACCAATTTCTCAGTCATACCACAAATTCTTGTAGAGATCTGAAAAAGATGATACAATAAATGGTAAATGAAGGTAAACTTCAGGAGTACATCGCATAACCAGCGATCCAACCCATGATAGGGGCACCAGTCCATCGTGTGGAAATACCACGTGAGGCACAATATCTGGGATGCAACATGATATCGCACTCAGCTACCACCAAACCCGAAGGAGGCATCACAAGGCGAATCCACAAAAGGGACTTCAAAGGCAATGAGGTTTTCAACGCAACAAAAGAACCTCCAATAGAGGAGTGGATGAAAATACCTATTAGCTTCTCAGCCTCGGAGGCACCAGACGAGGGGCGCAACCACAATGATCCTCTGATGGTTATGATGGCGATTTCTCTCCCCGAACAAGAGGGAGAGGAGGAAAAAACCAGAGTACTACCCTGGGCAATGCCTAAGATCCTAGTAGACGGAGGGAGCTCTGTTGAGATTTTGTTTTATGAAACATTTAAACAAATGGGTCTTCGAGATGAATATCTAACTCCATCAACCTATAATATATTTGGCTTCAATGGCTCGTCAACACGACCAAGAGGTAAAATCACGTTGGAGATTGGATTAGGGAAAATCCTTACCTTAACCACCTTCTGTGTTGTAGATGTAATCTCACCATATACAGCCATAATTGGGAGGTCATGGATCTATGGAATCAAAGGAGTGTCTTCAACATACCACCAAAGGCTAAGATTCCCTACTCCTGACGGGATCGCAGAAATAGTGGGTAACTCAGGAGAAGCCAAATACTGTTATGACATGCACGGACAGAACAATGAGAAAAGAACCAAGAGAAACACCAACCATGCCAATGACAGCGCCTAAGCCATGGTGACAATCAAAACACTAGACTAAGACACCCCTTGGCCAAGGTCCTTGTGGCGGCCACAATACCTCCTCGCAGGGTGAAGACAGGATTCAGCCGTCTGACATCTATTACCATCTCAATTGGACAAACGCTCGGGTTACGCTCAGATCTACCCTACAAGAGGAGATAGAGGACATAGCCCCAGTTTAACACCCTGTCCACGAGTCAAACAGGGCTTAAACACAGACGATCCCCCTCAGAAAATCACGAAGTGCCCTGAGTTCATATTTGGAAGCAAAAACCACTTCACAAAATGGTGGTTGACACCTACATTAACACCCAAGAAGGAGCCTCTTGATGACAAGCCAGAAGACAATCGAGATCTCATAACAAAGGATCTCCGATGCATACCCAAGAAGGAAAGAACATCCCAAAACATATCTGCACAGACAGAAACGCTCGGAGCGAAGCAGTCACCCAGCATGACAACTCCTAAAAGGGGAGAAATACAACCCCATAACAACAAGGACTGCAGGAAGGTCAACCTTCTAATCCCTGATGTTGGCCATCTAGTAGAAGTCGCACCCAGACTAGAACTACAGTCCTTAAGAGACATATACACGGGTTATAACCAGGATTGCGAAGCCCTCTTCACCTCTGAAAGGTTACAGGAGTATCCCAGCGAATCCATCACCAACATGATCATGAATATTAGACGAGCTCGGAACCGACCGCAGTAATTAGTTACGAAATGCGCTATGGGCATTCAGAAATGCACGGCCCTGGTCAAGGCGAATGATCTCCCCCTTCGTCCAAAATCCTCAAGTGACTCAAACAGTACAATCCGAGGATGTTAAGCATAACCCTAACTTGGACACAACACTTTCCAAGACACACGACTGTGAGGAATGATACCACAGAAAGAAGGATACTCTCTCCGAGATGACTGGTTCCTAAATATCGAGGAAAGCTTATCAATTAATATAGCATGACGAAACACTAGGATTAGAATCCTCACGTCATAAAGTTTTTATACCTTACTATAATGTAACAAGGGTTCATGACCCTCTTTTGACAATAATAAAAATAGACCTTTTGCATGATCATTTTAAATCACTTTAATCTTTATTATTCTTTATCTTTATTTCTATTTTTTATTTTCCGCACTAGCTATTTTTAGATTTTTTGTCTTATATTTTTCTCATCATTTACATATTGCATATCCAAAAATCCCATCAAGATTATGGCATGGCGCTAGCCACACCTTCCATTCCACAACGAATGATGCGGGTACACACCTAAGCTGCCCCATACGGACATGGACCTAAGGCAATGCCATCTGACCAAATAAGGCATGATGATACGGGGAACACGCTAAGATACCTAATACATATACAGACCTAGAGTAATGCCATCACGATCTAGAAATTGGGTGATGTCCTTCCATAACATGAGATACTCAGAATCAAGGTACTAACCTTTGGCTAAGGGAAGAATCACTTGACCGAGGTATCGCCCTCCAAACGATGGTTAAACAAAATATGGCTCAAACATCTGACCAACAACCCAGGGGAAAGTATAACCTATACAATATACTATTAAATACAAACCAATGAAGGTATCGTCACCATAAGGGAAAAGAAATAAAGTTACCACGCTTCTTGACCAACACCATAAGAGATGGCATATCCAATTAAGAAACTGATCACTCCTTGGCTTCGTCACCCACGGTTGGACTCATAGCTGGCACATAATCCCCCCAAAGGTCAACAAAATGTTAACCAAGACATAAAATAACAAAAGGACGTTACTTTGAAAACCATCATAACATAAGGCACAAATGTATGAACCGCCTCCAAAAATTGAGGACTTACGAAAATAACGTTTAAAAATAACCACTCCTCCATAAACAAAGGAGGACTTTCATACCAAACCGTATTCAAAAGAAGTTCAAAAGAAAAAGAACCATAAAGGCGTGAACGCGGTAGGCTCGGAAAGATACCTACTATTGTATAAACTGCAAGTGCACAGTGTCGACAAGCAACACAGGGCAAGCACAGGTCGAACCACAGAGACTTGGAGAGTGTAGAAGTTGATTCTAAATCCCGATTCAGAGAGTAACCAAAAGGGGTTTGTTTTTGTCGATACGACGATATGATTTTCAAGTGATGAAATAATAAAAGTAAAAGATGCAAATAACAAGATATGTAAACAATGATAATATGGATACTAGGGTATTCAAATCCACCAATAACCTATGATATGCATTCAACTTGTAATATTATTCTTGTCCTTATAGTAGATTCAAGTCTCAAGTATAACTAAGGTGTTTCTCCAATGGATAATTTAATCACAACTAAAGTATTTCTCCAAAGCATTAATTGTCTAATTAAGCACAACTAATCTAAAGATCAATATTTGGTTAAGCATGAGTTGTAGCATAATCAACATAGAGATATTCTAACTACAATGGATACATGGCATACATTGTGAGAGCAAGATGTTGAAAAACTTGGATTAAATTATATCTTTAAACAATTCTAAACTTTCAAGAACAAGATACAAGATATGAATACATACCAATGAGATTAGGGCTTCATCTAAACCCTAGTAAATGAAACTAGAACATGAAGAACATTACAACAAAACTTAAATTTGATAAACTAACATGAACAAGCTATTCTTGGATGAGTATTCAACACAACAACCCTCTCTATTTATACACAAAAATTCTCTCACACTTGGGATCCGAATTTCACTGTAGCAACCACTCAACAATTAAACAAAACATGTTTTCTTAATTGATGGATAGAATGGAATACAATGGGGGTTAGGTGGATGTTTTGGAAAGAATCCAATGGGGGTGAGGTGGATGTTTTGGAAAGAATCCAATGGGGGTGAGGTGGAAATGGATTTGGGTCTTGGGTTTTGGATCATGGGTTTGTTTAATCCCATGAATTTGTAAACAGGTTTCATTTGATCGCGAGCGGCTGAAACGCTTCCAACTTTCTTCTCTTTTGTCTTCTCAATTCTTCCAAGCTTTATTTAGTACTTAAAAACACAAAATTAATTAATACAAATATTTATTCTTGAAGATGGTAAGAATGCAGAATTTGGGATAATATATGACTTTGAAGCGCGAAAGATGAGTTAAGTGCCAATGAAAAGGTGTATGAATATGCAATATTTGGCACTCATCAAATACCCCCAAACCTGAATTTTACTTGTCCTCAAGTGAAACAGAAATCCAGAAATCCTAACTATACCACTGTCGCTGGTCTCTCGAATGCATTTAGCGTATGCACTAAGCCTTTAAACCCCCTAGGTGTCCCTAGTGGACGAGTTGTAGTCTCGTGAGGGCCTACCAAAGATGTACCCACAAAACCTTCTCCAATTTCAGAGCATCCATAGAAATGTCTTCGTCTTCGGTCTTCAACTGTAGATGATGAACTTCGGAATTTCGTAGAACTATGAAAATTTGTAACCAATTATTATTATTTTTTTTTTTTTAAAGACAGCGACACAGCTGATCATCATTTTTTTTTTAGTGACCCGCTACACAGCTGGTCATCAGATAACACACTACAAAAGACCCGCTCCACAGCTGGTCATAGAAGACGACAAAAAAAATGCAAAAGACTACAAAAGATCCTACAAAAGACCCGCTACACAGCTGGTCATAAAAAATGCAAAAGACTGCAAAGGATCCTACAAAAGACCCGCTACACAGCTGGTCATAGAAAACACTCTACAAAAGACCCTACAAAAGACCCGCTCCACAGCTGGTCATAGAAGACAACAAAAAAAATGCAAAATACTACAAAAGATCCTACAAAAGACCCGCTACACAGCTGGTCATAAAAAATGCAAAAGACTGCAAGGGATCCTACAAAAGACCCGCTACAGCTGGTGGTCATAGAAAAAAGACTCTACAAAAGACCCGCTCCACACCTGGTCATAGAAGACGATATGCAAATACTCCCCAAACCTAAATCTAACATTGTCCTCAATGTTTCAAAAGAACAGAAACAACAAAACATGAGAACAAAACAGATTCAAAGGAAAGAGATTACAGGAGATGCCAAAAAGGGTGGTGCTAACCATAATTGAATGAATGCTTTGAAAGCAAAAAATATGAGCGCAAGACAAAAAGTTTGGTTAGCACACAAATATATCAACAAGATTCAAAATTTTACCTACTAGATTATACAATGATGACTCACCATGTACCAATAATCTAAAAAGTTGAGGATCAACCCAAAAGACGTAGTGCGGAAACATCAACAAACCTTACACAATTATAACGAGGAGACAGCAATGCAAGTGTTGCATATGTGAATGAGTTACCCCCAAACCTAGATTTTTCAATAGATATATTTTTGGGTACAAAATCTAACAATTTCAGGGGTGCACCATGCACAAGATCTAGTTCAAAGTGGATTTTTTCAGGGATGGATGGAGAGACATGAGTGAACTCTAATTGTGGCTCATCAAAGGTATTATATTTAACTGCAAAATAGTCCAAGAGGACTTGAGAGGCACACAGTTCCAATCCTAGATTAGGTACTCTTAGAAAAGTAGGTTTAACAATAACTTTACAAACCAAATCTAGGTTGGGTGCAAGATTACCAGTTTGTGACATGGGAAGGGAGGTAGGCACATCATTATTAGGCACATCTATAACTCCTAAATCATTTGCCGATTGTCGCGACATGCTCACATTCATAGAACAATCCATCAAGACCCAAATAAGTATCATGCTCATCCAAAGTTTTATTCTCATGCATAGACAAATCCAAAGAGAAATCACAATGTGACCCAGGCAGAGAATCAGACACGTCAATTATGTTTTTATGCATAAGATCATTAGTGTTGACAGGCGATTCAACATTAACTATGTCAGACACAAGTACAACATCATGCTCATGCTCATAAAACAAATCAATAAGCCCCAGTTCACAATCATCCCCTAAAACTTTAGTTTTATGCATAGGAATATCACAAGAAACTTCACACTGTGACTTAGACAGAGAATCAGACACATCAAAGTTATTTTCATGTATAGTATCATTAGTGTCTACAGAAGATTCAACATTTTCTAAGTCACAAACAAGTTGTGTAGCATGCTCTCTTTCACAGGAAAACTGCACATGCTCAATATTAGTAACCACATCACATGTAAATGGAACATTAGAAGAAACTTCATCCATTAAGGTCGAGGCAGATAAGCCTAATGTCTCTGAACCCAAAGGTTCGACAATATTTTCAGTAAAAACATATTCTTCTAACATAACATCATCATCATCATCATCATAGAAATGCATTTCCTTATTTAAAATCGTAGTATTTCTAGTCCCTTCATTTAAAATAGGTTCATATGCAATATCAGCTGCACAAGTAAGACTAGGCATACTATTTTCACATTTTATTTCATTAGGACAAACAAATATTTCATCCTGAAATTCCTCCTTTCCTACATTTTGTAAATGAATCAAATTCATTTTTAAAAATGCATTAAGTTGTTCAATGGAAGGAGAGTCTTCAACAGTAGGAAATTCATAATCAATGCTATATGGTTTATCATGCAATACACTCCTAGCATTATTTTGTTCGAAGCTTCTGAGATTTTCCTCCACATATTGAGAAGTACAAAATTGTTCAAATTCCCACTGTGGTGGATGATACATGTGCATGGTCATTAGGGTCTATAAAATACTGATCGCAACCTTCGAAAGGTTGATTATGGTCCCAATGACTATCAGCTTTGTAATCTGTTGGCATTTCATATTTTGGATTTTCATGATATTCTCTAGATTGCCTAAAATCATGCAAAATATAGCAATTCTCAGCAGGATGGCCTAAGCCTCCACATAATGTACAAGCATAGATTTCAGATTGCATTTCTAAAGCTGTGATTTTAGCTTCTAACTGATCCAAAAATGATGACTGTGAGGGTTGGGCACTGTCAAGATGTTCATTTTCACCCTGTGGTGGATGATACATGTTTGAATAGTTATTAGGGTCCATGTATTGATGCTCAGGACTGTGAAAATGTCCATAAAAATCCCTATAACTATTGACATCATGGTCTGTTGGAGGCTCATAATATGAAGCATGCATGTAAGCAAGCTCTCTAATGAATTTGTTTTCATCCTCACCTGCAGACCAAAATCCTGACATGATCTCTAACTAGCACTAGGCTTGTTGCAGAGATTGGGAGGTACACCCTGAAAACAGACCAATATTTTTTTCATTATTTGTTTTTTTTTTTTTTTTTTTGTTTTTTTTTTGTTTTTTTCAAGTCCGTTCTCTAATGACCTCGGGCATACATTAGAAAAACAAAATAAAAGAAGAAATAAACGGAAGGGAAGTTCTATGCAATCGCAAACAAGGATGACTCCACCATAGTAAACCTACTGATTTCTAGCAAACAAAAAGCATGATGGCTCCACTTAGATTGTTTTCTAGACCAGCTTCTAATCCTTCGAAAGGGAATTCGTTACAATCTGAGTAAACCTCTGGAATCAACCGAGTTTAAATAAATTGAATAGAGGCGAGGGAAGCTGCAGGAGCTTTGATACCCAAGGCCTCACCACAATACAAGGCGGTGCAGTCACGCATTCAATTTACAGAAACCGTCATGAACTTCGAAGTATGCTTAAAGAGTAACCAATATTTTTCAAACGACTTTCCTACTAAGCTCGTTACCCTATAGGTCTCATTCTATTCCAAATTTTAAAGCTTAGGTTCGCGTTTGGTAACGTTTTCCTAAGGCGGGCAAGAAGAGAACGGTGATGAAATCCGAATCCCTTATCTTGTATGGCAAGTTCTTGCCCTTTACTAGGAAAATAAAAGCAGCCGTATTCAAGTCCTCGACATATATGCAACCGAAGGAATACAGTAACTCGCTAACAAGGGATTCGCGAGTGTTTCGACAAACTTACCTCCCGTTCCAGACGGGGGATGAACCGTTGTTGTTGACTCGGGCCACGACTCCTATGTCATGAACGAACCCGAGGGGCCGAGGTGATATTGTAATCACCATCCTTCTCTGCAAACAGTTGATATTTAATAATACCCTTCCGTAGGGTTTAAAAATAAAAATAAATATAGAATGTCCAAGTCCAAAGTCCAAAATAAAGTGCAAAAGAAAAAGAAAATTACAAGAGTAGAGGAATCCTAATACAATCTAAAAATAAATAAAATAAACTTTTTTTTTTTTTAATTTAAAATAAAAACTTCTTTCGCTTCCTTTCCTTCGCCTTTACAACAGCTACTCCGGCACCTGTTGAGCTCAAAAGAGGTAGTTAGGGTTTCGAAGTTTTAAAGCAAAACCAAAAATTTTAAAAATAACAAAAATAAGTGTAAAATCGACTGTGAATAGTTGCTATGCTACAATGATTATGTGAATAGTAATATGTTAACAGTTCCAGGAGATGAAAAATGAATAGTGACAGGAGATGAGAAATGAACTACACCACTACCGAGTCCCCGGCAACGGCGCCAAAAACTTGGTAGGCTCGAAAAGATACCTACTATTGTATAAACTGCAAGTGCACAGTGTCGACAAGCAACACAGGGCAAGCACAGGTCGAACCACAGAGACTTGGAGAGTGTAGAAGTTGATTCTAAATCCTGATTCAGAGAGTAACCAAAAGGGGTTTGTTTTTGTCGATACGACGATATGATTTTCAAGTGACTGAAATAATAAAAGTAAAAGATGCAAATAACAAGATATGTAAACAATGATAATATGGATACTAGGGTATTCAAATCCACCAATAACCTATGATATGCATTCAACTTGTAATATTATTCTTGTCCTTATAGTAGATTCAAGTCTACCGTATAACTAAGGTGTTTCTCCAATGGATAATTTAATCACAACTAAAGTATTTCTCCAAAGCATTAATTGTCTAATTAAGCACAACTAATCTAAAGATCAATATTTGGTTAAGCATGAGTTGTAGCATAATCAACATAGAGATATTCTAACTACAATGGATACATGGCATACATTGTGAGAGAAAGATGTTGAAAAACTTGGATTAAATTATATCTTTAAACAATTCTAAACTTTCAAGAACAAGATACAAGATATGAATACATACCAATGAGATTAGGGCTTCATCTAAACCCTAGTAAATGAAACTAGAACATGAAGAACATTACAACAAAACTTAAATTTGATAAACTAACATGAACAAGCTATTCTTGGATGAGTATTCAACACAACAACCCTCTCTATTTATACACAAAAATTCTCTCACACTTGGGATCCGAATTTCATCAGCAAGTAACCACTCAACAATTAAACAAAACATGTTTTCTTAATTGATGGATAGAATGGAATACAATGGGGGTTAGGTGGATGTTTTGGAAAGAATCCAATGGGGGTGAGGTGGATGTTTTGGAAAGAATCCAATGGGGGTGAGGTGGAAATGGATTTGGGTCTTGGGTTTTGGATCATGGGTTTGTTTAATCCCATGAATTTGTAAACAGGTTTCCACTGATGCGCGAGCGGGTTGAAACGCTTCCAACTTTCTTCTCTTTTGTCTTCTCAATTCTTCCAAGATTTATTTAGTACTTAAAAACACAAAATTAATTAATACAAATATTTATTCTTGAAGATGGTAAGAATGCAGAATTTGGGATAATATACTTTGACTTTGATGAGTTAAGTGCGAAAAGATGAGTTAAGTGCCAATGAAAAGGTGTATGAATATGAAATATTTGATCACGTTCCACCCAATCCTCCACTAGGATCAAAAGAAGCTCAATCCTCTTGCCTGATTAGTTAGCAACCACGACATTCACGAAGCTAGCTTTGGCTTCCTTTGATCGCCGAAGTTCACGCTTTGATCGAGCTCCATCCGATCACAAGTTTATCTTGCCATTGATCAACGTTCCACCCAATCCTCCACCTCGGGAGCTTTGCAAAAGGGGAAAAAGAAAAGTCTTACTTTAAAACTAGTTGATAAATTGATGGCTAAGTCTCTTCCACTTGGGACTTTTGGTTATCTAGGGAACTAATTGTGCCTCTGCAGAACCATCCCGGCGGGAAGGATCAAATATGTCTGTACGCTTTTTCAAGATGAACGAAATCTTTAGTAATCATTAAAGCTTGTATCATCTTCATCTTGAGCGAAGTTCACTAAGCTTATGGTTCTTATCAGCAAGAAGTTTGATGTCATCCATCCTATCCACAGATACTTGCTTAGCCTTATCTATCATTGACCGAAGCTCGACAATGCGATCGCGATGAACATTTACATCCTCCCGAAGCGAACTATTTTCATTTTCTAAGGCATCAATTTTGCACTGGAGAAAACTCACAACAAGCTTCCAATTATATATTTCCCTAGCATACTTATGAACGGTATCGTTTAACTTCTCCTCCGAACGTTTGATGACGTCTA
The DNA here is from genome assembly GCA_023529315.1 of Papaver bracteatum. NCBI lineage: Eukaryota > Viridiplantae > Streptophyta > Magnoliopsida > Ranunculales > Papaveraceae > Papaver > Papaver bracteatum. The sequence continues at coordinate 216,803 of JAJJWX010003295.1, forward strand.
CCAATAGAGGGGACTATTTCAGAAATCTAAAAATCCTACCATAACAAAGACATGACACATGGGGGAGTAGTAAAATACCTTCTAATTCCCTCTTATCCTCACGAAGGTAACGGTTCTCCTCTTGCGCCATGTCAACAGCGAGGCGCAAGTTATGGATCTCGGGCTCAGCATCTCGGGCTCGTCTCCTGGCTTCACGAGTCTCAGATAGCATTCCAATGCGAAAGTTGTTGCTCTAACAAAATACGCACCATACCTAGATTAGAATAATTTCGATTGGGAAAGCCAACGGAAAAACATTGTTTCAATCTTAGTATATACCGCTAACACAAGCTGTTGCTGAGACGCCTTGGGAAATGAGGTTAAGATACGATCTTTCTCATACTCGCTCATCCGAGCAACGATTCCGAGAACAACAGCTTCATAGACTCGGACCCGTCACCAAAGGTGAAGGAAGACGAACCAGAAGGACCCGAACTAGAAGGACCCAAGGGAACATATGGAAAACCACCAGAAAAAGCACTCTGAACACCAAACTTGTTACCATCTCGAATAATCCCACCGGGGACGTTGCTCCTCTCAGCAGGAATATTCGCTTGGGGCACCCCCGAGACGGAGATCGGAACAGTAATAACAACATTAGTAGGCTGGCTCATCAAGGCCTGGTCAAGATTATCAAAGAATGAGTCCCCAAGATTCACTAAATCATTCTCTTCAAATAACTCGTCCACATAGATGCCAAAAGAAGGTTCCTCCGGCACAGGAGCAGTGGATGGACCAGAACCATCAGCAACCCTCCTCCTATGTACACACGATTACATCGACTTAAAATGCTAAGGCATTAAACAGGGGAAATATATATATATATATATATATTTGTAAAATAACAATATTTCATACCTTAGCATCCTCAGCACCTCTGGTAGAAGAACGCCTACGAGGGGCAATCCATTTAAGCATCCATGGCCTATAAGCCGGCAAATGAGCATGCATCTCGGGAATCCCGGGGAGAACATCTCCGAGCTCGTTCCAACCATAAATATAAGGCCTTACAATTCGGAGAGGAGCAACATACCACTTGGGATCATGTGTTTTATGAAGCGTCAACTGAGTAACGTGCAGAGGATCCAAATCAAGGATAACAGTAGGACCCTCAAGAGGCTTCCGAGTCCTAGAAATTCCAACCCCAAAGCCATCATAAGTGTCATATTGCTGACACCAGTAGTTGGCCACGAAGGACTTGGACGAGTAATACTCTCTCTGATCGGGGACAAATTGATTCAACTCGTGATCAGTTACTTTACCAAGACTTAGGCGATTGCATTCTCGCATGATCCTATAAAAATTACCATTTGGCTGGAAGATCGCTCGTTGAGGGCTAAGAAGAGTAAAAACCTCATATTGGAAGGAGTCGAGTGGGCAATACAGAGGGAGACGGAGACCATCCTCTAGTTGACCAGCCGCAATGATGATCTCGTTGGGACCACATGTTTCTCTTCGAAGAGTTGCTTAGACAGAACTCCGTCCTGGCCCTCCGGCATAGCAAAACTCATGTCAAACTTTTGAAGACGATATTTGGTCTTCACCATGTCCAAAAATTCAGCATCAGACATAACGGAAGATCGATTGGTGCCTGTATTCCTCACCGGCCTATTTTCAGTGTTGATAAATCCAAACGGAACAGAGGTTAACAACAACAAAAAAAAGGGAGAGGGGGAAGATACAGAACAATGGCAAGAACCATTAATGACCAAACAAGAACTGTAAAAAGTTCGGAAATAAAAAAAAATAAAGCCACCAAAAATAACAGTAGAGAAGAAGAAACATAAAGGAGATGGAACCTTACCGCCTATGCGATCGTAAAGGATAATTTCTTCCATACATAATAAGTCTCTTTAGGGGACACAAGGAGTTAAGAAAAAACATCAAAAGACAGAAGAAAAAGAAGATAAAAAATCTCCGAACTCTGAGCAAAAGAAATAAATACATGACTCTTCTCCAAGAAAGATTTTTATAAGAAACCAAGGTATAACCAACCGGCGCCTCAAGTCCAACAGGTAAAAAAGTGTATTAAATACACATGTGGAGGAAAATTCGAACGTGGCGAAAAAGACCGAGCGGTTACGAAGTTTTGTTCCATCATGACCTTGGCAAGTTGCAAAGAAAAGGAGAAAAATGTGAGGGTAAAATACCCGATGGCCACATTTCAACATCTCAAGAGATGACTTCATGATGAGATGATAACGTAGGAGCACCGAATCATTCTCCATAAAGCTGATTTCATATGAATCGAGACGCCTGCCACTAGAATCACATGAATGATGCATGTGAAGGAGTGGTCTAATCGATTCAGTCGATCAAGTCTAAAAAGGAGCACTGCATTTAATGAAGGATCAGACCGAGTGAGAGCGAGTCTAATGACGTAGAAGAGAACTCGGGCGATCTATATTTTAACTCGTGAGTGGAGGAGCACGAGGACCTCTGGCGAAGAGATTCACGAGGCCTGACCATCACTAACATGGCGAGATAACTCGGAGGAGAACCCGGAATACCACCACGAGGGATAGTATAGAACCATCCCGAAGAAGCGAAGGCGATGTGGAATGACTCCGAGAGCTCGACGAGGCCTGACCTTCACGAGTATTTTTTATCTATAAATACCAACCCATGTAGCAGGAAGTGGGAAAGTTATCTTATGTATTATTAGATGGTCTTTCTACAGAGAATTCCTGAGAGAGATCTAGACAAAAAAAGAGTGAGATATCTAAGTGAGATTTGTAACTCTTTCAAGGGTAAGAACTTATAATCAATAAATAAACTATCTTGTTTCCCGTGGATGTAGGTATTCATGGATGAACCACGTTATATGCTTGTGTCAATCTTTACTTTTATGCTCTTTACATCTTGTTTATCTTTGAATCTTGAATGTTAGAGTAAGTTTTAATATTTATCTTCATTTGGATGTAACCATCGGAAAAGATGCGGTTACAGGGAGCCATAAATTTTAATCGTGGGCCTTGATTTTTTATTTGCACCCTAAATTTATCAGGGGTGTATTCATTCGATTGTGAAAATATTGTTTTACCTTTGACTAATTTTTTTTCCTTCAAATAACGACTCTAGATTAACGACCCTTCAAAGACAATAACGACTTTAAGGGTCATCATGATCGTATTCAAGTCTATTACGACCTTTTAATGAATTTCTACCATTAATAACTCTTTGAAGATAACGACTCTTTTTAGAGAATAACAATTGTCATTAACGACACTTCAAAAACAATTACGACTGTTTGAAATTGTCATATAAAAAAAACAATAACGACTCTTTCAAAGGGTCGTCAGGGAATTGATTATGTATATGACGACTCCAAACTGTCGTACATTTCCGTCATTAATGACTCCTCAAAGAAGATAACGACTCTTTTATAGGAAATAACGACTGTTTAGAGTTGTCACTGAAACAGTCGAAACATTAACAACTGTTTATAGTCGTCACTGAAGCAGTAACGACTGTTCAGAGTCGTCACTTCAATACCATGACGATTTTTCATACAAATCTGGGAAAAAATAAATATTGCAAACAAAAAAATTGAAAAAAAAAAGTTCAACTCTAATTTAGTAAGATTATCACTAATTAATTAAGATTATCACTAATTATTTAGGGGCATTTTAGCTATTGATTTTTTTATAAGGGGTGACCCAAATTAGGGTGGGGGGACCTTTTTTGTCTTCTAGTAGAGGCCCCGAATTAAAATCGTTGGCCTACAATTAAATTAGGTAAATTAGAGGTGCACATTCCTCCCATTGTTATTGGTCTGACGGGGCAAATACACTAAATAGGTGGAGAATATGTGCAATTTTTATTTATTTTTCCCTTTTATTTTCACAGAAAATATGTGTGAAATATGTTGATTTTTTCCCCTTTATATATTAATTTGGAAAAAAGAGTCATAATATAGTTGTACTCGATTTCCAAATTGAATTCGGACTTCCGTAAAATTCCAAACATGGTAAGTTAGGTTTTCCTTTTGAGTTTGTAATTTTTAAACCAATCATATGTTTCCAAGTGTCCTTACCTAAATATTTTCAGGTCATGAATTCCTAATTCAATTTGGTTTCCATTTTTTAATCTTTTTTCCTATTATTTTTAAACCAATCATATGTTGCCAAGTGTCCTCGCCAAAACGCTCGTTTCACAAAACTCAAAAAAGGCCTATGTCGACCAATAGGAAGCGAGGGTTTCCTCATCGTTCAACGCGGGAGATTTATTTGTCTATTAGTAAAACTACATACTTGCCATCAAGGCGCAAGATTAGTGGAGGAATATGTGTCCGAATTTTACAACTTAATTTCTCGTAATGAACTCAATGAAAGTAAAGAATAAGATGTAGCTATATTCGTAGAAGGTTTGAATCGATTAATTCAAGAAGGAATGACCCAGTCTGTTTATACCATGGAAGAATCTATACAACAATCCATCGAGATAGAGCGTCGTGTTTTTCGTTCTCAAAGGAATTCAACTAGACAGTATAATCGATTCCAAGGTAATTTCAAACCCTATTCTTCAGTTAATGGTTTCATGAAAATCCATATACTAAGGAGGACAGTACACAATATTCTTCTTCTAGGAAGCAATATAGTTCACCAAATTTTAATAATTATCAACATCCTTTGCCTAAGAATAGCTCACCCATCCTTCCAAGTCCAACTTAAATTCAACCCGTACAGCAAACATCCATTACATCTCGTCCAAGCTATAATCAAAACACTCGATTTCCCACTAAGATCAAACAACTTTATAACCTTTAGCTAAGTCACAGAATCCTTACGCTAAGTTTAGGGGAGGAAAGTGTAACAAGTGCCAGCTACATGGACATACGTCCGCTGAATGTCGTAGGTTTCATGAATTACTTCAAGAAGGTCAAGAAGATTTGCACAAGTATAATGGTTTAATTAATGATACTACGCGTGAATCAGAAGAGTCTAAAAATGATGATAATGTTGAAGAACATGAGTTTGGTGAAATGTATGGAGATTATTACGTAGGAATGATACGACCACTGCTGCTTTCTTAACCTACTTACTCAAAACGTAACAATATTTTTAGAACTAAATGTTCACTTGGAGGAAAAATAGTTGATTTGATTATTGATAGTGGCAGTATGGATAACTACATTGTAGTTGATGTAATTAAGAATTTGGTATTGACTGTGACTCCACATCCCCATCCCTATTCTGTTGGATGGGTAAATGGTTCTTCATATCAAGACATAACACATCAGTGTCTTGTTAAGTTTTCATTCATTGGGTATGAAGATGAAGTTGTATGCGACGTGATAAGTATGACTGTAGAACATTTACTTCTTGAAAGACCATGGAAGTATGACATACATTCAGTTCATAACTATTTTGAGAACCCTTATACCTTTTATAAAAATGGGAAGAAGAATATTTTGGTTCCTTCCAAATTTGTAGCTGTTTATAAAGAACAAAGTGATGGGAAAACTAGTGCCTTAGTGGATTCTATTTTCAAGTCTATAAATTCTCATACACTCAGTTCTCATGAAGCCCTTAAGCATGAGGGGCACATTCCAAAAAAGGTACCACCATTACTTCGACAATACAAGGTTTTATTTTTAGATGAATTAACTACTTCCTTGCCTCCATTAAGATATCTACAACACCAAATTGATTTAATACCATGATCTTCTTTACCAAATATTGCTCATTACCATTTAAGTCCTACTGAGCCTTAAATTCTTCAAGGACATGTAAATGAATTATTATAAAAAGGTCTAATCAGGCTAAGTAAGAGCCGTTGTTCAAGTCCATCCTTTTTAGTAAGCAAGAAAGATGGTGGATGGAGAATGTGCATCGACTATAGAGAAATTAATAAAATTACTATTCCATATCGATTTCATATCCCTAGGCTTGATGACATGATTGATATGTTAATTTGTGCAAAAGTTTTCACTAAACTTGATTTAAGAAGTGGATATCATCATATTCGCATACATATTGGCGACGAATGGAAAACAACTTTTAAGACTCGAGAAGGTTTGTATGAATGGCTAGTAATTCCTTTCGGATTATCAAATGCTCTTAGTACTTTCATGAGTCTAATGAACCAGGTACCATAACCCTTCCTTGGGCATTTTGTTATTGTTTATTTCGATGATATCTTAATCTATAGTCGTAGTGAAGATGAACACCTTATACATCTTTCTAAGGTTTTCTAAGTACTCGCTGATAATATGTTATATGCAAATCTTAAGAAGTCTATGTTTATTTCGAGCAAAGTCACTTTCTTGGGTATGTTATTTATGATGCTGGTATTGCAGTTGATGAAACTAAGGTAAAAGCAATTAAAGAATGGCCTACACAAACGTGTATTAAGGATGTTAAAAGTTTTCATGGCTTAGCATCATTTTATAGACGTTTTGTGAAGAAATTTAGTTCGATTGCTACGGGACTCACATATTGCTTAAAGGGGGAGAAAAAAATTTGGACAAAAGAAGCAGACAAGAGTTTCAATATGCTCAAAGAAAAATTATGCAGTACACCTATACTTGCCATGCCATATTTTAACAAGACTTTTGAAATCGACTGTGATGCTTCAGCAGTTGGCATTGGTGCTGTTTTATCTCAACAGGGAAATCCCGTTGCATATCATAGTGAGAAGAATTATGATATAATAAAAAATGGTCTACATATGAACTTGAATTAATTGCTTTCGTTCAAGCTTCAAAGCAGTGGCTTCCTTATCTTGTACATAAAGAATTTTTGGTCAATACGGATCATCAAGCTTTGAAGTACCTTCAAACATCAGCTAAGGTGAACATAATACATGATAGATGGTTATCCACCATCAATCAATACAAATTCTCTATTCGACATAAAAGTGGGAAGTTAAATACAGTAGCTGATGCTTTAATTCGACGTACTCATCTTCTTGTTACTCTTACCAACGAATGTGTAGATTTTAATTTTATCAAAGAAGTTTATCTAGATGATGAAAACTTTAAAGATATTTGGAAAACCTGTGGAACAAAAAATGGTGGAGAAGCTGGATTTTTGATACAAGATGGTTTTCTTTTTAAATATAATCGACTATGTATTCCTCAAGGTTCATTGTATCTTTATTTAATTCCTGAAATACATGGCAGTGGTCTTGGTGGACATTTTGGTAAAGATAATACAATTGCTCTAGTTGAGGAAAGATTTTTTTGGCCTTCTTTGAAGCGAGATGTGCAGAAGTTTGTTCAGAAATGCATGGTCTTCCAGCGTTCTAAAGGTACGATTCAAAACACTAGTCTTTATACTCCTTTACCAGTTCCTAAAGCTCCTTGGGTTCATGTTAGTATGAATTTCATATTAGGATTAACTCGTACATCTAAAGGCCATGATTCTGTTATGGTTATTGTGGATAGATATTCCAAAATGGCTTATTTTGTTGCATGTAAGAAGACAACAGATGCTTCCAATATAGCTTATATATTTTTCAAGGAAGTAGCACGTCTACATTGTTTGCCTAAGACTATAACTTCTGACAGAGATACTAAGATTTTGAGCTACTTCTGGAAATATCTTTGGATGAGACTTGGAACTAAATTGCAGTATAGTACAACTTCACATCCACAAACTGATGATCAAACTGAGGTTGTTAATCGTTCACTACTTAGTTCAAACTAATGATCCCAAGTGAACGATTAACAAAGATAGCTGACAATAAATAAAAGCAATGGGATATTTTGCTTCCTCATATGGAATTTCCATTCAATACTTCAGTCAATAGATCCACAGGAAAGACCCCATTTGAGATTGTTTATTCAAAGGTTCCAAATCATGTACTTGATTTAGTGTTTCTACCAAAACCAATCAAAAGAAAATGTTCAAGATGATAAGATGATTGATAAAACTGCTCAAATTCATCAAGAAGTAAAGACTAGACTTAAAGTTTCTAATGCAAAATATAAAGAAGCAGCAGATCAATACAGAAGAGTTAAACTTTTTCAGGAAGGAGATTTTGTTATGATTCATTTTCGAAAGGAACGTTTCCCTACGGGTACTTACAACAAAACCAAGATTGCCAAATATAAAGAAGCAGCAGATCAACACAGAATAGTTAAAAATTTTCAGGAAGGAGATTTGGTTATGATTCATTTTAGAAATGAACGTTTCCCTACGGGTACTTACAACAAAACCAAGATGAAGAAGTACGGTCCTTTCAAGATTTTAAAAAAGATCAGTGACAATGCTTATATAATTGATCTTCCTTCCAACTGGAATATCTTTAACATTTTCAATGTCCAAGATATTTTTACTTTTCATGGAGATGTTTAAGCAACACTCGTAGTAGAGTTCTTTCAATAAGCGGGGAATGATGTAGAACATCTCTATAAACTCCTTACTTTCTTCTCAAGTTATTTGCTTCCTATTACGTCTTTTATTATTTCTTGTTTTAGTGTTTTCCTATTTTTAAAACTCCGGTTAATGCCTATATAAACATGCTATGTCGTTCTTAGATGGACAAAATTATTGTTATCAAAGTTTATGAAACAACGCTTTTACAGAGAACCTATCTTTTCTTTTCTTTCTTTCAAACCTGCTCTAGATACTTCGTCTCTTTCGCAGCCTTTTCTTCCTTCGCATCCCCTACAAACTTCATGTTGTATTCATCTCAACAAGTGCTACACTAATATATAAACTATTTTGCTAATGTATTGTGTTCGAAACTGCAGGTCTAATTTCCCGGGAATATCATGATTATAGTGGTATTTGACTGACATCACATAAATAAGTCAGGTACCTTCACTTAGAATTCATAAATAACTGGTTACCTTTACTTATATATTGCACAAAATAACTCGGGTATGTTTACTTATAGACTACATAAAATAAATCTGGTAGTCTAGATGATAGACCACATAAATAAGTCGGGTAGCCTTAACTGACGGACCATATAAATAATTCGGGTACCTTGACTTATGGACCACATAAATAACTCTGGTATCTTGTATGATGGACCACATAAATAAGTTGTGTACGATTAAGATGACCAGTGGATCACATAAATAATACCAACATTTTATTCAAAAGAATAAAAAAAATTGTATTATGGGATGAAAAGACATCATTTAAAGAGTTTACAATCCAATTCAATTCGATATCAGTTTTATTATCAGCATGATATTTTTCCTGCAATAAGTCCTAGCCATATTCACTTAAACCTGCGGATGGCCTTAACATGTCGATTTGCTACCATATAACAATGAATTATCATATCACATTCTCCACTCAAACTATATCTTTCGATCTTCATTATAGAGAGTGTTAGTTCTTTATAAATGACATGAACTCCTTATAAAGAGTGGTTGTTCTTTATAGATGACATGAACCTCCCTATCATCAAAAAAAGTTAGTTACCATCAATAGATGAGTGGACGACCCTTGGAAAATATAGATGTTAATACACATATTGAAAGATATATAAATGACATGAACTCCTAATTATTGAATTACTATGATAAAGTACAGATACAAAGGATTACATGCATATGTGACACACTAGGCTAGAGGGGATAGTGACACTAGAAAATATCTTTATATATGTGACCCGAAATTCAGTAATCTATAAGACAGACAAACAGCTAGTAAAGCAAAGTACCTAAAAATTGTATGAAAAATATCTAAATCCCCAAGACGCTTGCCAAGATATGTGCACAAAGACAAAAACAACATAAATTCCTTCTGTCAGAGTTTGTCCTACTACTAATCCAGTATCAGAAGTCCAACTTCCGATGATGATATATGTATCTATCGAAGTTTATTTTATACATTGTCCAATCAGAGAAGATAACTAAATGCATCAAAAAGCATAATTACTTTCCTAGTTGTATCAATTAAAATAATATAATAACAAATTGCATCAAACCCATTTTAAGAATACCAAGCATGAAAAAAATAATGATAAGCAAAAACAAATACAAGTAATTGCATCTGATGGCATTTCAGACACATATCATGCCCACATGGGACTTCCTTTCTCTAAATAAGCATGTCAAGCAGGGATTTTTTTTTCAATTTTTTAAATTTCGACAAACTTCATATGCTTACTTAACTAATCACTATAATTTGATGTTATGGATGTCCATCATTGATGAAATACACCATGTTATCCCAAAGAAACAACCAATTTGGATTGTATTGTCCAAGATTAATAAAGTAAAAGACCAATAAAAATCTCTCACGACCTAAGTGCAACAATAATTTTTTCAAATCCAGAACCTACAACCTTTGAAAATTGTTATATTTTTGAAATCAGTTGGGGTTTTACAAACAAAGATATAATTTCTAGAGGATAACTTGAAATTCGGCATCAATTTTTTGAACATGCCCAAAAATTTCTATACATATTCATCCAAAAGCTCCTGAAACAGAAAACCAATTAAATTTGATTATCTATTATTAAAAGTTGTGTAAGATGAAGGTGGTGGTGCAGGTGGTAATCGAAGAAGCATATGATGATGATGTGACAACCGGTATATGTGTTTTTCTTAACTAGTTTTTCGATTATCTAGGCTTAAAAATAGGGTATTGATGAAAATTAGTTTTCTAATTTGGTTTGGGATATTCCAGGCCATGATGATGAGTGTTCATGTTGGAGATACAATATGAAGGGAGGATTGATTTTAACTTGATACATCATTACGGATAAAAAAAAAATTTTGGAATTATGATAGTCCAAGACCCTTATCATGGGAATATATTGATAATAATCATTGGCCCAATGACTAGAAAAGGAGCATAACTCAAAGCGAGATAGAGAAAGTAAAGACCACTCATATAAGTGTTTTTCACAGACTTTTATGTATATTTTAGGGGTTTTAAACAAAGATATAAACACATCATGAATCGCCAAAATTTGGGTCCACCTTTTAGGTGATCTTCCAATCTAGAAAATCGATTTAAAAGAAGGGCAACACATCATGAAATAGATCTTCCAATCAACTCACCAAGATCTGATTCCACAAAGGGAAACTAATCGTTTGGTCTTTTTTTAGGTGGTCCCATGTCTGTTTAGTCCTTTGGGAAAACTCCTTTACTATTTGGTCCATAATTAAAATATTAAATGGACCAAAGTACCCTTTCATGTTAATTCCAACTTATTTTTTGTAGCATTTTATTCGTCAAAATGAACTCCTGTTAATTTCTACTTAATTTTTTAGAAAACCTATATGAAACCAGAGTTCATTCCAGAAATGAACTCCTGATAAAAACATATAAACTAGATTTCGTTCCAGAAATAAACTCCTGATAAAAACATATGAACCAGAGTTCATTCCAGAAATGAACTCCTGATAAAAACCTATTATTGATGGTGGTTTTTAGCTTAGGGTTAAAATCGTAAAACCCTAGTCAGACAGTGACGTCATAGGATTCGAGTAATAATATCTTCAATGAATGTATTTATTGAACCCTTTAATATGTCTGCGAGGAAATTACCTGGGTACCTTTTTTTTAATGCTAATTAGGGTTTCGGTAGACCAAACCCTAATTTCCACACAACATGTGCCAATGGCATGACGTGCCGGCCACATCTACTGCTCCAAGGAATTCCAACCATTCTATCCGCACCATTGTGCCAATGGAAAACCATGCCAGCCACATCTACCGTGCCAAGTCATGCCAACCATGCTAGCCGCACCACTGTGCCAATGGAAAACCATGCCAGCCACATCTACCGCGCCAAGGCATGCCAACAATACTATCCGCACCACTGTGCTAATGGAAAACCATGCCATCCACATATACCACTCCAAGGAAGTCCAACCATGCTAGCCGCACCACTGTGCCAATGGAAAACCATGCCAGCCACATCTACCGCGCCAAGGCATGCCAACCATGCTAGCCGCACCATGTGCCAATGGCATGCCAGCCGCATTATGTGCCAACGACATTCCAAACCCTTGGCCCCATCATGCCAAGCCGTCCACACCAATCCCTTGGCCCCACCGTGCCATGCCAAACACACCTTTCCATGGCCCCATGCCAACCTAGCCGCGCCACCATGCTGGCCTTCCCTATGTGGCTACCAAAACGAAGGAATGCGATAATCAACGGTCTCCCTTCAATCCCAGGAGCAAATCCTAGCCGTCCAAGGTTACCAGACAACACATGGTAACCTTTGGACCAAAACCCTAGTTTGGCCACGCCAAACCGCGCCAAGGCATGCCATGCGAATGACCTGCCAACCTAGCCGCACCACCATGATGGAATTCTCTACGCGGCTAACAAAACGAAGGTGTGCAATAATAAACGATTTATCTTCAATCCCAGGAGAAAATCCTAGTCGTCCAAGGTTACAAGACAACACATGGTAACCTTTGGCCCGAAACCCTAGTTTGGACACGCCAAACTACGCCAAGGCATGCCATTCCAATGGCATGCAAACCTAGTCGTCCCACCATGCTTGCCTTACCTATGCGGCTACCAAAACGAAGGATTGCGACAACCAACGGTCGCCCTTAAATCCCAGGAGCAAATCCGAGCCGTCCAAGTTTACCAGACAACGCATGGTAACCTTTGGCCCAAAACCCTAGTTTGGCCACGCCAAACCGCGCCAAGACATGGAATTCCAACCTTGTCGTGTCACCATGCTGGCCATCCCTATGCGGCCACCAAAAAACGAAAGCATGCGACGATCAACGACTACCTTTTCTATTAATATGAAAGATCTCGATCGTCGAAGGTCACCAAGCCAGCAAGTCTCCCAAGCTCGACTTTCCAGGCAACAACAATATGCTACATGTTTTCCACAAAACATTCGAGACATCAACCCATATCACAAACTGGGGGATCCTCTTTGGGTATTGGTTTGGAGGTTTACAGCATGCGGCGTACACTACGCACGTCATAAGTAAGTTTCATAAGGATGAGGCGGTTAGTAAATACAGGAAGTTAATGGCGAAGCGCTCTTTTTTACGGAACATCAATTCCATGCGTTAACGGTTACCCAATCCTCCCATTTATTCACCCATTTTTCCATTCCTTAATGAGACCAGAGTACGTTTCACTTCGAATTATACAAATAGTTCTTACCTATTTCCACCGAACAACAAGTTCAGTTAGGAGCATACAACACTCAGAAAAAATTTGCTAACTTTCTATTGGTTAGCTTTCCATTCTCTGATACAAGTCATAGAAAACAACTACTCTTCAAGAAATCAACTATTCTGGTCTCATCACTTTCCTTGCTTCCCTCACCAAAACCAACCCATCCTCCTTCACTTTGTGACCGAGGCAAGTCTGGAACGGTCATTTCTTGGTTTAGGACGGAGTTGTACAGATTGATCTCTCGAATCTAAAGTACTCCCTTGATGTACATTGTTTAGGGTTTAAATTCGTTTCTCACACATAATTACCGAAATCAGCAGAAATCGTTTTCACCCTCAAACAATTGGCGGCCACAGTAGGAGATTGATCTTTCGGTTACAATGTCAATTTTAAACCATCGATCTCATGCTTTGTCCCTGACATCATGATAGTAGAAGCAGGCGATCCTCTCAAGGATCACCGGCTCGGTTACCAGACGACCCGATTATCAGTCTTAACACGGTGATGGATGACTGAGAACTTCCTAGAGATTAAAAGTGAATCATCCAACCAGGGATCGACAACTCGATTATCAGATGATACGACTGGGGACTTTCCACAATCACGGTGGTGATTCCCATAAAAGTCGGTCTTACACCCAGAAGGTTCCCTTTTCATCATGAAACCTGAAAAACATAGTAAGTCTTACCTAGACAAGATACATGGTTTACTACTTCAAATCTTCACAAAGATGATAAAAACCGATAGCCCTATTGTTCCCATGTTTTATTTCATGCTTTCTACTGTCGCACAATATTCACAAATATCATAGCTTTCCCGGGGGTACTGATGCTACTTATAGTCATAACCAAAACAAAATTATTCTAAAACAATTCATTTCAAAAGAATAATCCAAAACCCTCGTAGATAACAGTTATCTATCAATTCAAATAAAACCATAAACCAGACGCTTTGTTTGCCTTTCAAAAAAAAAAAAGGAGTGCCAATTCCTTTTATAGGCATACACTTTTGGAATTTGAATAAGGAAAGGATTTCCTATTTGAGCTACGTATGGAAAGATACAACTGAGCCCGTAAGAAAAAGCCTCATGGTGCATGCCCAACACTCCGCGCCACGCCAAGCCAGCGCCGTTACAAGCCAATAGTCTGCACCATGCCCAGCCAACAATCTGCGTCATACCAAATCCAAGACAACGCCCATTCCAATCCGATCCAGCGCTAACAAATTGAATCCTTCCGGCGTCAGAATCTTGCATCCTTTCCAACGCTAACAACTTGCACCCTTCCAGCGCCATCTTCTCCGCTCTACAACCATCCAAGGTAGTGCTATCATCACCCTTCCACAAAGCACCATGGTTCCATCACTCTGTGATCAAAACCGCGCTATCTTTGCATGATACACATTCAAGTATGACAGCTCCAACCGTCACAAAAAACGCTGTTACTCCACCATCAGGGCATGATACTAAAAGAGCCGACCTCCTTTCAACACTGCTAATTTGATGGAAATACAAAAGGTTCTCATAAGGCTCAGACAGATATGTTTATAACTCGGAAAGAGATTCCTATTTCCTCAAAACAATGACGGAGAGGCCACCATAAGAGTCACGTCAACCCAAGAGGGAGCTGACAAGGAATACTTTTAACATCCGGTGCATACACTTCAGCAGGACGTGCTTTTGTAGATGAAGGAGCTCGCGTTGCTCTTGAACGCCCAGTAGAAGGGAATCAGCAATCCAATTTTATCACACGTAAAGATCAGGAACGACTTTACCAAAATCGAGGCAAAGGAAATCCGTAACCCTCCTGAATTCACAAAGACCCTCTTCCTGTCAGGAGATGCATGATTTCTGGGGACTTCGCCCACAAAATCGTGCAATCTGTGATGAAACAGTTATGTAAGATTCTATATTTCTCCAAGGCATAGTGTCAAGGCATATTTGTATCCCTCAACCACACTGCATCGGGAAAGAAGCTGTTTCCATCCAGGGAAGTTGTTCCCAAACCCCAACCTCTCCTGGAAAGCATGATCGATAGATGGAACTGGGGACTCCTAACCACTGTTCACTTGAGGGATGTCGAGTTCGACAGAACGCTAAGTGACATAGTCTCCGGATTCAACATTTTAATCGTCAAGGCTCTGAGAGTTTTCAAGGTGCCGTTTCGACGTTCACTCCAGAAGTGGCGTCTCTTCAACGTTCGCTTCAGCAGCCACTCCGCTTCAACATTCTCTCCAGCAGCCGCCCTGCTTCAGTATTATCTCCATAAGCTTCACCAGGATCCGAAGCAGCATTTGGATCCATAAGTTTCAACGTCCTCTCCAAGATCCGAAGATACTTCAACAACAATCCTTCCTACAAAGGGTCGTGTCACCACACTCCTCATGTCAAGGATCATGACCGCATCCAGCCAATCTTCGTTGTCATGCCCGCTATTTGATCCATCTCTCCAAAACTCGTGACCATGGACAATTTTCTCGCTTATGCATCCAGCCAACCCTTTTACTTCCATGGATGTCCATACAATTCTAGCCAACCTACTTTGTTCCCACGATAATGTAGTCTCTTCTGAGTACATCTGCTACCAAGAACTGTTGCCTCTCATTTTTTGATACCATCCAGAACTTTACAGCAACAACAATCACTACAAAGGTAACCCGTACTCCTCCATATTTTAGTTTCACGTGGAAGAAGTAACAAAATCACAAGTACGAACGCACGATGGTGATGTATTTATCATGGTTAACCCACTGACCATACAAGATGGAAACATGTAAACCATACTTGGGGATTGAGGATCTACATGGAATCCTTTCACTGTGAAAGCTAAGAAGACAAAGTCAACCAAAAGGCCATAACCACAACAAGATCATCTACTCTTCAAGGGTGTAGTAGAAGAATATCATCACCTCTCTGTATAGAAGATTCCTTTAACACTTTACGAGGTCGCGGAGGCTACTAAGAAGAAAACAACTTCAGAAACTAAAAAAAAATGTGACTGGGGACTGCTCATCGTAGTCCATCCGACGACCATCAAAGACTCATGAGATAACTCCAGAAACGCGGCTGAAAATTTTTCTTGAAGAAACAGAGGGAGCCACAATAAACAACATAACTCTCTCATTCCTGCCTCTTCGTTATCCAGAATATTTCGTCCATGTGCATCCCAGCGTCACATCCATAAGAGTACAATGAGCTTGTATCAAATCCCGTGGACATGGATTCAGTATGCTACACATGGGGAATACCAACATGAGATGCTTTCACTCCCCTCAACATGGTTATTTCTGATTTCAACATCATCACTGGCGAAGTTTTACGAGCCGCGGGAATTTCTCAACATGAAGCCGTACATGTGCATCGAAAACTCCAAAAGCATACCACAAAGATACATTCACATATTCGTCCATGCCATCAGAACAGAAATATAACTGGGGACTTCTCACCACATCCCATTCCATACGATAGTCCAAGATTCAGAATCTGGTTCGAAGGATATCTCTTGGAACAAAGTTCTTGAAGACTTGATAACAGCACATCGGCAACAAAATGTCTCTCAAGTCATCTATTTCATCCTTTGTCTTCGGAAGATTTCTACCATACAATCATCCACAACATATCAATCATCACGATCAGAAGGTCCAGACACTGAACAACCTAAAGTCAAGGATGGACCGACAATGCAACAACAATCTCCAAGATTACCTCTGACATGATCGTTGCGGAGCATATATTTCATCCATCCCAATAATGCAGTAGAGTTTTGGTAAATTTTGGAATCCACTGGAGAGACACTACAGACGAAAGAACAGATCCGGATGAGCAACAGAAGAGGGTCGATACCTCTTTTCATGCGGACGGAGTTTCTAGAGTTTGAACAAAATAAAGATTCCTTCTTTCTCCATAAACGGGAATAGGTGACTGAGCGCGACTATGACACCTCGGGACCGCAACATTCCTCCTGAATTCTTCCTGAATTTTACTGTGGAGCTGCTCTGACTTCCCGAACGAGATCAAAACCTAAATATTCCCGCGTAAGGAGATAGGAAATTCTTTTCCTTTGAGAATGGAGGGGCATACTACTAGTGGAAAATGGTCTATTTGAGACATAATGAAACGACATAAACTAGATATCGCGAAATAACTAGATTTGGAAAGTGTCGTTGAATTATGTCAAAATATCGTAATATTAGAACTTTTGTTTACTTAGACAACGATACTACATATAGTGACTCTGACTAAAGTCAAGATGTCTTTGTGTTAGGAATTTGGTTAACTTACACAACGACATATGAATAGTATCCTTTCTTTGGAAGGATACCCCACAATAACCTCATCTATCTATACCTCACCTAAACCTTATCTATTCACAGAAGAAAGAGAAACGTAACATATTTTTTTCCGCCTCTCTCACAGACTATGTTCCCCCTCCTACCTCCCTCATCTTCTCCGGTCTCTCTTTCTCCTTTTCTATCGTACTCATCTTGTTCTCTGTTTCTCCTTCATCTCATTACCACGACCATACTACCACCTCCGGCAACACCTTATTCTTCTTCTCATTCTTCTTCTCATTCTTCTTTCCTCTTCACCAACAGTTGAAGAGTCATTGTGAGAATGGAAACCCTAGACGTCTCTTACAAACTACATAACAAATTGAAGAAAACACATCACTTTGTTGAATCTGTAACCAAATTCTTCGATCTTCGAACCCTAATTTGATATTTCTTGTCTAAGATTGGGTCGGACTCAGGTAAATCTAGTTCACTTTTAGAATTTTATCTATTTTCCCTATTTCCCCCTTTTTTTTGCTTATTTTTTGGTTGGTATTAAAATCTCTTTTGATTTTTTCATTGTGCAAAACATCAGGTTGGATGTTTTATAGACGGAAGAAGAAGAAGAGGTGGGTTTTGCTGGTGGTAGTGATGAAGAAATATTCATCCATGGTTGACCAGGTATTGTATCTCACCAATATCACCATCTTTATCTATTTTTATTTTGTTATGATTTTAGAACCCTAACCTATATATACTGGGTTTTGATTCAGGGTGTTTATTTTATGTTTTAAGTTTGTAGGTCCTCTGTATTCATTATTGATTTTAATTGGGTTTGTAATTTTTGATCTATGCATACAAGGATTATTTGAAGCAGGTTTAGCACTGTTTAGGAGAGTTTGTAGTTTTTTTTTACTTCTAAAACATGTAAGGCAGATGGTACCAGAAGAAGTTTGTATCTCTAAGTGTATTGAGGCTTTGCAGCTTGGTTTTTTTAGATTGAGTGGTTAATGGTTTGCTTATTCTTGCACTCATTTTTCTATTTTATGATTCATTGCAGTTTACAGTTACATTCTTTTAGGTATTGAATTCTAATGAAATTGTTCTTACTTCTTTCTATTTACAGGTCTTGAAAAAAAAATTGGATGATGCATCAATGAGCCTGCTACTAATTCTTTGACCTATGGGTTCTAGAAGAAAAGGAATGAAACTATCCTAGTGTTTGATCTTGGTGGTGTATCTTTGATGTTTCAGGTACTTCACTATTCTAATTTCAAAGTTCGGTTGTGCAATCTTTGATGCATTATGCTTTGTGGTGTCATCTCAGTAGTATGGTGGGTGAAATTTCTGCTCAAGAAAAAAGAATATAAGCGCAATTAATGGATTCACAGATCTATACATTCTGATTTAAGAAAAAAAATTAAGTTTTGTTTTTTCATGTTTTGACTATAGTTTTGGTGTAGCTGATCATTATTATTTTATTTATTTTTAAATTATTCAATGCTGAGAATTTTTAGGTGCCAGTTCCATTATTCAAAGAAAAAATTGTTGGGACAATCGGTGTGCCATTTGAGCAGCGTCTTATTTTTGAGGGAAATGATTTGAAGATGATCAGTGCCAGCATGTTTTTAGAGTATAACTTATTTGCAATAACCAAGGATCAAAGTGTCACATGTTTACTTTGTGATTTTAGAACTGTTGCCTCTGTATAACTAACCAAGGATCAAATTTACTTGTACTCATGTTTTTATATTGTGATTTTAATGTAGTTTACGGTTATATTCTTTTTGGTATTGTATTCTAATGAAATTGTTCTTACTTCTTTCTTTGTACATGTCTTGAGAAAACTTGTGGAAGATGCATCAATGAGCCTACTGCTGCTTTTTTGGCCTGTGAATTTGAGAAGGAAAAAAATGAAACTATCCTAGTGTTTGATCTTGGTGGCGTATCTTTGATATTTCAGGTACTTCACTATTCAAATTTTTCTCATATAGGGTATATGCTCATATTGTTTTCTTCTCAAGTTTTATGCTCTCTTTGTTACACAAAACAAGATGTGATTTTCGAAATTTAACCTTGCTTAAACACAAGAAGGGGTGCTTTAGAAAAAGTAATCACGTTCTTCCTTTCTTGGTAATACTTCAAAGCAGGAGAGAACACGGGACCCTCCTTCTCAGGACTAGTTGGAAGGTAAATTGCATATCACTGTGTACTTCCACTATGTGTTGCCTTATTATAAGTGGTATTGAATTCAGTCAGCCTCTAACTTCTTATTGTGTTTCCTATGTAAATGGATCTGTACTAGACCGTCTCTCTATGGATTTGTGGTGATGTTCTCAAACATTGGGAACTTATCAATAGTTGTGAGTATTGGGTATCCACTTCTTCTTCCGTAGATCTTCGTTTAACACATGTAACTCTTCCATCTCTGTACCTACTCCAAACAAAACCATGTATAAATCGATTTTTCCATTTTGATTTAGGTATTAGGCTAGGATTTTTGAACTGATATTAGTTCGATTTAATTGAACCTATTTTCCATTGAGGAGAAGCTTTTGTTACTTTATTTCTTCATTCTTATTTTTGTATTTGTGGTGATATTGTGGTAAAAAAGAAAATTTGAGTTTGGATAGATCGAGTTTGATTTTCATCTAAAGCTATACTTATTCATACTTCACTTTACTTGTCGTTGTAGAAATATATGATGATGAGGCGGAGTTTCGAGAGAAACTTTGTTCCGGATTTCGGTGGTGGTGGTGGTTTAGTCATTTCTCTGCCTTGAGGAATGTTTTGAGTAAGTATGAAAATTTTGTTATCCTTTTGTTGGTGCTAATAGAAATATTATTTTACGAGAAACTTTGTTATGCTTTATTAGCGTAGATTTCAATTTCAATTACCATAAGTAAATCTTCTTTAAATCTCAGTTTAGGGCTTCAATTTAAGATATTAATATAATCTGATAACTGGTTGTTTGTGATTTTAATATAACTGTTTCAATTCCAATCATTCTTTCAAATCTATCACCATCTTTTCATTTTGAATGTGTGTTTGTTTATCTAGTAACTGGATATTTGTGATTTTGTTACAGGTAAGGTATACGGATTTTGATCTTGTGCCGGAAAAGTTACATGAGAAACTCTAAAGGTATCTCAACATGAAAACAAGAATAAACCATAAACCTATAGGTAGAGCTCACAAGAGGATGTAATACAACAGAAGTATCGTTACTGCAATCCAATCATTTGGATCTTTCTTTCGTTTCTTGGTATAAGAATCGAATATTTGATTTAGTGTTGATGTTATGTGTTTGATAAAATTGCTCATCAAATGTGGACTTATGTTTCTCACCTTAATTCGAAGGTGTTTTGTTTTCTTGTAGAGGGAAGTGAAAGAGCTCGAGAAAGCGTTGGTATTGATGGTAGCTAGCTCGCTGCTAGTGGTGGAGTTTGTATGGAGTCTAGGGACTGAACTGGTGTCCATCTACAATAGAGTCTTTAAGACTTGGACTGCTGCTTGAGCAATAACTATATGGTTTGGCATCAAAGCATGGTAAGAAACTTGATGATATTTACGACCTTCATTTAGATTTTCTTTCCTAAAAGAATGATTATTTTATGCTACATTTGTGTCTTTGTATTAAAGGCTTGGGGTTTCCAGAGCCATTAGCGTTTGAAGAAGGGAAATGTAATTTTTCTTATTTGTGATTTCAAACCACATTCTCACCAAGTATGATGAGCAGTAAGTTTAGTGTTCTAATGAGGAAGATAGGTTAGAAAATTCCTTTCTATCTACAGTTGAATAGTGATATTCTCATCTTACTAGTGTACGCAATTCATTGAAAATATTAGTTCCTATACTTTGAGCTTATTTTTGTTATTATTATGAAACTAGTGCATATCGTTTTTCTGTTATTGAAGTTCAATGATCACACTCCCTCTTCTAATCCAGACAATTATGTATACAGAAATGTAACTGTATTTTCTTTCAGTCTTGTTTTCAATTTATTTCTTCTGATTCATGCTTAAAGTTAAGTTCGGTTTGGTTTTGTTGTGCAGCTGAATACTAGTGTTGTGCGGAATATAGAAGTAACTAAATCTATTCATAAAGGTGTTACTGCCGCCTATGACTGCAAGATCGTTTCAAAATCATCAGTTACTGTGATTGTGAATTGTTGAAGGGTGCAAGATCTGATGCATGTTTGTTTGTGTAAAACCAAAAAAAAAAAAAATCTGATGCTTGCGAAATGTTGCTTATGGATGTTGTTGAATTGGTGTTACTTTGTACCAGACGGTTGGAAGTTGTTGCATTTAAGTACCATGGCTACTGCATGTACCGACATTAGCAATTGGTAGAGGTGAATATTTTATCCTAGACCAGTAGAGTTTAAAGTTCTGCGAGTTCTGCGTCTTATGACCAAGGAAGCTGGTGCCCAAGTCATAATCACCGAAATTGATTATAGAACCCTTGTAAATTGATTTAGTTTTTTCTTCAGGACTTTTAGCACTTTTCTTTAGTATATGAATCCTTTTTGTAAGATTTTGAACTAAATTTACAATTTAATGAATGTAACTGACATTTCATATGAAATAAATTATTATTTGATTTCATCTGAATTTGAATTATCATTTTAGTTTTAATTTAGTGCAATTTGAGTCTGAATCAGAATTATTTCAACCTAGCAAGAATTGCTGAAATCAGTCCGTCATATCTGAATTGTTTTTTTTTTAATAAATTAAATAAACGACGTGATCCCGGTGTCGTCCTTAGCGGCATCTAGAAAGCATCGTAATTCAGAGGCAAGCTGAAAGTGTCGTTCCAGAAAAAGACACTGAATCTACGACACTTTCAGCGATAATTCCAAAGTGTCTTATTTCTCTCTAATACGACACTTTCCAACTATCTTAAAACAACTTTTTTTCCACTAGTGTACCATCAAAATCCGAGTCTGTAAGATAATTCTACAGCGATTCTAGTAAAGAGCGCTAATTAGGGTTTCGGCATGCCAGACCCTAATTTAGACAAAGTTTCCATCATTCTACGGAACTAAAGCCGATCGTCATCCTACTACGAAACTGAAGCCAGTCGCCATCCTTCTGAGGAACTCAAGATAGCTCCATTCTAAGCCGACCAATGTTGACGGCTCCATTCCAATCCGACTAATGCTGATGGTTCCATTCCAAGCCTCACAACACCTGCGGCTCCCATTCCAAGCCAACCAACAACTCTGTTTCAAGTCGCACCATGCCTACGGCTTTCCAAGCAAAGCCAGCAACACCAACAACTCGCCAATCCAGCGTCATAATGTTCCCTAACCCAACAAAGATGATGCATATCCAGACTAAGTCGACGATCTTCATCTCACCACTTCACGGTCTACACCAAAAATATAAGCTATGCATGGCCGCCAAACATGGGTTCATGAACTCTCCTTACCTCTAGAAAAAGGTTAGTCGGACTTTCCTGACCATCTTGCATGATTTACGTTTCGATTCTGTCCTAGTCTGCCACCATCTTATGCTTACCTCGCAACGATGCTCCTGTTCCGAGATAAGCAGAGGACTTAATGTTGATGGTGGTTTTTTAGCCTATAGGGTTAAAATCTTAAAACCCTAGTCAGACAGTGACGTCATAGGATTCAAGTAATAATGTCTTCAATGAATGCATTTATTGAACCCTTTAATATGTCTGCGAGGAAATTACTAGGGTACCTTTTTTTTTAATGCTAATTAGGGTTTCGGTAGACCAAACCCTAATTCCCACACCGCATGTGCCAATGGCATGCCGTGCCAGCCACATCTACCGCACCAAGGCATGCCAATCATGCTATCCGTCCCACTGTGCCAATGAAAAACCATGCCAGCCACATCTACCGCGCCAAGGCATGCCAACCATGCTAGCCGCACCACTATGCCAATGGAAAACCATGCTAGCCACATATACCGCGCCAAGGCATGCCAACCATGCTAGTCACACCACTGTGCCAATGGAAAACAATGTCAGCCACATCTACCGCGCCAATGCATGTCAACCATGCTAGCCGCACAACTGTGCCAATGGCAAACCATGCCAGCCACATCTACCGCACCAAGGCATGCCAACCATGCTAGCCGCACCATGTGCCAATGGCATGCGAAACCCTTGGCCCCACCATGCCAAGCCAAACCGTCCATGCCAATCCCTTGGCCCCAGCATGCCAAGCCAAACGCACCTTGCCTTGTCCCTATCCATGCTAGCCGCACTATGTGCCAACGACATGCCAAACCCTTGGCCCTACCATGCCAATCCCTTGGCCCCACCGTGCCATGCCAAACGCACCTTGCCATATCCCCATGCCAACCTAGCCGCGCCACCATGCCGGCCTTCCCTATGCGGCTACCAAAAGAAAGGCGTACGAAAATCAACGGTCGCCCTTCAATCCAAGGAGCAAATCCTAGCCATCCAAGGTTACCAGACAACACATGGTAACCTTTGTCCCCGAAACCCAAGTTTGGCCACGCCAAACCATGTCAATGGCATGCCAACCTATCCGTTCCACCATGATGGCCTTCCTTATGCGTATACCAAAACGAAGGCGTGTGACAATCAATGGTCGCCCTTCAATCCCAGGAGAAAATCCTAGCGGTCCAAGGTTACCAGACAATGCATGGTAACGTTTGGCACAAAACCCTAGTTTGGCCACGCCAAACCGCGCCAAGGCATTCCATGCCAATGGAATGGCAACCTTGTCACGCCACCATGCTGGCCTTCCCTATGCGGCCACCAAAAAACGAAAGTATGCGACGATCAACCGCTACATTTCCTATTAAAATGTAAAATCTCGACCGTCGAAGGTCACCAAGCCAACAAGTCTCTCAAGATCGACTTTCCAGGCAACAAAAATATGCTACATGTTTTCCACAAACCATTCGAGACATCAACACATATCACAAACTGGGGATCCTCTTTGGGTATTGGTTTGGCGGTTTACAACGTACGGTGTACACTACACCCGTCATAAGGAAGTGTCATAAGGAAGAGGCGGTTAGTAAATCCAGGGAGTTAATGATGAAACGCTCTTTTTTTGTGGAACATCAATTCTATGCGTTAATGGTTACCACCTCCTCCCATTTACTCACCCATTTTTCCATTCCTTAATGACACCAGAGTACGTTTCACTTCGACTTATAGAAATAGGTCTTACCTATTTCCACCGAACAACAACTTCAGTCAGGAGCATACAACACTCAGAAAAAATTTGCTAACTATGCGTAGGTTAGCTTCCCACTTTCTGATACAAGTCGTAGAAAACAACTACTCTTCCAGAAATCAACTATTCTGGTCTCATCACTTTCCTTGCTTCCCTCCCCAAAACCAACCCATTCTCCTTCACTTTGTGACCGAGGCAAGTCTGGAACTGGAATTTCTTGGTTTAGGCCGGACTTGTACATATTGATCTCTAGAATATAAAGTACTCCCTTGCAGTACATTGTTTATGTTTTAAATTCGTTTCTCACCCATACACCCGAAATTACCGAAATCAGCAGAAACCGTTTTCACCATCAAACACCTATATAAACCAGAGTTCTTTCCAGAAATGAACTCCTGATAAAAACCTATATAAACCAGAGTTCATTCCAGAAATGAACTCTTGATAAAAGCAGAGTTCATTTGTAAAAATGAAAATCATCGTCATCTTCATCTTCTTCGACGTCTTCATCAGCAGCAACAACATCGTCTTCAACAGCAACAACATCGTCTTCAACAGCAACAACATCGTATTCATCGTCTTCATCATATTTATCGTTTTTATCATCTTTAATAGAAGCATCAAAACAAAAAAGAAACAAAAGAAACGAAAAAAAGTTCATCGCCTTCATCATCTTCATCGACTTCAACATCATCATCGCAGCATCAATACCAGTAAAGAAGAAAAACCCTAAAAAACTCCACTGTTCATCATCTTCTTCATCAACAAATCTTTATAAAAAGTGTGTAAATCAATCACTGTCTTCAACAACAGCATATCTCGAAGTCTTCTGCATCTTCGTCGTCTTCACAATAGTTGATCAAATCTTTCAATCAAGATTCATTATCTGCAACAGCAAAAAAACAACAACAAAAAGAAAAAGAAAAAAAAGTAAATGGAGAGAAGAGAAACTAAATCTGAAATAAAGAGGAGAGAGAAAGTAAATCTGAGAATGAGATATTAAGGGTATTTCTGCCACAACAAGATGACAATTACATCATCCATGACGTCACCCTAGGACCAAACCATTATTTCTCTGACCAAACTATAATATATTTTTCCAGAAAGGAATAAACAGACACATAACTGAGTCAACTGGACTAGACTCATCCTAATATATTATTTTAGGACTAAATGGTATTTCCTACTTCCACAAATAAGTACCACGGGTATCCCGACACGCCTATACATATTTCGTCTTTTTTTTCTTTTTTTTGATGTTACAACTTTGTGGTGATTATTCTATTATTGGGGCAGCAGGACCCGTATCCAATATCCATGCCCGTTATAAAACTCAATTTTCTGGCCGTCTAGGCTAGTCCTAGAAAGTTGAAAACCCTATGTTGTGCTTCTTATCTAGGGTTTTACAAACTTACTTGAAAACCCTTTTTTTTCTCCTCATCCTCTCACGCGACATGAAGTTGAAAAAGAAAAACAAGAACTAAGAAGCAATTGTAATAATGTCATACTTTTCGGAAGAGATTTTCCAAGAAATCGTCTTAAGGCTACCCAGGAAGTCACTTTTGCGATTAGGTGCGTATACAAGCATTTTTGTGCACTATTTGACAGTCGTAATTTTCAGAATATGTATCATGAATTTAGTAACATAAAAAACAGTGCTAGAATTATGTTTTAGGAGTTGCTTTAATAGAATAAAAATGATCGTGGTATGACTACTCCTACGCAGTACAATTCATTTCAGTAAGTATGCAAGAAATATCGAAATATGACGTAGATATTCAAAACATGTCATGCATAGCTTAAAGGAAAATAATACATGGCCAGCTACATCTGGTTGTGTTATTACCTTTGTCCAAATTATATTATACTGTATTTAACTTTTAATACATTGCATTCTCTATTCCGCCAATATAAATAAGTAGCCCAAGCTGATATAAAGTCTCCAACATTGAAAAAATATATTCAACATTTGATTGCATTCAAAGGAACTATAAACACCAGGATCAAATATTCATAATTTTCCTACTTGTCTTATGAAGATTCCAAAGAGAAATATAGACAAGATAGTTTTCCATGCTTTTTATACTATTTTTCGAATAAAGCTACTACTAATTTGTTAGAATTTTGTTACAAGTAATATTGATTCGGTCTTAACCAGTGCCGTTATGGCACGAGTTATTTCTAGTATTTTATAAAATAAAACAAAATTGGAATATATTTTGCAATTGGAAAAATGAAACTTGTGCAAACAAAATTGGGCTATGATGGATTGGGAAAATTGGGGATATGCCCCAAAATCGAGCTTTCATCTTAGGGATATTCCCCAGGATTCCAGTTTATGGGAATATGCCCCAAACTAACGGTTTCCATCAAGGAACCGTTAAATAGTCAATTTATTGTAAATGTGTTCAAACTTTTTATCTAATTTCTTCGATGTTTTTTCTTTCTGAATATGTTCTTGAACCTTATAAAGGTGTTAGTATATAGTATATTTGTTTTTTTATTCGCATATGTAATCCCAAGTGTGTGCGAATTTTGACTACTTAACGGTTTTTGATGGAATTTTGGACGGCCGGGGCATATTCCCAAAAACTGGAATCCTGAGGCATATCCCCAAGATGAGAGTCGATTTTGGGCTTATCCCCAATATTCCCCTATGTATTCGCATAGCCTCTATGCCTTGAAAGAACTTAGGTTTGAAACTAGTACAAGTTACCAATGATTTTCAATAACAAGAACTAAATAAGTGCAATTATTAGTGGCAGTAGCCAAACTTTGTATAACAAATCACTGTAATTAAAAGTCTTATTGTTCTTGTTGGACGTAAGTAGTGATAGTCACTAGGGTTGACACCAAATTACACTCAACCACAAGAAGGTCGCGTTACATGTCATGTGTAAGTGACAAAACTGAATCAAGGCAAAACTTGACGGGAGAGGGCATTCCCTTGGAGGAAATTCTTGGATAATGGCGGCAAGACTATTGACTATTCTGCATTTAAGTTTATCTTGAGCTACGTCCACTGAGGTGTGATAGAATACTTTTCTTCTATTATTAATTTTTAGAAATGACCAGATAAGACAACCACACATACCCTTCCTTGACTTGTATGTCCGTAGACAAAAATGAAGCTAAGGTGCGTGAGATGAAAGGCAAACCGAGAACCATATATATATATGGATCGCCAGTCGCCGTATCCAGGACATCTTCCTAGATTTCCGTTGAGGCCGTAGATTTTTCTAAAATAAAAATATCAGCCAACTGTAAACTAAGTCTTGCAGAAAAATTTAAGCCAACAAAAGGGTTGAGACAAGGTGACTCTTTGTCCCCATTCTTATTTTTGTTGGTAGTGGAAGTTTTGTCAAAATTACTAAAGGATGCTACTAGAAGAGGTCAATTACAAGGGTTTCAGGTAGAAGATAATGGTGAGATGGTTTCACATCTTCAATTTGCAGATGATACCTTAATATTCATTAATGCAGATGTGGAGGAGATTAGAAGATTATTCATTATTCTTAACACTTTTGAATTGTTAACTGGTCTTAGGTTGAATCTTGAGAAAAGTGCTATGATAAGCATCGGGGCAAATGACAGGGTCAGGGAATTAGCGCTGGAGCTGGGTTGTAAAGTGGAGAAACTACCCATTAAATATCTAGGTTTGCCAATTTGTGCAACATCCAGATGTGCTTCTGTGTGGGATGAAGTGGTGCAGAGAATGGAAGTGAAGTTAGCATCTTGGAAGAAGAGGTTCTTATCAAAGGCGGGAAGGTTGGTTTTGATAAAAAGTTGTTTAGCAAGCTTGCCGACTTATTTTTTGTCTCTGATTAATATGCCGGCTAATGTTGAATTAAAGCTCACAAGATTGATGAGAAATTTTTTATGGGATTCAAGCAATGAAAAGAGGAAGATGTGCTGGGTCTCATGGCTCAAAATTTGTAAGCCTAAGAATCTTGGTGGACTGGGTATTAAGAATCTGAGAAGCACTAGTAAAGCTTTGAAAGCTAAGTGGATTTGGAGGTATTCATGGGAAAAAGGGCTATGTGGAGAAGAATTGTGCAGCAAAAATTAAACAATAATCCTGAGGTTCTAATTCCAGGTGATGATTTTGTTGGATATTTTCAATAACTTAGAAAATAAAACTGTTTTCGTTTTTGGTTTGTCACTATGATGGGGAAGTGTTCTGTGTTGGGGGGAAGTGTTCTGTGTTGGATAAACACAATGGATGTTAGTTGGAGATGAAGGGACACCTCTAATAGGTGTGATGGTTCATAAAGGACACAACCATTCCCAACAGACACCTTATGTGTCTTTTGGAAGTGAAGAGGCATCTCCAATAGGCATGAATAACCCTATAAGTAGTGAAGGAATTCTCCCATTCTTGAGAATGAATTCAACCTGTTTTCTCTCCATCTAAAGCATCATCAGAAATCTCTCTCATGTGTTCTTGGTTGGGTCAAGGGTGCAAACCTTGAATCCAATTTCCTGTTGTAGGGCTTTCATTGTATCCTGAAGGCATTATTTCGCATACCTGTTGCAATCGCCAATTTATATTGGGAGGGTAGAAATAATCGTCTAAAAGAAATCACCCGAGCCTTGAAAGCTTTTGAGTACAACAACAATTTCTTTTAGTGTTATCATCCTCTGTTTTATACCCAAAATTTCCAACAGTTTTAGACGATTAATTTCACTCGACAACGGAGGATGAAACTCTGCTGTAAGGCATGATCGTTGTATCTTGGAAGGCGACATCCGTAGAACCGTGAGCACCGTATGCGGGTGAATTGGCTTTAAGGAAAGAGTGATCCTCTCCTCGATCAACCAATCCGATAAGTCTTTCTAACTCTCTTGTTGTTAGTATTTTTGTTTGTCGCATGAACATGATTTCCGAGAAACCGAAATTACATATTATTTCGAACAATATGAGAAATGAGAACGACCATCATTAAATGATGGAAAACACCACAATGAATACCGAAGCGCCGTTTGATACTGTTGGTGTGTTTTGGTTCCTACTTTAAAAGCTTCTCCTGGTGATCATGTGTGATCATTGCACAAATGAGTAGTTCGGATCCTCATTTTCTAGTCATCAAGCTTGTAAATGAGTGGAATAACATTATTGGTTGTTAGCCCACTAACGTTAATTAGCATGTTGCTAATTAAATAAAAGGATCCTATTTTGTTAGTCATCAGAACATACATATTCTGATACATTTCTTAATTTGGTGAATTAAGAAGATTGAATATAAACGATTGATCTCCTCCCTGGTTCATAAACGTTGTCAAACTGCTTCTATCTATGAGACACCTTTGCAAACGGATGATTCCAAAAGGAACTTATGAATTGGAATTCATAATTCACATAGTCTCATATCATGTGGGCACTGAAAATGTTTGTAAGATAAAGCTAATCGATTGTTTTGCTTAGACGGACTGACGAAGGCAGTTTATATCTTTGAATTTGAAGTGTCTCGTTTCAGGATAGAGGCCCGTTAAGAAAAATATGACGGCGAAAAGATGGGATCTTTGTTTTTTTCTTTCAGTGGAAACACTAATTAGTTTCCTGAGTATGGGAAGAGACGCCTTGTACATGAAACAGTGTATGACGGTAAGGTACGCATGATTTAAATTGACTGTTCAATTTACCCGCATGTGGCAGTTGAATGAGGCTTTGTTTAGAATGCTTGCAAAGGAAAGCCAGATCCATAATGATGGTACCCGTACCGGTATATTGGATTTGAGGTTTTAATTTCTATTTAGAAATTATGGGGTACATGTTTGACACAAATGGTATTTCATGATATTGAGTTGCATTTTTGGCATTTGAGAATTATCATGAAATAGGGGGAGAATTTATACGAAAATGTCGTATAAATTTTTTCTAGTTGGTGGATTATTTTAAAACCAAAATCGTCATAATTGTTGAGACAACAATGGTATGGCATGAACATAATTCTTGCGATAAGAATTATAGGTTCCACATTTGGAAATTGGCAGGTCTTAAATGACATCGAAAGGGAAAATGGAATACCGGTCAATATGTAACATATTGGAAGATTGGGCGGCCGACCAAATATCCAACGATGAGGTGTTACGATATTACCGATGCATAAATTATGAACATTTGCATTACATAATGTAGAATGTTAAATAGACATTGTCTATGTTTTTGGGTATGAATTTGTAGGGGATTGGGCATGAGTAAAAGAGTTACTCATCAAGGTATTATATTTGTTGAGATAGCAAATATATAAGTTGCCTACAAATTTTCTATGCCTCTAGTGTATGCAAGTCTATAATGACTTCTTGTGAATTAACCGTAAATGTTAATTAGGATCACTAGAGAAGTTACAATTATTTTGTAAAATCAAAGAGGAACATTTTTTAGTAATGTTTTCAGAATTGATTGCATTAGTAGATGCAATTAATGAGAAGAAATGGCTTAAAACCTAACTTGTAGAGATCCTATTTTGGAAGAAGCCATCTCCAGGAGTTTTGATTAATTGTGATAATCAAGCTACAATCTATAATGTCTCTAATAAGACTTATAATGGAAAGTGTAGACATGCGAGTCTCAGACACCAATTGGTTAGGCAACTACTCAAGAGGGGAGTGGTTACGGTTAACTTTATTGAATCAAAAAGGAATTTGGCAGACCCATTCACAAAGAGTCTACCATATTCATTTGCTTCAATAAAATGTAATGAAATGGGACTAAGGTCTGTGAAGGAAGGTTGATCTCCCATAGCAGAAACCCAACTTATGTTTTGAAAAAGATAAACAAGGTTCAATGTGGTACCAACAAGTTATGGCTGTAGATTATGGAGCACTAGCATAAAACTTCCCATTTCAAGTTAGTGCTGGTTTTTTCTCAAGAAAATAGGATGGATGTAAATCCTTAATGAGTCTGTGATTAGTAAAAGGTGTCTCGCAGAAACACCTTCGAGACTTACCTATATGAGTATGGAAATGTGGGCCGTTTCCTAAGAGAAGAAGACCGTTCTCTAAAGAAGACTCATGAATAAGGATATAAGCACAAGGCCTTTATAGTGCTTGGCTACAGAACACATGATTTATGGAATCAATATGTGTGGAGACTCCGGTTTTATCATAAGGGATACTTGGTTCAAGACTGGTTTCACCATAGAATCTCGATAAGGCTTTGAGTTTCTTACACTAAGTGAAGGTTCAAACCCAGAAGGTACCTATCATTTATGTATTGATTTCAGCGATGATGCTTAGTCCCAATTGTGCTTGAACTACGTTGGCTTGATCCCACTCGGGCACGAGGGCAATCACTTGAGTGATGCAACCACTCCGGTTTTATAAGTTTTATTTTATTTTATGTTTTTGGTCTTTGAAAATAGGGGAGATTGTTGGATATTTTCAATAACTTAGAAAATAAAACTGTTTTCGTTTTTGGTTTGTCACTATGATGGGGAAGTGTTCGTGTTGGATAAACACAATGGATGTTAGTTGGAGATGAAGGGACACCTCTAATAGGTGTGATGGTTCATAAAGGACACAACCATTCCCAACAGACACCTTATGTGTCTTTTGGAAGTGAAGAGGCATCTCCAATAGGCATGAATAACCCTATAAGTAGTGAAGGAATTCTCCCATTCTTGAGAATGAATTCAACCCGTTTTCTCTCCATCTAAAGCATCATCAAATCTCTCTCTTGTGTTCTTGGTTGGGTCAAGGGGTGCAAACCTTTAATCCAATTTCTGTTGTTGGGCTTTCATTGTATCCTGAAGGCATTATTTCGCATAATTGTTGCAATCGCCAATTTATATTGGGAGGGTAGAAATAATCGTCTAAAAGAAATCACCCGAGCCTTGAAAGCTTTTGAGTACAACAACAATTTCTTTTAGTGTTATCATCCTCTGTTTTATACCCAAAATTTCCAATGATTTCAGGCCGAAGGGTACAAGTGTGTGGAGGAATATCATTAATTCATCTTCTTTTTTGCAGGAGCACTTAAAGATAAAAATCAATAATGGAAAATCTATTAGATTATGGTGGGATAATTGGACTTCAGGTGGAATTTTGAAAGATAGATTCCCTGCCATCTATAAGGCTTGTAACACCAAATTAGCTTCTGTGGATGGGATGATCAGGGATGGTGTGTTATGTTGTGGCTCTAGAAGAAGGCTGACTGAAATGGAACAACGGGAGTGGGATATGTGATGCAATGAATTGGGGCGGTCCATGGGTTGGATGGAGGTGAAGACACAGTGGATTTCTTTGGGGGTTTTACAGTAAAGAAATGTTATGAAGTGCAAGTGAAGGATGATCCAGTGGGAGATTTCAATAAATTTTTATGGAAGAAGAATGTCCCACCAAAGGTGAGCTTTATGTTATGGGATTACTTCCATAATTCTTTGCCTACAAGAGCTATGCTTGATCACAGGAGAGTGGAAGTTGAGAATGAATCTTGCCTTTTTTGTGGTAATATGCTGGAAACTGCAGATCATATGCTGCTGCAATTTGAGTATGCATACAGGGTATGGTCTAAGTTCATGGAAGGGTTTAAAATAGGTTGGGTTGCTCCTATGTCACTGTGGAACCATATGGAATCTTGGAAGCTTAACAATTGGCAAGGAAGGAAAAAGGACATTTGGTGGAAACTAATCTATGCAATTCCATGGCATCTGTGGAAGGAGAGGAACTCAAGAGTTCATGGAGGGAGCGTAAAGAGTGTGGATGAGTTGTGTTTAATCATCCGTCAGTCATGTATTCTTTGGATGTCAGAGACAAATGTCTTCGCAGATTTCCCTGTAAGTTTCATTTTGTTCAATTGGAATGAAGTGTTGAACATGTAATGGGTTCTTCGCTAGTTCTATGGCTGTAACCGTTTTTTATCATTTTCTCTTAATATAAACTTCTCTTTTCAAAAAAAAAAAAGTCTTACAGATCAAACAAAAAAAGATTTTTATTACAAAACACCCCTTCTATATTAGTCAGTTGATCGGTCAACAGTGGTGGAGCCAGAAAGATTGGGCTGGGGGGACAAATCGTGACAGTGAATTGCAGCCGAAGGGCGCAAAATTTTTTTGTAGACATTTTCTCCACTGACATATCAATTTTAGGATAAAAAATTAAAGTTAAAGAAGAATTTTTAATTTGGAAAACTCCCAAACTAAAAGTTTCCCTTAATTTAGGCATATAATTAAGTAACAAATTGCAATTACAGATATATATAAGTAAATAATTGTAATAAGCTAGATCAACATTCCTGTTTTTTCCCAAAATTGTTATCGTTTTACCAAATGTAAGTAAACAAATTTTTATTTAAGGAAATTAGGGGGACAAAATATTCTGTTCAAAAAAATCATAACCACTGATTTTTTTTATTTTTTTTGATAAGAAGTGAAGATATATTGAAGAAAAGAGGAATTTACAAAGAATTCTACCAGAGGTAGATTAAAAGAAAAAACGGGAAAATATCATAGTTACATAAAAATTGCATCCCAATTGTTAAGGATAGAACTAGATAAGTTCAGATGAACTCTAGTGCCAGCTGCACTTGCCTAAGCCAGAATCATTGACTTGACTTCAATATCCAGGTCTGATTCTGTTTTAAAAGTATGATTTTGCTCAAATATGCACCTGTTACGTTCAGTCCATATGGTATAGATGATTGCATCCTGTATTAGACCCCATATGAAATATCCTGTAGTTGAGAAGTGAGATTGATGCCAGCCATGTGCAAGCATCTTCATGCTTCGTGGTATTACCCATGAACAACCCTCACTTGGTAAGACCGAAAACCAAACTTTGTGAGTTATTTTACAATGCAGAAAAATATGATCTTGAGATTCCATATCATCACCGCAGAGAACGCAAGAGTTGTAGATGTTAATACCTTTTACCTGCATCACGTCTATTGTATTCAGATTCTCATGGATTAAACACCACACAAGTAAATTGATTTTAGGTGGAATAGGCTTCTTCCAAACAAAGGAATGTGGAAAATCATGGACACCAGAATCTACAACTATCCTCCCTAGTACAAGCGTGGCTCCGCCCCTGTCGGTCAAGAATTATATGGTTATTTATCATTGGTAATACGTCATAATGAGTTTTCGGAAACAATAGTTGACTTAGAAAAGCCTTTAAAGCTGGATTATACTTTAGGAGACCTGTGCGTAACCAAACCATCTTCCTACTTTCGTTTCATTTGTTTCTTCTTAACTTAATCAGATACGAATACATTTCTATAAAGGGAAACTTGGGGATATGCCCCAAAATCGGCTGTCATCTTGGGGATATGCCCTAAAATTCCAGTTTCTGGGAATATGCCTCAAAGTAACGGTTTCCGTCAAGGAACCGTTAAATAGTAAATTTATTAAAAATGTGTCTGAACTTTTTCTCTAATTTCTTCGAGGTTTTTTCTGTCTAAATATGTTCCTGAACCTTGTAAAGGTGTTAGTATATAGTATATATGTCTTTTAATTCGCATATGTAATCCCAAGTGTGTGCGGATATTGACTACTTAATGGTTTTGAATGGAATTTTGGACGGATGGGCATATTGCCGAAAACTGGAATTCTGGGGCATATTCCCAAGATGACAGTCAATTCAGCTTGATAGTTCTTGATTAAAGGAAAGATATAAGTCATTACTTATTCATCAAAAAATTGGGGTAGAAATAGGTACAGCAAGGAGAGTCATGTTTAGACCAACTCCTATTACATCTTCGCTCGAAGCGAATTGATAAAGCTCATGGGCTATAAAGTCATCTGATCTAGAGGCAGCTATGAACTGAATATCTATGAAATAGTGTCTCTTATCTCTGATATGTCTTCGTGTTTTATTATGGATTCTCTTAAATATAGCCCACACTTTTATTAACCATAGCCCATTTTAACCATAACCCATAATATTTGTCATTTTATTAACCATAACCCATATCATAGCCCATAACGAGTTATTAGAAAACGGTTAGAGGCGAGTCGAGTTGAGTTGTTATATTACCGATCCCACTGAGATGATTCAGTTATTTTTTTTTGATTGGTAAAGAATGTTATGTTAATGTTAGTTTGTTAGTGTTTGAGCGGAGACTCGAACCGCTGACCTCTTGTTTGAGAGTCAGGCTCCTGGCCAACTGGGCTAACACCAGATGGTTGAGATGATTCAGTTATTATAACTAAACTCTAAACCGACCATATGAATTACGAACCTTTTTCTCCTTCTTCTTCTAAACCGGCGGACAACAACTTCCATTTGAAGCCGTAACATATAAATTTCTATATCTTGGATGTATTGATGTAGTAGTTCTATAGACATTTTAGAACAAATACCAGAGTCATACTGAATTAACTTGTCAGTTGAAAAGATAACAAAGTAAATGGTTACCAAAATAAGGTGAAAAGAAATTTCACGTTTGGTCTGGTGTATGAGAGGTCAACGGATTCTCGACCACCAGAGTGTCCGTGAGTGTTCGGTAATCAAAATCAGGTGAAAAGAAATTTCACGGTTGGTCTAGTATACGAGAGTTCAACGGATTCTCGACCATCAGAGTGTCCATAAGTTCTCGACCACCAGAATTGATTCTTCACGGAGGGGGAAGCGTCCGTGAGAGTTAATTATCAGAAAACAAAAATCCAGGCACTTTTAAATTTCACGGAGGGGGAGTGTCCGTGATTGAATTCAAACTAGCCATCTCTGTCTTCTTCATTCTTCCCCATTGCCTTTTATTCTCAGCCTTACTGCTCTCTTCTCTGTTTCAAGTCCAACTCCTCCGAGCACTTATACAACCACAGCAACACCGATCATCAATGGCTGCATCTTCTTACGAGTCAGGGCATGAAAAAGAGCTTGGTACAAGCCTGGGACCATTGGGAGCACGGTTGAGTACACGGACGGACCAACACTCCTGAGACCATTGGGAACTTGTTCATGGAAAAATTCATGTAAAACTATCAGTGGCGAATACAAGAGCAAGACCTGACAAGACATAGGATTATCAACCAATCCAAACTCGAGAGCAATTTTAAGACTTATATTCTCCACAAAAGCTTAAATAACCAATGACATGGAAGAAATATATATGCCATCTCAACTTTGAACTTAACAATCTTCTGAAGTTAGATGGAACTTCATGCCTTTGCGGAAAAACTATTTCAAGCAAACATTCAACAGATTTTTCAACTTTCAACATGTTTTCTCCTAATCTATTAGACGTACACACGGATAGCAAATACATACAAGGGTACAATCAGTTTATGAACTTTGTATCCAGTAACAACTAGGGTTCTAGGGTTAATTTTTTTTCTGGTGTATATAAACTCTAATACAAAAGAGGAAAAAAACCGAAAAGAAAAAAATACCCTAAAACTTTTTTTTTATAGACGTTTCTTAAAGATTCACAGACTCACTAACTCACTCTCTCACTTATTCACTGATTTGCTAGCCTAGTTTGTGGGCTATGAATAATAATAAAAAAGGTCAAACTTCAAATTTTAGTAAAAATATATTGACCAAAATCAAATGGGCTATGATTAATAAAAGTGTGGGCTATATTTAAGATAAACCTTTATTATTTATAAACCGAAAACTGAAATCTAGATAATTATTGTTCTTTCAGAGTCGTTACTCTTCTGACTAAACCGCGCTTGAACACTTCTATCCTTTTTTTGTTATACCACCGCCATGTTTGTTTAAACAAAATGATACAACTGGAATGAGAAGATATCAAATTAGACAGTAACCACATTGGATCCATGGAGATCAGTTATATTCCCGTAATTGATTCGTATACATAAGGCAACCGCGTAGAATGTCAATGTGAGTCGTTGCCCAAGTAAAGTAGAAATACTGTCTTTTAAGCTGATTTGTCCTTCGTATACCGAGATTAAACCATTCGTTCACCATTTATTATCGTCTTTGCTGGTGACTTGAAATTTAAGTAAACTGTTCAGCAGTTGTATTCCTCTAACCATAATGGCTTGTAAAAAAAAAAAGTAATATGCCCCTCAACGCTTCGGTACACTAGGATATATCTGCACACACAACTGCTTCTCCAATAGTATGTGTGTGGAGATATATGTCAAAATCCACCTAGGATACACATCCATTTTTTCTAAAATCATTCTCTAACCCTGGTGTCTTAAACCAATGTATAGATGACTTTGGGTAGACATTGTCAAGGTGAATGTCTAGTTTTAGACATTCCCCTTGACATTGTCTACCATCCTAGTCAGCTTTAATTAATTGAATTGACTTTAATATATTAACTAATTATTTTTAGCTCTAATAAAATCTTAATTATGGAAAATAAAATTTATACTAATTAAAAGAAGATGTTACATGCAATACATTTGGAGATAGATTTTTTTCTCTCCCTAATTTATACTAAAGAAAAATAGATTGAGGATGTCTTATTCTTATTGCCACATAGGAAACACACACAATGACCATTTGAGAAGCTCTTAGAACTTGTGTTTAACAAATTACTGTAAAACAATACTGAAAAAATAGGAAAGTTGTAGGCGTAGTAAATAGAAATTGTTATGGGGGTTCACACCAAATCACACTCAACCACAGGAAGTCATGTCATATGTCATGTGTAAATGCCTAAGACCATCCCATCGAAGTTGGCTGATACTTCATACCAGCTGATTATACACTGAAGTTTACTTCGGGCAACACACTTCATATTCAGTTGACTAGAAATTAATTAACTACGTCTTCCAGATAAAACAAAAGAACATTTTGTTATAAAAAAACCCTTTAATTAACTTAATTAGTAAATCATCAGCCAAAAACCAAACCTCTTCTTCTTTCAAAATGTCACAACGAGTAAAATTTTCAACTGATACTTTACTAGTCTTAGCATTATTGTTGATTTCATCTTACAGATTTTTTCTTTGTGCTTCTGGTTCTTTTTCTTCCATTCATACAAAACAACTTCTACAAGTAGTAAAACAAGAAGCAGATGCTCTTCTAAAATGGAAATCAAGCCTTGTGAACCAAACTCATTCTCTCCTACATTCTTGGAATAGGAGTTCTACTGCGAGTACATCGAGTCCATGCAAGTGGCATGGAATCACTTGTAACACTGATGGAACCGTTGCTGAACTGAATTTAACAGGTTTGGATTTGCAAGGTACGCTTCATGATTTCAACTTTTCATCTTTCTCGAACTTTGTTAGACTTGACTTGAGCCTGAACCAACTCTTTGGAATCATTCCTTCCCAGATAAGTAATCTTTCGAAGCTCACCCACTTTGTTCTTTACACAAACAAATTTTCTGGACATATTCCAGTAGAATTAGGCTCTCTCACAAGTCTGCGTTATTTAGACCTTTCTAAAAACCGAATCACTGGACCTATCCCTCAAGAAATTGGCAATTTACATTTTCTCACCGAACTTAGGTTGTACATGAACAATCTCACTGGTTCAATTCCTACTTCTATATGCAATCTAACTAGCTTGAACCTTATATCAATTTATCAGAATCAAATCTCAGGTGGAATTCCTAAAAATATCGGAAGGCTAAGCTCTCTTACCCTCTTAGGTTTGTCCAGCAACAATCTTATTGGTTCAATCCCCACTTCTATAACCAATTTGACTAGTCTAGCCGACCTTTCCCTTTTTGGAAATCAATTTTCTGGTGCCATTCCTCGAGACATCGGAAGGCTAAGGTCTCTTACAGACTTTGGTTTGTCCGAAAATAATCTCCATGGTTCTATCCCTACTTCAATATGCAATTTGACTAGTCTAGCCGACCTTTCCCTTTTTGGAAATCAATTTTCTGGTTCCATTCCTCGAGACATCGGAAGGCTAAGGTCTCTTACAGACTTTGGTTTGTCCGAAAATAATCTCCATGGTTCTATCCCTTCTTCAATATGCAATTTGACCAAGTTGACCTCTTTATCAATTTCTCAAAACAACCTTTCTGATGTCATACCTCGATACATTGATAGGCTAAGGGCTCTTACTCTCTTAGCTCTCTTTGACAACAGTCTCAGTGGTTCAATCCCAGCTTCTTTAACCAATTTAACTAACCTGAACGCTCTTTACTTGGGTGATAATCAACTTTCCAGCATCATTCCTCAAGATATAGGACAACTATACTCTCTTAGAATTTTGGCTTTGTATGGGAACAGTTTCAGTGGTTCAATACCTACTTCTATATGCC
This sequence comes from Papaver bracteatum, assembly GCA_023529315.1. Taxonomy (NCBI): domain Eukaryota; kingdom Viridiplantae; phylum Streptophyta; class Magnoliopsida; order Ranunculales; family Papaveraceae; genus Papaver; species Papaver bracteatum. Next base: position 256,518 of record JAJJWX010003295.1, read on the forward strand.
ACTTGGCCAACCTCACCCTTTTATCAGCTTGGGGAAACCAACTTACTGGCGCCATCCCTCGGGATATTGGAAAACTAAGGTCTTTAACTACCTTAGTCTTGGACCGGAACAAACTCACCAGTTCAATCCCTGCATCAGTGGGTAATTTGAGAAATTTGATTGATTTATCAGTTTACGGAAATCAATTAACTGGTTCATTACCGATAGAAATCAACAATTTAACACAATGGAAATACCTGTATTTGAATGAGAATCATTTTTCAGGTTCTTTACCCCAAAATGTTTGTCAAGGCGGAACCCTTGAGAGATTTGTGGCAAGTATTAACCATTTCACGGGTCCTATACCAAGAAGTATTAGAAATTGCACCAGCCTAACACATCTCGGATTATCACATAATGAACTTTTAGATAATATAACAAAGGCGTTTCATGTGTATCCATATCTAAAAAGGTTTTTTGTGGATGACAATTTGTTGTATGGTGAACTTTCAAAACACTGGGGGAGTTCTAAAAATTTGACAGGCTTATCTTTCGCAAGGAACAATGTTACTGGTCAAATACCATCTGAAATGGGGAAGTTGAATAATTTATATGAATTTCATCTTGATTCAAATAACTTAGTAGGAAATATTCCTCAGGAGTTGTTGAAGTTGTCTTCATTGAGCGAGTTAGATTTGAGTAATAACAAACTTTCCGGACGGTTGTCTTTCGCAATTGGAATGTTATCTAACTTGCAGTTTCTTAATTTATCATCAAATAAACTCATCGGATCAATACCCGAACAACTAGGGAAGTGTTCAAGCTTAGTATCTTTGGATTTGAGCAAAAACAGTTTAAATGAAAGCATCCCACCCCAGATTGGAAACTTGAATTCGTTACAGATTTTGTTAGATCTTAGTTACAATGAGCTGAGCGGAGAGATACCATCAGCTCTGGGTAAATTAAGCAAGCTGGAAACGTTAAACTTATCCCACAACAAACTTTTTGGTTCAATTCCATCTTCATTTGATCAAATGCTCAGCTTGACTACTGTCAATGTTTCGTACAATGACTTGAGTGGCCCTATTCCGCGTATTAAGGCCTTTGAGGATGCTCCAATTGATGCATTGAAGAACAACAAAGGGTTATGTGGTAATAACTCTAGAGGTTTAAAGCTGTGTAATTCTTCGGTTGTGACCGCAAGAAAAGAAAACAAGCATAAGCATCTGCTCGTGATCCTACTTCCACTGATTGGTTCGTTGTTTCTTTTATTTATAGCTTTTTCCATTCTGTTTTGGCATCGGAAAAAATCGGTAAGAAATGCTGCGCCTACAGATCAAGCTAGAGTGACCAATTCTGGAAGGAATTTATTTTCCATTTGGAGATATGATGGGAAATTAGTGTTCGAAGACATAATTGAAGTAACCGAGGATTTTGATGCTAAATATTGTATTGGAACGGGAGGCTATGGAAGCGTTTACAAAGCAGAGTTGTCAACAGGTCAGGTTGTTGCTGTGAAGAAACTTCACTCATCAGATGAAGATTCTGAAATATCTGATCTCAAGTCATTTGAAAGCGAAGTTCAGGCATTAACGGAAATGCGACATCGGAACATTGTGAAACTTTTCGGTTTTTGTTCTAATCTTGAAAGGCGGATCTCATTTTTGGTTTATGAGTTTGTGGAAAGGGGAAGTTTGAAAAATGTTTTATCTGATGGGGAACAAGCTGCGGAGTTTGATTGGATAAAGAGGGTAAGGTTCATCAAGGGAACAGCTAATGCACTTGCTTACATGCACCATGATTGCATTCCAGCAATAGTTCACAGGGACATATCTAGCAACAATATCTTGTTGGATTCTGAATATGAAGCCCGAGTTTCTGATTTTGGTACGGCGAGGATTTTGAAACCAGATTCATCAAATTGGACTTCACTTGCAGGAACCTACGGATACGTTGCCCCAGGTATAGCCTTAAAACTTTTGTGATTTACTGTTATCAAGGTACCATATTTCTGAAATCAGTAAGTAATTCACATCCATTTATTTGTTAATAATGATGTTTGCAGAGCTTGCCTATACAATGAAAGTGACGGAGAAATGTGATGTTTATAGCTTTGGGGTGATCATATTAGAAGTACTTATGGGGAGCCATCCATCTGAAATCATCACATTGCTCTCCCAAATTCTTCTTTCGTCTCCAACATCGAGTAAGGTGGAGCAAAACATAAGGTTGAGAGACATTTTGGACCCATGCATTGGAGAACCATCAGATATCATGAAGAAAGAAATAATGTACATCATGAAGGTTGGATTTTCCTGTTTACGGGGTGATCCAAATACTCGGCCGACTATGCAAGAAGTATCAGTGGAGCTATCATTGTCAGCTCAGAGCAGGGCTGATTTCGCAAAGCCTTTTGAAATGATTACACTGGGAGACATTCTGCTGTCATAATAATTTGTGTAACCAAGAGACATTTTCGTATTTTCTTTTCATTTGTTTCCTCTTCTTAAGTTAACCAGTTATGATTATATCTTTTTCAATTGAAATCTTTTCTCTCTGAGTCCCATGCATATTTTGTAATATACGTATTAGAAGTACTTATGGGTAGCCATCCATCTGAAATCATCACATTGCTCTCCCAAATTCTTCTTTCGTCTCCAACATCGAGTAAGGTGGAGCAAAACATAAGGTTGAGAGACATTTTGGACCCATGCATTGGAGAACCATCAGATATCATGAAGAAAGAAATAATAACATCATGAAGGTTGGATTTTCCTGTTTACGGGGTGATCCAAATACTCGGCCGACTATGCAAGAAGTATCAGTGGAGCTATCAAAAGCTGATTGGCATACAATTACACTGGGAGACATTCTGCTGTCATAATAATTGGTTATGATTATATCTTTTTCAATTGAAATCTTTTCTCTCTGAGTCCCATGCATATTTTGTAATATACGATGGCATACAACATTGGAAAAAAAAATGCAAATGCAAATGTATCAGGGATATTTTGTTAGAAAAAACAATGTTTTGTTTTAATCAAAAAATGCATGGACCATGTTTTGATCCCAAGACCTATTGCTCTCTAGATGTTTTTTCATGTGAATGAATAAAACATTAGTCCCATATAGACTAAAACACTAAGAGTTTTAGACTTAAATAGCATTGGTTTAGCCTTAAGGGTATGGCCCTTTGGGTCTTTAGACCTTTGTGTATGGGGAAAGCCCTAGACTATGGCAAGGTTGCCTAAACCTTATTGCATTTCTTATTGCCTTTCCCGTTCGTGCGGTGCTTCGCACAGAAGCACGCTCGCTCGGCTCGCTCGGCGTGGGCGTGGGCGCGTGGGCGTGGGCGTGGGCGAATTCTCTTAACTGTTTTCATCGTAAAGAATCTTTAATCTCACGCGTGTGGACACCTGTGCACAGAGATTTCTCGTCGAGAAGAATCTTACCCGACAGATGCGTTTTTTTACTGTTATTTTAACGGATGCTTTTTGCTTTTACTCGTCCGACAAATTGAACGCGTGATTTACGGATCGTGTCTCAAACGTTCGAATTCTTACCTATAAATACGAGTTAAGGCTTTCGGTTTAAAAAACATACCATTCGAACTCTTATCTTCTCAATTTCTCCTTCTTCTCTAATTATTTTGAAACTTAAGTTCTTATTAATATTTGTCTTAAAACTCGAAAACGTTCGGTTCTTTTCGAAACAAGTTATAGTTTACGAAACATAATTTTGTATAACTACTTCTTGATTTACTTAATTTTAGTTCACGAAATATAGTTTACGAAACATAAAATTGTTTTTACATTACTCGAGAAACAATTTGTATTTTCAATTTGAGTTTTTGTTTTTACTTTTGCTCGCTAAGTTCTAAGGGTTCTCTCGTGTATGCTACACATAGAGGAGAACTAACGTAGTTGTATCCCGGAGGTAATTTGTTAATTGCTATAGCATCTCGGAAGAGTAACAGCAATATTACCTTTAGCTCAGCGTATCTCATACGTGCCTCTACTAAGTTTATTGAGTTGTTTGTTACTACTATCAGTGTAATCTAAGTATTATTTCCCATTTGCATTCGATTATTGTAATTAATTCCAACATATTTTACATCCAAGAGGGCTGCTCTTCTTATAGTAATAACCCTCAACTGTAGAGTTACATCCACAAGCCGCACAACTAATCCAGGTTATGATTAATTAATCACTCTTCAAGATTTTCAGTACATGGAATGTATAAACCATGAAAGCTCTCAACACTGTACTTGATTAGCCCAACATACATGTGCTCCTGTATCCATCTCGTGTATATGGAGTGTAAAATTGAAAGTTTTCTACAAACAGGCATGTCATGTCCTACTCAGTCCCCTGGCATGTCCTACCCGTCCTGTCTTTATGTTGCATCCGTGTTCGTTAGGTTAAAGCCGTAAAGAGTACAGCAATAGAAAGCTGGATGTTGTGGCTACAGAAAGATTGGGTCCATTAAGTAAAGGAGATAGAGAAATCCTACCAAAACAACTCATATAAGTTTGTTTACAGACTTTTCAATTAATATAAGCTTGTTTATAAACAAAGTCCAAATTGTGAATTTGTGATGCAAGCTAGAGTCATGACAGTGTCTGTCACCCAAAGTTGGGAGACTTGGGACCATCTATCTATAAATATATATATCAAAATGAAATCTAATATTACTTGTTAAATATAGAAAGATGATGAAATCAAACCCAAAACTCTATTAAGGTATTGGGTTTACATATGGAGCCATTTTGTCATTGTTCACTTCAATAGTCAATAAGCAGGACAATAAGAAACTTCCAATTATGAAAATTATTCATAGAGAAATGTCAAAGAGAAAAACCTCGTTTTCCACATTTCGACAATTACAGAATTCGAACCTCTACAATTTGCATGAAGAAAAAATTAATTTTGATGCATCTTTTATTGATAAAAATGTTAGAGCTGGAACTGGTCTAATTTTAAGGAATGATGCAAGTGAATGCAATGGAGTGCGATGTATCCCAAACTATGCAATAGATCCGGAACAAGCTGAGGCGATGAGTGCGTTGGAAGCAGTGTTGTGGGCTAAAGAACGTGGAATCCGGAGACTATATCTTGAAGGGGATTGTATGAATGTGGTTAAAGCTATCCAGGGTCACTCAACGGCTGTGAAATGGACTACTAGTGGAATAATTAGAGATGTTTTATTTAGTTTATCTGATTTTGATTTCTGGACTTGTAACTATGTCCATAGAGACGCAAATCACATTGCAGACTCTTTGGCAAAGTATGCAAGAACCATTTTAGTTAAAACAAATTGGAATGTTAATAGGCCATCTTGGATTAACTTTGTAGTGTAATGTGCCTTGATACCACTAAGAGAAGTGGAACAACCACTAAGAAGTGGAACTACCACTAAGAGAAGTGGAACAACCACTAAGAAGTGGAGATCCCATTATGTTGCTTGTGTGCTCTATGTCAACATATACACTACCTCATAGAACCTATATAAGGCCTTCTAGTTTCCATTGTATAAGCATCCCAAAATCATTTAAAGTTCCTAAACAAAAGAGAGAAACATTAGTAGTGTATAGAGAGAGTAAGAGAAAGAACAAGGTCTTGTTCTTGAGAGGAGTTTACACTCTTGTAATCTTGTTCATATCATAGTACAACGTTATCGTCGTCTTCCAAAGTGGATGTAGATCATCTTGATCGAACCACTATAAATCCTTGTGTTGTGTGTGTGCCTATTTTACATTTGTTTTCATTTCTAATTCAATTCTCTATTGATTGTGCTTAGAAGAGCCATTGGTCATAACAAATTGGTATCAGAGCTCCGGTTAAAAACTATCTACGATGGCGGCAAAGTATGAGATTGAGAAATTTGATGGAAGAAATGATTTCAATTTATGGAGGCTAAAGATGAGGGCTCTTTTAGTGCAACAAGGTTTGGTGAAAACTTTGAAGGGGAAAACGGCTCTAGAAGAAACATTGAAGGAAGAAGAAAAAGAAGAACTCATGGAGAAAGCACATGGATTAATTCTATTGTGTTTGAGCAACGAGGTCTTGAGATAAGTGGCGACGGAAACGACACCGGACGGGCTATGGAACAAGTTGGAGAAAAGGTATATGACTAAATCCGTAACTAATCGTTTATATCTTAAGAAGAAATTACATACTCTTAAAATGCATGAAGGAACGTCTATTATAAATCATATTGATGATTATAATAAAATTCTCTTGGATTTGGCAAATATTGATGTCAAAATTGAAGATGAAGACCAAGCTTTGGGTTTGCTTTGTTCCTTACCACCATCTTATGAAATTTTTGTTGATACCGTAATGTATGGAAAAAATACAATTTCCATGGAAGACGTTAAAGCGGCCTTGAACTCTAAGGAGTTAAAGAAGACGGGTATCGACAGTAAAGATAATTCGGGAGATGGGTTGTTCGTTAGAGGAAGAGGAAACCAAAAAGGCGGATTTGATAGGAGTAGATCAAAGTCAAGGTCTAAATCAAAATCCGGTAAATTCTATTGCTTTCATTGTAAGGAAAAGGGGAATTTCAAGAAGGATTGTCCAAAATTGAAGACTGTCGAGAAGAATACCAACCAAGGCACCGCAACAAATGTTGAAGAAGAAAGTGATGATGAAGCGGTTCTCACGGTTTATACCGAAAGCTCGGAGAACGGGTGGATTCTTGATTCGGGGTGTACCTTTCACATGTGTCCTCATAAAGAGTGGTTTACTACTTATCAAGCTATAGAAGGTGGTAAAATTCTTATGGGAAACAATGTCACTTGTAAAGTGGTGGGTGTAGGTACAATTCAAATTAAGATGTATGACGGTATGGTGAGGACTTTAACTAAAGTTAGACATGTTCCGGACCTGAGAAGAAATCTTATTTCTTTGGGTACGCTTGATTCAAATGGATGCAAGTATCAAGGTGAAGGTGGAGTTATTCGTGTCTCAAGAGGAAGTCTTACCATTATGAAGGGCGAGAGAATTAATGGTCTTTATACGCTGCAAGGTACTACTGTGACGGGTGATGCAGCGGTATGTTCTTCAAGTTCTGATGATTATACTACCAAGTTGTGGCATATGCGGCTATGGCATATGAGCGAGAGGGGGTTGGCTGTTTTGAGCAAGCAGGGATTGCTTTGTGGTCATAAAACAGGCAAGCTTGATTTCTTTGAACATTGTGTCTTTGGAAAGCAGTGTAGAGTCAAGTTTAGTACATCTATTCATAACACCAAAGGTATTCTGGATTATATTCATTCTGATCTTTGGGTTCCTTCTCGGGTCGATTCACATGGTGGTGGTAGATATATGCTGACGTTCATTGATGATTTCTCAAGGAAAGTATGGGTATTCATACTTAAACACAAAGATGAAACTTTTGTCAAGTTCAAGCAATGGAAGACTATGGTTGAGAAGCAAACCGGAAGACAAATCAAGTGCTTGAGGACAGACAATGGTTTGGAATTTTGTGGGGGTGAGTTCAACGAGTTCTGCAAGGAGCAAGGGATTGTGAGACACCGCACAGTCATAAAAACACCACAGCAAAATGGTGTTGCAGAAAGGATGAACAGAACCATAATGGAGAAGGCATGGTGCATGCTCTCCAATGCCAGGTTACCAAAGCAGTTTTGGGCAGAAGCAGCAAACACATCAGCTTATTTAGTGAACAGATCTCCATCGACTACCATTGAGTGCAAGACTCCAAATGAAGTTTGGACAGGTTCGCATGCTAACTATGAAGACTTGAAGATATTCGGATGTCCAGCCTATGCTCATGTGAATGAGGGGAAGCTAGAGCCTAGAGCAAAGAAGTGTATATTTCTTGGGTATGCAAAGGGCGTGAAAGGCTACAGGTTATGGTGTTCAGCAGAAATATCAAACAAGTTTCTTATCAGCAGAGATGTGAAATTTGATGAGCAATCGATATTGAAGCCTAGATGGAGAAGCTGGAGAGGGTGTTAGTGATAAGGTGGATCTTGGTGACAAGGTGGAACTTGAGGTGCAAGTTCAAGGAAGCAATAAGACTGTTGTTTCTGATGATGATGATAATCAAGATATTGTGCAAGAACCTGCCCAAGAAGAAGAAGCACAAGGTCATCAGTACAATTTTGCAAGAGACAGAGAGAGGAGGGAAGTTAGAGCACCTCAAAGATACGTCCATGCTTATTTGGTTGCATATGCATTTGTAGTAGGTGAGAGCATAGATAGGGATGATCCAACAACCTATGAAGAAGCAATCGGTGGTGAAGAATCAGCAGAATGGGGAGCATCCGCAATTGAAGAAATTGAGTCTCTTGACAAGAATGGCACTTGGGAGATAGTAGCAAGACCAAAAGGGCAGAAGATTGTTGGAAGCAAATGGGTCTTCAAGAAGAAACAAGGCACTTCAGATGGTGAAGGAACAAGGTACAAGGAAAGGCTTGTGGCAAAGGGGTTTACGCAAAGAGAATGCATTGACTACAATGAGGTATTCTCTCCTGTTGTTAAACATAGTTCTATTAGAACATTGCTTGCTATAGTTTCTTTGAAAGATCTAGAATTAGAACAACTAGATGTTAAGACAACTTTCCTTCACGGTGATTTGGAAGAGCGTATTTATATGCAACAACCAAAGGGGTTTGAAGTTCCTGGCAAAGAAGACCATGTATGTTTGTTGAAGAAATCTTTGTATGGGTTTGAAGCAATCTCCAAGGCAGTGGTATAAACGTTTTGACATGTTTATGGTGGCAAATGGCTATGACAGGAGTAAGTATGATAGTTGTGTATATCACAGGAAACTCCAAGATGGTTCATTTGTGTATTTACTCTTGTATGTTGATGATATGTTGATTGCTTGCAAAGACATGTTAGAGATACAGAAGCTGAAAGAGCAGTTGAGTAGTGAGTTTGAGATGAAGGATTTGGGCAGCAAAGAAGATATTGGGCATGGAGATTCATAGAAACCGAGCTGAAGGCAAGTTGCATTTGTCCCAGAAGGCTTACATCGAGAAGGTGTTGAGCGGTTTGGTATGAAAGATGCAAAACCAGTAAGTACTCCTTTGGCAGCTCATTTTAAACTTTCTAGAAAGCAATCACCTCAAACTGCAGATGAGGCAGAGTATATGTCTCGAGTTCCATATGCAAGCTTGATTGGTAGCATCATGTATCCTATGGTTTGTACAAGGCCGGATATCGCACAAGTTGTGAGTGTGGTAAGTAGATACATGGGAAGTCCCAGGAAGGCTCATTGGCAAGCAGTAAAGTGGATTCCGAAGTATCTAAGGAAGTACAGATGTTGGTTTAGTGTTTGATAAACACTATGGTGATTCGACAAATGTTGTGGGTTATGTTGATTCGATTATGCAGGTGATCTTGATAGAAGAAGGTCATTGACAAAGTTATACTTTTACATTGTGTGGAAGTACTATCAGTTGGAGGTCGGTTTTCCAAAGCACGGTTGCATTGTCTACAAGCGAGGCGAGTACATGGAAGCCATGAAGCGATGAAGGAAGGTATATGGTTGATGGGTTTGGTTGGTGATTTAGGTTTCAAGCAAGAGAATGCAACTTTGTTCTGTGACAGTCAAAGTGCCATTCACTTGACCAAGAACCAGATGTATCATGAGAGAACGAAGCACATCGATGTCAGGTATCATTTTATCAAGGATGCGGTTGAGGAAGGTAGGATAGCGATGCTAAAGGTTCCTACGACGGATAACCTGCGGACATGTTGACGATGCAGCGGTTCCAAGTATCAAGTTCAAGCACTGCTTGGACTTGGTTGGTGTCAACAGGTGTTGAGAGCCCCTGAGGGGCTGAGCGAAGACGATGATGATAAGTGGTGATGGTATTCAAATCAAGGTGGAGATTTGTAGTGTAATGTGCCTTGATACCACTAAGAAAAGTGGAACAACCACTAAGAAGTGGAGCTCCCATTATGTTGCTTGTGTGCTCTATGTCAACATATACACTACCTCATAGAACCTATATAAGGCCTTCTAGTTTCCATTGTATAAGCATCCCAAAATCAGTTAAAGTTCCTAAACCAAAGAGAGAAACATTAGTAGTGTATAGAGAGAGTAAGAGCAAGAACAAGGTCTTGTTCTTGAGAGGAGTTTACACTCTTGTAATCTTGTTCATATCATAGTACAACGTTATCGTCGTCTTTCAAAGTGAATGTAGATCATCTTGATCGAACCACTATAAATCCTTGTGTTGTGTGTGTGCCTATTTTACATTTGTTTTCATTTCTATTTCAATTCTCTATTGATTGTGCTTAGAAGAGCCATTGGTCATAACAAACTTGTTAATCCAGAGTGACCAGAACAACTTGTAATTCTTTTGATCAATAAAGTCCATTTTCCTATTAAAAAAAAAAAAAAAAAAAGATGGTTCTATTTATTGGTTGAAACCGTGGCTATGAGGGGCACGTGCGACTCCTAATTAGTATGATTAGCCCATAAGAATTGCCTTCTTTTTAAAATATAACCCATTTTTATCAAGTTTGATCCTTTATTTTTGGTCAATAGAGTTTGACTATAATATTAAGTTTGATTTTTTGCTATTCATTGCCCACAAACTGGTTCTTAATAAATCAACTATTATACACCCACCGAAACTATACACTGTGATTTCTGTGCATAAGTGGGTCCCACCACCCTCTCACATGGTGCTGTTTCGGTGATAAAGCATTTCGGTTAATAAATTGAGTTTTGTTTATGGGTTATAAACTACAACGCACACCACTATATATCTATCTAAATGAAATTCATGATTTCCACCGAGAGGGAATCGAACGGACACATGAAATTATTCTGTGCAGAAGTGGGTCTCACCACCTTCTCACACGGTGCTGCTTCGGTGGATAAAACATTTCTATTAATAAATTGAGTTTTATTTATGGGTTATAAACTACAATACACGCCACTAAATATCTGTCTAAATGAATTTGTAATATTTATATAAATTCATGAGATATTTGTTTAATTAGTTGTGGAGGACCAAGTCGTAAACTCTAACATTCAGTTCAATGAATATCAGGTTGGCACTTGCCAATCTCCATCGTCTCCTTGCAAACGTATCATCTCAAACGGCTTTGAATGCGCGTAAAAGGATGCAAACCAGCCATGCCTAATAAAGACGGACGAAGTCATTGATGAAAACAGTCCCCACACGGAACAAACAAACTTGTCTTTGAAATTTTTGGGTTCAAACAGTTAACCAATATGGACCAAGAACCTATTTTGACTCAGCACATATTACCCTGAGTTGGCACGATATATATTTCAACCCTGACTTTGCATGATTCAAGTAAACTTTGCTCGGTGAATTAGTGCCCATCCGATGTTTTAGATTCCGTTACACTACATAGTCGGGATGCAAGGATGTAATTTTTCTGACCTCAAATTCAACTTTCACTTCAAATATCTGCTTGAACCAGAACTTAAATGATTCTTTTACATAACAAGTGATAAAACACCAAGGTGACCAAATATAGTAGACAAAAACTCTAATCATAAGTTGAGATCTATAAAAACTCCATATGGAACAAAATTGATACAAAAACTCCAAATAATTTAAAGTAAGTAAATTACATTCATTTCATTTCTAAAAAATAACAACACCATCCATATGTATTTTTTCTATTTCTATTTCTCTTCGTTAAATTCAATCTTCATTTTATGATTGACCAACAACACATCTGCCTCCTTATCTTCGTTATCTACCAACACCAGTAGCACCGCCTCCTCCTTCCTCACACCACCGTACCCAGTATAAATTTTTGATCATCCACCAACACCAGTAGATCCGCGTCCTCCTTCCCCACCACCAGCACCACCTACAGTTTTTCCAACTCCAATACAATCAAATCTCATTTCTAAACCACTTCCAACATCTCCACCTCTAATTTTAGGACCTTCATCACCTATAACGAAATAGTCAGGTAAACTCATTATATGGTCGGATCCGCCACCAACAACGCCTTCTCCTCCTTCTTCTATCCTCTACAAACATCACCAACACCACCAGATCATTATTGTCGAAAATCATCATTAAAAAATAATGATACATCATTATTGTCAAAATTAGGGTTTTGTGTTGGTGAAATGTCAGAAAAATAATGAAACCAAATTTGGTTTCTTCAATTTATACAAAAACTAAACAACGTTGAAACTAATTTTTATGTTGGTGAAATGTCAGAAAAAATTTCATCAAATTTTACAGAAATTACAACATTGAAACAAATTTTTGTGTTGGTGAAAACAGTCTGTTTTGTTGATAACAAATTTCGTTTCATCGGATTTTTGCCTACTTTTTTATTATGAAACCAAAATTTAATGGTGAAACAATACGTTTATGTTGAAACCAAATTAGTTTTCATCTAAACTTTTCCTAGTTTATTTAATTTGGTGCATTTGGTTTCTTCGTTGAAGTTGTGTTGGTGAAATGCAAATCAAATGATGTAACCAATTGGTTACATCATTTTTATGCCTAATTAACTTGGGTATCTTAGAAAAATTAATTCAAATGGAGTTTTTGTAGATAATTTGTTTTGTTGGAGTTTTTTTATATCGATAGTGATACTTTTGGGGTTATAACTAGGGATGTCAATGGGTCCGGGTCCTCCAGGGTATCAATGGACCCGGACCCGCACCCTATTTATAAAAGTCAGGTTCGGTTCCTAACGGTTCCGGGTCCGGTTCCTAAATTAGTAGACCTAGAACCGGACCCGTTTAAAACCCCGGGTATCCATCGGTTCCGAGTACCCGTTGGGTATTAAGAAAACACACATAAAAGTTCAAAAACTTGATATATTTGTCCTTTTTGGCTTGAATCAAACTTATTTTTATAAAAATTTGTTATTATTTCTTCACTAAAGTACTAACAAAGACTAAATGTAAGAAAAAAATGAAAAATGAAAAAAAATTCAAATTCAAACTAGCAAAATACTTGTAATTTTGCTAAAAAGAAGGATAAATGAACAAATAACCGGGTACCTGTTACCGTCGGGTATTACCCGCTCGGACCCGTTAAGATTCGGGTCCAATCGCGTAATTACCCGTCAGGTCCTAACTTGTTAATGGGTCCAATTTTAGGACCCAGAACCGGACCCTATTCGTCCGGGTCCGGTTACGGGTAATGGGTACCCATTGACAACCCTAGTTATAACTCATGATCCGTTTTTTTAATCTTTTTTATGAAAAGGGCTAAAATTTAATAAATAAAAGAAAACGGCCAATATTTTTATGAAAAGGGGTAAAATTTAATAAATAAAAGGAAACGGCCAATAGATTCAACTAAAGGTGTAAAACTGGTTGGCACATCTCATCAGTGCTCATAAGAGGCGAGCCCTCCGTGCTACGTGTCGTGCTTTCTCGTGCCAGAAATTAAGGCGTGCTTTCTCGAGGGCGTGTTGTGCCAGGAAAATAATCGTGTTGTATCTTGATGTGTTGTGTCTGACACATTTATTACATTTTTCAAAGTAAATATTTTCCATATATTTATATATTATATGTGTTGTTATTGAAATATTCTAACATTACGAAGATAAAATGTCAAAAATACGTTAGAAAAATACTCTTTGTGAAATATACAAAAAAATATGTTGTATTGTACCGTATTGAACCATTTTTTATACATGGTATGATGTGGTTTGTTAGCTTGTTGTGTCGTGTTGTACCACGTGCTTATCGATGCCACATGTTGTTGTGCCATTGTGACGATTAGCCTTACCCAGCACAACATATTAAGCTAACGTGTTGTGATGTACTAGGAGATTTCACATGCTAGGTTGTGCTCAAATTTTAACATGCGGTGGTGGGTTTTACTTGTGCTCGTACAAACCTATTTACACCTGTAAATTCAACCCAGTTACAATATTTCGAGCCATGAGATTAACACCCAAAGTTGCAATTTTTTTATTTTTTTCCAAAACATTGAGTTTAGGTAACAGCTATTTTCTGAACTAATTTCAGTTGGTTGGAAGCCTTATGCCTTGGCATTATTGAAGCTTAATCATGGGAGATTGGCATCCATATAAATGGACAAAATACGTAAATCTAGGAATTTTATTTTGGGAAAACAAAAATCTAACAGTAGTGAAGGAATGATTCTTCTCATGATCTATATATATATTTCTTTAAACCACACAAGATCTGTAAATATGGGGTTATCACATGGATACAATTATGGCAAACTAAAACAATTCCAAATTAGGACCATTAAGATTATTATATCTAATATTTACTACTTGAGTCAATGATATTTGACCATTAAGATTATTATATCTAACTTTTAATTAGGTTACTAACATGGGGTTGTTTTGAGGATTTAGAATAAAATCAGAGGGTCTAAGAATCAGTAGACACTGAAATTTGTAGGTTGGTGGTGGTGGAATCTATGATTACTTGGGAAAAGTAAACGGAGAAAAGTCACTGGAAAATACTAATAAAAAAACAAATCACTTATTTTGTTTGTCAAGAAAATGTGACTAAATTCCATTTCTTCGGAAGTCAAATATTGCTGTTTTCCTTTACATAATTGCCCTCCTATTGTTAAATAAATTTTTTTTTTTTTTTTTTTGTTGGTTTTGATTAGGGCTGTCAATGGGTCCGGGTCCTCCCGAGTATCACTGGACCCGGACCCTACTTATAAAAGTCGGGTCCGGTTCCTAACGGTTTTGGATCTGGTTCCTAAATTTGTGGATCCAGAACCGGACCCGTTAAATATGCAGGGTGCCCGTCGGTTCCGGCTACCCATTGGGTATCAAGAAAACTATAAAAAAAACTTCAAAATCTTGATATATTTCTCTTTTTGGCCTGAATCTAAAATTTTTTTACAAAAATTTATTATTATTTCTTCATTAATGTACTAAATAAAGATTAAATGTAAGAAAAAAATGAAAAAAAAAAAATCTAAGCCAAAACTAGCAAAATACATACTCCATAATTTTGCTAAAAAGATGAAGTAAAGTTAGACTAACCGGGTACCAATTACCCGTTTGGACCCGTTAAGATTCGGGTCCAATCAGGTAATTACCCGTCGGTTCCAAAGTTGTTAATGGGTCCAACTTTAGGACCCAAAACCGGACCCATTTCTACAAGGTCCGGTTCCGGGTCTGGGTAATGGATACCCATTGATAGCCCTAGTTTTGATTTCATAGTTTTTGTTAGGGCTGTCAATGGGTACCCATTACCCGGAACCGGAACAGCTAGATTCGGGTCCGGTTTTGGGTCATAAATTTGGACCCTATGTTGCACAGACACGGACATGGGACACGGTTACGACACGACACGGTTACGGAGACACGTCAAATCTCAAAAAAGCTGGTTACGACGACACGTTATATATATTACACATATCATTAAATTGAGATTGTACACTAATCGGCTCAACATAGTAATTATTCTTATTTTCAGAATACTTATTTACTAATAAATTAAAATTAATAATAATGAAATTATGATCAAGTTTTTCATAAATATTGTTTATATTTGACAAAAAGAGGAATAAATTAGCTTCACACTTAGTTTATTTTGATTTTCCAAACCAAAATTAATCATTCATGGTGTGTCCGGAAGTGTCCAAATAGTGTCCGCAAAGTATCAAATGTCAATTTCTACGGGACACATGATGTGGCGTGTCCAATTATGTGTCCGACACGGTTACGGCATCTTTCTAGGCGTGTCCGTGCAACATAGGTTGGACCCATTAGTGACTTAGAACCCGACGGGTAATTACCCGATTGGACCCGAATGTTAACGGGTCCAAACGGGTAATACCCTCCGGGTACCCGCGGTAATGGGTACCCGATTATTTATCCTTTTATTCATTTTTTTTAACAAAATTATAGGTATTTTCCTAGTTTCGGCTTTGATTTTTTTTTATTTTTCATTTTTTTCTTACATTTAATCTTCATTTAGTACACTAATAAAGAAATAATAATATATATTTTTTTAAATAATTTAGATTCAAGTTAAAAAGATAAAGAAATTAAGTTTTTAAGATTTTCTTTATAGTTTTTTTAATACCCAACGGGTACCCGGAACCGACGAGTACCCGGGACTTTAAACGAGTCCGGTTCTGAGTCCAAAAATTTAGGAACCGGACCCGGACTCATTGACAACCCTAGTTTTTGTACTAAATATTTGTGAATGTTTATGTATAGCCATATCAGTCATTATAGCCTAAATCTCTCGACATAAAACAACAGAAATCATCGAAAATAAATCATTTAGAGTAAGTTTTATGATGGAATCTAACCTAATCCAAAATATAGAATGTCAAGTTTAATGGATTCCAACTGTGGTGTAAAATGGGACGGGCTAGCACGTTTATGTCACATCACAACATATTAAAATTTGAGCTAAACACGACACAACACGTGACCGGCCCAGCATGGGCATAACACATTTGTTTAATGTGTTGTGATGTGCCAGACAAATAGGCATATCAGCCCAGCCCAGCACGCGGCACGTGCCAAGCACGGCACGCAAATAAAGCACGCCACGTCATGCGTAAAATACTACACAATACATCACATTTGATGCATATTTCATAAAAAGATCATTGTTTTAGCTAATTTCTAACATTTTATTTTCGTTATGCTAATTTATTTCTCTAATAATACATGTACAAACTAAAATACCTAAATAATATTTATTTTGGAAAACATAAAATAAGTGTGCTAGCACAGCACAACACGACACAACACGTTTATTTTTCTGGCACAGCACGGCACGCCATTTAGCACAGCACAACACGTCTGAATCTCTGGCACAACCCAGCCCAGCACACATCACGCTAAGCACGTGACTTCGTGGGTGTCGGGCCGGCACGTTTTACACCACTAGATTCCAAGTTGGTGTCATCCACATTTTTTTTCCAATGCATGTTCTATAGTTTTGTAAGATGGTATGTGAGATCCAAAGATACGGAAATTTGATTAGCGTTGAAAAATAGTGTGCTAAAAACCGAAAAACACTATTCAGAATAGCGTAAGTCAAACACAAAAAAGCTATTCTTAATACGAAGATTGAACCATGCAAAAATATTTAGTCAAATATCATTGACCAAGTCAAACATTATTCTTTTTAGCTTTAAACGTTGTTTGGATTAGCGTTTCTATGTTTCCATCATAAGACTTGAGCTTTTATAAACAATTCCAAATACTGAGCTGACATGGAAGATGGAAGATGTAATTCTTCCACCATAAGACTTGACCTTTACTGCCTAACAATATGTTTTTATCTGTTTATTTTCCTTGTTAATCATCAAAATTATCAATAATAAGTTCCCAATCACGACTTTTAAATCATTATAGTTGAGTTTTTTAATCTCCTGATATTTGTTGCTGATATTTGTTTATTTATTTTGTACTTGTCACTGAGTAATAATTTCCTGCCAATATATAAAAACATCAGAATGAAATTTATTAAGAAAGCTTCACATATCCTTCTAATTTTAATAAACAGTTAATTGGGGCATATTTCACTGTAACTGTCAGCATGATTTTTCAATATCGGCAATCTATCGACCATGCCGGCATCATTGAAAAACCATGATGACAGTTACTGTAAAATATTCCCAATTAGTTTATGTATCCTCCAATTTAGTGTTCATTCTAATCTCTTAAATTATTTAATAAATTTTAAATCATTATCAAAAAAAAAAAAAAAACATTTCAAAAGAGAGAAACCTTTTTTTTTTTCTCGATAATGGCACTCTTGATATTAACAACAAAACCAAGTCTAAAAGCAATACACCGACTTATTAAATGTCGATTAAATCCCACTAATTAATCCCTCTGTACTAAACAGTCTCGATTAATGTAATAATAATCTTTTTCTATCCCTATCTCAATCCCTCTCTCTCTCTCTCTGTATAAATGTATCAAACAGACACAACCTGTATTTTCCTTTAATGGCGATCTCATTCTCCTCCACCAATCAATACAACCTCTAATATGGGTTTCTCATTTAACAACAACAACAACAGCAGCAGTGATGGTGGTGGGGGCGGTGGAGGAGGAAGTGTTTCTCATCAAAACAGAATCAATAGTCCAAGATTTTCAGGGCCAATGACTAGAAGAGGAGCTTCATTTAAAAGAACCCATCATGAAATTGATCTTCCAATCAACTCACCAAGATCTGATTCCACTAATAACACTCTTTTGAATGATGGGTCACCTTCACAAATTAACAACACACAGCTCAATCATAGAAGTACTGGCGGCGGTGGCGGTGGTGGGTTGTTTGGGATTGGGAGTAGAAATGTTAGTAGAGAAAGGAAGAAACAACTGGGGCATTTGATGTTTTTGGTTTTCTGTGGTGTTTGTTTGTTTTTGGGTGTTTTGAAGATTATTTTTGCTGCTGGGTTGTTTGGATCTACTGTGGATACTTCATCTTCTTATCATCAGGTTAGTTTTCAATTTCCAATTTTGTGATTTTAGTTATGTGGGCAAGATTTTGAAGTTGTTAATTGTCTCATTTTAGTGGTATGGGCAAGATTTTGAAGTTGCAGACATTGAAATTTTTGGTTTTGTAATGTGAAATTTGACTGTGTGTTGTTGTTTTGAGATCTTGAAAATGGGTTGACCAAGGAGACTAGTTTGAGACCCTAATTTAAAGGGAATTTTGTTAAAATTAGAGGAATTTTAGTGCATTGATTTAGTGACACATGGTGTGAAGACGAAAGCGCAATGAAATGGTTTTGAAGGTTGGTGGGTTGAGGGAATTGTTTGTGTATTGTATTGTCTGGTTTGGTGATTAGATTTTGTAATTGAATGTGGTAGGAAAGTTGGTGTTGTATGCTATTGGGATTTCGTAGAGGGCTCTCTTCATTTGGTTCAGTTCAGTGACGATTTTGTAATCCTCGAAAACAAGAGCTAAGGAATCTATTGGTATATTGCACACCCTGTATACTAATTCTGCATTTTAGCTTTCGGAGTTATGATTTTGGAGTATGCCTAAGTGGTTTATCATCGGGACATATAGTTATGGACTGAGGTTCTGTTGATGTTGTGTTTGGAAGCGTTTTAAATCGCTGTTTCTGAATTGGTTGTTGGTTTTTTACGGGCAATAGACGGGCATTAACGTGTGCAGACTGAAAAGGTTTTGCTGTTCATTGTTGGTCATTTTCGGTTTTGGAAAATCCATTGTTTTAAAAATTGCATAGTGGTATGTTTTTGTTTGTTTGTTTGTAATAGGTTGATTTTGAGGTTGGTGAATTGGTAGGTGAAGTGAAGTGTTTTCATTTGTATATTGGAGTGGTTAGTTTTTTATAAGTGGTGCAGTAGTCCTTATTAAAAATGCGCTCACCATTCATATATTTATAGGTATATTACGGACTAGTTGTTGTGTATGCTTAACTCTAACTGGTTTATTGTCAACGCACATGGTTGATTTCTGTTCTTGTCATGTACTGCGGGATTCTTACTCGTGGTTTTCTTTCACACTGAACCAACTGTGCTTTTGGTGAGTAGGGTCTTTCTGGTACTTTTGCGACTGATCGAAGGATTTCAAGTATTGATGAACATGGAAAGGAGCAAAGTGGTATTGATGTTGAAAGGACTCTAATGACGGTAGAGTCTGGAATAGAAGAAGGTCATGGTCATGAGAACAGTGTGGTTATGGTGAGTTCACATTTCTGCCAATAAAAACATTTTCTTCTCTTTTTCTAATTCGAAATTTTACAGATCGTACCACTATCATCGAGCTTTTTTCTTGTTTATCTTTTCAGCATTCAGGTATCTGGGCCAGGCCTGATAGTGAACATGTTAAACAGTGCATCAATCAACCAAAGACTCAGAAAAGTAATCAATCTGTAAATTCAAACTAGTTTATTAGAGAACACCTCGAAGATTTTAGGCTTCTCATGTATCCTATTTGTGTCATGCAGAGTTGGAAAAAAAGACGAATGGCTATATTCTCATAAATGCAAACGGCGGCTTGAACCAGATGAGATTTGGGGTGCGATTATTGTGTTTTCTGTAATTTAAATAATTTTTTTTTCATGATTTATGACTAGCACTACGCTGATAACTTCAAGTTTTACGATGCAGATATGCGATATGGTTGCTGTTGCTAAGGTTACAAAGGCAACATTAGTTCTCCCTTCGCTTGATCATACCTCTTACTGGGCTGATCAAAGGTAATTTCAAAACTTAATGCGTATCTGGTGACTGTGTCGCAAAATACTTTGTTGATGCATTGGGGGATGTCTTTTTCCCTCCAAGTTTCTTAGGATATCTAGAGTTTAGTCATATGCAGCTTACCCAACTGAAATGTGTGACTTCGTTTGCAGTGGCTTTAAGGATCTCTTTGATTGGAAGCATTTTATAGAGACTCTGAAAGACGAAATTCATATTGTCGAGAGTCTCCCACCTGAATTTGCTGGAATTGAGCCCTTTGCGAAGACCCCGATATCTTGGTCCAAGGTAACACTACTTTGCTTCACTTGTTTTCAACCTAGACTATATAATATGGCTCTGTCCCCGTGTTGAGTAGAAACATTGTTGTAGACAAGAAGGATCTACTTGATTGTTTGATACTGTTTTTATGACCACCCAATCTGATTTAGCACTGGTATATTGGGAGTCGATGATTGCTATCAACAGTGTCCAACATTGAACAACAAATACTCTTTTTTTCTAATATCAGTAGCATTTGAATAAACTTTTTCCTTAATTCAGGTCAGTTATTACAAGTCAGAGGTCCTGCCACTGTTTAAGCACCACAAAGTGGTATACTTCACCCATACTGATTCCAGACTCGCCAACAATGAGATACCAAGTTCTATACAAAAGTTGAGGTGCCGTGTGAACTACAGGGCATTGAAATATTCAGTTCCTATTGAAGAGCTTGGCAACACCTTGGTTTCAAGGATGCAACTGAATGGAAGCCCTTATATTGCTCTTCATTTGAGGTAAGTTCAATTAGACTTCTTTACTGTGTCTCTGAGTAATTCGTTTGCCTTGGTAACTTCTAAGCATAGAAACCTAGGGTTTTGTTTAGAAAACACACTGGATGACTGAAACTGAAGATGACTAAATACGACTAAAATTTATGGCGTACCCTATCTTAGAACTTTAACCTAAAACCAGCTTGTGGGTTGGGTGCCCAAGAGCCGGTACACCCTTCTCCAATGTTTTGTAGATTACTTGAGGCACATGGCACTATGGCATAAATGAGAAGTACACCATGAGGTTGCTGCAACCGCCAATTTGAATCTCATTTTGAACCTTCACTTTTCTCTTTCTAGATATGAAAAGGATATGCTGGCATTTACGGGCTGTGGTTATAATTTGACTGCTGAGGAAGATGATGAGTTGCGCAAGATGCGATATGAGGTAAGCCATTGGAAGGAAAAGGAGATAGATGGAGTCGAGCGGAGGACACTCGGGGGATGTCCCATGACTCCAAGGGAGACTGCACTTTTGCTTAAAGGATTAGGTTTCCCCTCTAGCACCAGGATCTACTTGGTGGCTGGTGAAGCTTATGGAAATGGAAGCATGCAATATCTTACAGACGAATTCCCTAATATCTACACACATTCCACACTTGCTACAGAAGAAGAGCTGAACCCTTTCTGGAATCACCAAAACATGCTTGCAGGTTTGGATTACGTTGTTGCCCTTCAGAGTGATGTATTTGTTTACACATATGATGGAAATATGGCCAAGGCTGTTCAAGGTCATAGACGGTTCGATGGATTCAAAAAAACAATCAGCCCTGATAGGTAAAAACTAGAACTCGAAATCATTTACCAGAACATATTGTTTGCTTCTCATTTTCTGTAGCTGACGTACGGGTTCTTGTTTTGTTCTTTCTTTAAACAGGATGAATATTGTGAAACTTGTTGATGAACTTGATGAAGGAACTATCTCTTGGGATAAATTCAGTTCTAAAGTCAAAAAGCTTCACAGAAATCGAATTGGAGCTCCATATATGAGGGAACCAGGAGAGTTTCCGAAGCTGGAGGAGAGTTTCTATGCCAACCCGTTTCCAGGATGTATATGTGAAACAACACACCACACTACAAGTAAATGATAAATTACAACATGTTGCTTCAAGCCTTTAACAGTGCCTCACTTTCTCCAAGCTCTCAGGTGAACAAGAACGGTTAAAGAAGCGCAGCTCAGAATTTACGCTTACAGGAGGTAACTAACATCAACCGAATTTATTTGAACGGGTCTTTTCCTGATAGAACAAAACTCTGGTTGAGGTATTATGGCAACTTGGTACATTGAAATTGTTGTAGATACGATGTCTATTATAAGAGTGAAAACAAAAATTACCTCGGTCTTCTGGAGAAAGATTTTAGTCTCAGCAGAGGAGTCGATGAATTACTGCCACTCAGATGTTTCATGCTGTACGTATGATCCAGGGTTACTCTGTCAACCGCGATCTGCTTCAGAGATGCCTTATAATACATTTTTTTGGACAGAGAAGTCTAATATCTTCCCACGATATAGTGAATTAAGGGAACAGCTAATTGACCTTCAATTTTCGAATATATAATGAATATAAGTAGATTTATGTTTCCTCGTCTTCTCTAGTTGTCTATACTGTATTATGGTGCCTCCTATCATTCTTGATTCTTTATAAATGTCTGAAAGGTGAAGTTAGCTGCTTGAAAATATGAAGACTTCAATGCGCATTACGTCCGAGTTTGATGCAGTGCAAACTGAATCCCAAGGTACAAATTATATAGAGCAGAGATCATTTTGGTCGAGGAAAATTGTGCATTGTTCATCTGATTATCCCAGCTAGCATGAAACCGATATCTTCCAGATTGATACTACCTCCGTTTCAGGAAAAATGTTACTTTCACTTTTTCATTTTAACCTAAAAATAGGTCAAATTGAAAAAGTGAAAGTAACATTTTTTCCTGAAACAGAGGGAGTATAATCTATATTTTTAGCCCATCCATTATGCAAGTGAGAATCCCATTGGCCATTACTTGGTTAAGGCGCAGTGACTTGAAAGCTGTCTCCTGACCTAAAATTAGGGGTGATAATGGTCTGGGCTAGCAGTTTTTTTCCTCCTCCGCATCCAATTTTATACATGGTGGATTTCAAATTTGGTAACTGCATCCAATTCAACATCCAAGTGTTTGTAGATACATCCAAACTTAAAATTTTTGATACCATAGTTCAAAAAATGGAATGTAGGGTGTTGAGTTTTAATGGTACCTCTTTGGCTCAATCAAGTAGGTTTTCATTAAACAAATTAGTACTAACCAGTCTCCCCATTTATCAAATGGGGTGTTCCATTCTTCCAAAAAAGATCACTTAGGATAAATGCAATCCAGAGAAAGTTCTGGTGGGGAAAACAGAAAAATACTAGAGGCTATTATTTAAAATGCTATGAATTTTTGTGCAAACCACTAGCTTTAGGGGGTTTTGGATTCAAAGATGCAAACAAAATGAACTTGGCTATGATAGCAAAATTGACTTGGAAATTGGCATCTCAGCCACAAGTTTTATGGGCAAGTATTCTAAAAGAAAAGTACTTTAAAAACACAACAGTTTTCCACTCTAAAAAACATTATAATGAAACATGAATATGGAAATGTATCAAACAAGGAGCGTCACTGATCCTTATATATAGTTGTTGAGAGGTAGGGGATGGAAAACAATAAACATTTGGACTAATAAATGGATACCAGGCTTGGAAGAAACTCTTGAATCACTATGTGGTTCAAACTCAAACTCTATAACACTTGTAGCTGAGTTGATTGACCCAACTACAAAGAAGTGGAACATTGGAAAAGTTAAAAATAACTTTCCCCAATCTATCTCAGATAGAATTTTAAACATCAGGATCTTTTCAGACATGAATGGAAACATGAAACGAGACACTTTAAGATGGTTACTGACTAAGAATGGAAACTTTACAGTTAAAACATTGTATGATAAATTGCAAAACAACATCCAAGACCAAAACTCGCAGGCCACTGTAGCTTTCTGGAAATCTTTTTGGAAGTTAAATATGTCGTTAAGAATAAAGATGCTTTTATGGAAATGTATCCACAATGCTCTACCTATTAGGAAAATGCTAGGACAGTATATGAATAACATTGATCTGCATTGTATTTTTTGTAATCATCCATGTGAATCATTACAACATCTGTTCTTTGATTGTTCATAAGCAAAATCGGTATGGATGCTTCCACCATTGGCAGGTTTGAATTTTAATCTCACTTCAGACTTACCTTTTTGAGTCTTTATACGAACTGGATTACAGGTAATTCTACAAATAATGTCATTGAAATTGCTGCAACCAAATGTTGGTTGATATGGAAAGAAAGGTGTTTAAGGGTCTTTCAAGACAAATCAGTCTCTAGTCTTCAGCTCTGTATGGCAGTAATTAAACACATAAAATTCTGGTCCCCATCTTTACCAAATAATTTGTCTATAAATGGTGAATCTAGCCAGGCATCTGATATTGCAAGAACTTTAGTTGTTGATCTAAGATGGCTCCCTCCCAATTTGAATTAGTGCAAGTTGAATTTTGATGCCTCATGGATTGATGAAAAAACAATTGTAGGTTATGGAATAATCTTTCACTCTGTAACAGGTACAAATGTCCAAGCTGGATCTGGGACCATCTTTGCCTCCATCCCTGAAGAGGCAGAAGCTTTAGCTTTGCTTGAAGCAGAAAAGTGGGCAGCAATCATGGAATGTAAACATTTCTGGATCGAGGGAGATTGCAAAGGAGTTTTAGATTATGCTAAAGGCCTATCAAGCACTATTCATTGGAGAAATCAAGCCATAGTAAATGAAGCTCAGAGAATACTGAAGTCTTGTGAGCATTTTTTGGGTTTTATATTCAGTCATAGGAGTAGTAACAACGTCGCAGATGTTTTAGCAAAACATGCACGAAAGGAAGGCTACTACAAACAACAATGGATACAAATGCCAGCTTTCCTTTCTTCTGCTTTAATTGATGATGCTAGTTTTTTTGTTTCAAATGCAAATTATGTTCATTCTGAGGGAACTACCCTGTTGGAAGATTCTGAGATAAAGGCAGCCAACAGGGGTATTAGCCTCATGTAACCCTTTTTTGTTTCAAAATTTTTAACTTTCAAAAAAAATAGAAAAGAAAAGAAAAAACATCCAACTGATTTTAATCTAATAGATAGATATAGGGATGGACTGATTGGATGTGGGGATCTAATGGATTTCTTTTATAATGAATGTTCAAAAATGCTAGATGTATTTCGGGCTTATCCCGAAAAACATACCGTGCAGAAATAAAACTATATGGACCCACCTAACTTTTACCCATCCCAATGTTTAGAGTTTTACAAGGACCACACGATTCCCTCTCGGTGTCTTCCTCGGTGTGTCTAGCACCTTTGTTTTTGAAAAAGCTAAAAAAAATCACTAGAACAATGATTGATCAAGTGAGAAGGAAAAACCTAGACGACTTGAATTTTCTTCTCAAGCTGAAGCCCTAAAAATTTGACGGAAGAAAAAAACGAGGAGATAAATTGATTTTATTAGGACTACAAAAATTTCTATAAATTTAGTCTCATATTTTATAACACTTAATTCCCACTTTTGGGTTAATTATTCTTATGACCCTAAAAAACATGGGTCTTACTATTTTGGCCCTAAAGACATAGAAATAATTATGCAAATTATTCTCATGACCCTGAAACAGTTGTGAATCTTTCCTACACAAATTCTAGTTATGCATATTTCCTTCACGGATTCTAGTTGTGGATATTTTCTACACAACTTGATATTGATGTGTTTGTTCTTCTTCAAAAAATGGCTTTCTAAACTTATTTAATGTACATACAATGGTATAAACAATTATGAAAGGTTAATTAACATTGTGGAGAATAGCTGCACACTAGAGATAATAGATGCACACTAAAAAAAGTTGTGGATAATATCTGCACACTAAAAAAATATTATGAATAATAGTTATACTTAAAAAAAATTGTGAATAATATCTGAAAGGCTAATTAACATTGTGGATAATATCCGCACACTGAAAAATAAGAAAAAAATTTAGAAATCATTTAAGGAATAAAAGATTTTAAAAATAAATAAATAATTTGATATTTGTATTTACGTTCGTTGGATAGGTCTTTCAAAGAACGCGCAATTGGGGGATATCCAAATTAATTGGGGGATATAGCTAGGGGACAAAATTGGTGTCCCAATAGCAATTCTGGGTGACCCCCTATGTAATTATTTTTTTAATTCCTAATCTAGCCCTGTCTAATCCTAATTAGTGAATAATTATAATTAGTAAAAATGTTAAGTATTTGGGGGATAGATTAGTTTGATTTTTTATTTTAATTTGTGTGAGTGAGGAGTTGAAGTAGGGGAAAAAAAATCGAGTGGAATTTTTTTTTTTTGAAAATGGAAGATGATTGTGATGAGAGAATTGCAGCTAAGAGGTTGAAAATTTGATTTTTTGTCTTTGAATCCACCATTGTTGTAGCTGAAAAAGCTCGGTGCCGGCATGGTATTCAACAAAAAACCCATGCCGGCATTGTTGAAAATGTGCATAAATTATTGCCACTATCCGGGGGGGGGGGGGGGGGGTAGATCTAGTTTTTTTGTTTTTGAACATGTACCGGCATGGTAATCTAGTTTTCGAGCATGCCGGAACTACTTCCGGCATGGTTTTTGCTTAAAATTCTATGCCGGAACATGATGTCAAGTATCCAGAAACTTGATTTTTTTTTCACTTGACTACCGGCATGCAAAGATTTATATCGAGCATGTCGGAACTCAGTAACGACATTGAATTTCATCACTTCCGGCATGGTATTCATCATTTCCGACATGTTCTTCATCACTTCCGGCGTGGTCTTCATCATTTCCGACATGTTCTTCATCACTTCCGGCGTGGTCTTCATCCTAAATAACCATGCCGGAACTCACTTCCGGCGTGGTATTCATCCTATAATTCTGTGCCGGCACATGATGAAAAGTATCCAGAAACTTGATTTTTTTTTTCACTTGACTACCGGCATGGATATATTTATATCGAACATGCCGGTACTTAAAACCGGAATGGTATTCATCCCAAATCGAATGCCGGTACTTAAAACCGGCGTGGTATTCATCCCAGATCGAATGCCGGTACTTAAAACCTGCGTGGTATTCATCCCAGATAGAATGCTTGGTGCTCGTGTAACTCGACTGTTTCAGCTATGTTTGGCGATTCTAACCGAAACCCATTGCTATAAATCGATTAAAACAATCATAAATGAGTTCAAAATCACTAACCTTCTCAAAGAAGCCATGACTGCGAGTGGTTGATTGTCCGAGTTCGCCGCGTCGTCCTCTTCTTCTTCTTCTTCTTCTTCTTCTTCTTCTTCTTCTTCTTCTTCTTCTTCTTCTTCTTCTTCTTCTTCTTCAGCAATCACTAACCTTCTCAAAGAACAATGAAGAAGATGAAGAAAAAAAAAAATCAAAACCCTAACTGTGCCGGAAATCAAATGAAATTGGGGGATAAACTTATTTGGTTTTTAGATTTAATTGTTTTAGGGGAAAGGGCATAACAGTCTTTTCATAAAGGTTTTGAATTAGGAAAGGGTATTTTGGTATTTTCATATTCAAAAGTTACCCCTTATCAGCCATCCCTGGTTGGGGGAAGTAATTCATATCACCCAATTAGTTTGGATATCCCCCAATTGCGCGTTCCTTTCAAAAACCTTTCTAAATATATAAAATTTATCAAATTCCTACGTATGATTTGTGAGATATGCTATGTTTAAGTTGGTTTGGCAATTATTCCCTTAAAGTAGAGTTCATGTCAAATTTTGATATCATTTAACATTTTTATCCATACGACCCTCCTTGTTTTTTAGGGGTCATATTAATAAAGTGGGTTAAGAATTTTTAAATGAGCTTTAAGTCCAAGGCCATTTGAGTAAGAAATAGTGGGAAAGGGCCAAACACTTATTCCCACTTTATAAAACTTTCATAAACAACGTTTGTGGAAGTACGTATTTTTAAGGCTACATCGGCATCCAATCTAAAATCCGTTGGATCTTAAAAATTACACCTGCATCTAGTCTATTAGTGAATGAGTTGGGCACCCACGGCAAAAACATAGTTGGGCAACTTTTTCAGTATCTCAGAAGAAGTCTAAAAGAGACCCCGTCGATCATTTTGATCGACTCCTCCTCCGCGAGCTAACTATTAGGGTTTCTTTTGTTCTTCCTTAAGATAAAAATAAATAAAAAATGAATCAAATTTCTTCAAGATTTTCTTCTGTTTGCAGATCATCATCACTCTTTCGAAAAAACCCATTACCAAGATGGTCATCATCATCAAAACCCATATCTTCTTCTTCTACTTCTACTTCTTCATTAATCTCGAATACTAATTCAACTTCTTCTTCAGACCTAATAACAGTTTTTATCTCAAAACCCCACCACCAAACTTTTAATTATTCTCCCCCAAAAATCTCAGGAAACCATTTCAGGAAATTCAGTGGAGATGTAGCAGCAGAATGTAACTTCAGCGATAAGTATCTGAAGAGTGAAATTTCCGAAGTTCGTGATGCAATAAAGGATGCTAAGGACAGCATAGATAAACGTACCTTACATCCTCTTGATGCTATCGAGATTCTGATGGAAAGATTTAATGCCTTAATGAAAAATTTAGGTATTGATGAAGCTGGGTATATAATGATTATCCGGAGCACCTGGAGAGATTTAGAGAAGAGATTGAAGATTTAGAAGAATGCGTTGATGAAACCGTTGCCTTTGGGGAGTATGTTTATGCAAGTGGAGGATTATATTGGAGTAATTTCCAGGATTGGTTTTATACTCGTGGTAAGTTTAGGGGAGCAGAGAGTTCTGAAGAAGAAAATCAGTGGCTTTATACATCACTGAAGCATAGGAAGATACAAAGCAGAATGATGAGACAATTTGTGGAGGATTTCGAACGGGACAGGCCAAATTGTTTCAAGCTGCTTAGCAAGGAATCCTGAAGAGGCTGCAAGTGATCTTGATTGTTCTTGAAGCTGCCAGGCTGTGTCCAAATTCAAGTATTTGCATTAGATGTGATGCTAGGATTTTCGTATCTTACCTTGACAAAAATATTGACCGGATTATTAGCTGGTCTAAGTTGCTCCAATTTGGATTATTATCATGTTTTTTATTGAACAAGTTTTTGTTTTCGAAATTTGAATATCTAAGTAAGACTTCAATGTTATGGCATATAAAGCTTAGTAGCCAAATATAGTAGCAGCCATAATATCACAGGTGCAATGGGTTGATGCTACTCCTCCATTCATCCTGTAAACAATACGAAAACATGCTTGAAGGGTAGGATTATGTTTTTGCGCTTCACGGTGATGTATTTGCTTACACATATAATGGAAATATGGCAACGGCTGTGAAAGGTCATAGACGGTTCCAGGGCTTCAAAATAACTATTGCCCTGATAAGTGAAAATTAAGAACTTTAAGTGTTTCAAGAATGTGTTGATTGCTTCTCATTTTCTGTTGTTGCAGTACATGTTCTCGTTTGTTTTTGCTTTCACTTGATGACGAAACTGTGTCTTGGGCAAAGACGCAAAGTTAAGTCCTGGAGTCAAAAGGCTTCACAGAGATCGAATTGGAGCTCCATATATGAGGGAACCATGAGAGTTTCCAAATATGGAAGAGAGTTTCTATGCCAATCCATTTCCAGGATGTATATGTGATAAATTACATCATGTTGTTCAATTTGCTTCAACAGTCCCCTAAGCTCTAAGGTGAACAAGAATGGCTAAAGAAATTTAAGCTCAGAATTCACGTTTGCAGGAGGTAATTAACATCAACCGATTTTATTTGAACGAGTCTGTTCCTGGTTGAAGTTACACGGAAGCTAGGTACACTGAAATTGCTGTATATATGATGTCTATTAAAAGAGAGACACAAAGAATGCCTCGGTCTGGAGATAGATTTGGGTTTCAACAGATGAATCGATGTTTTACTGCCACTCATGTTGTGCCTATGCTGATCCCAGGTTACTCTATCAACCGCTATCTGCTTCGCAGATACCTTGTGATACATTTTTTTTTTCAAATGCAGAAGTATTCTAATATCTTTTCAAATATCTTCCCAAGATTTATTGAATCAAGGGAGGCCGCTTTTTGTTAGACATAGGAGAATAGCCAAATGACCTACAATTTTGGACGATGAATACAATTAGATTTATGTTTCCTAGTTTTCTCTAGATGTCCCTACAAGAAAACTTAATATATTGCATCACCCTATAGTTGTGGCATAAACACCTATTAGTGTCGCGATAACCTATGTAGTAAGAAGTCCTTTTTGCAGCACCAATTTTATTGCTGCAGCAAGAGATTATACTTTTTGGCCACACACTTTTTATATTGTTGTCACAGTTGTGTGGCAAAAGTTTCATTTTACAGCACTAAATTATATCTTTTAGCTGCAGCTGAAAAGTATTGTGACTAGAAATTTGCTTTTGCAACACCTATATTAAAGGCGTGTCAATATATGGTGTAACAATAGCTATATTTTCTTGTAGTGTGTCTATACTGTACTATGGTACCTCCTATGATTCAAAATGTTGTCTCTTTAACCATATATCTGAAAGTTGAAGTTATCTCATTTTGCTCAGAGGTATTAGGTATATGATGCAATTTGCAGAGGACCGGGGTTTAGGGTGCACTGTTCGTCTTATTAGTTATTACTCCAGCAGCCCGGCTAGACCGAGTTTAGAACCAACCTTTTGCAAAAGAGTGGACCATGTCAATGTTTAGAGTTTTAATGGGTTTTGAAAACCGGGGTATAAATCTGGTGCATAACTAGCAGTATTGCGAACGACTCTACCTCCGCTATTAATTAGGGTTTCCTTTCTTCTTCTTCGTGAAGAAAAAAAAATGAATCCAATTTCTTCTAGATTTTCTGTGTGCCGCAGATCATCATCACTCTTAAGAAATAACCCATTTAGAAGATCATCTAAACCCATATTTTCTTCTTCTTCTTCAAAATTAATAACAGTATTCATCTCA
Source organism: Papaver bracteatum (assembly GCA_023529315.1). Classification (NCBI taxonomy): domain Eukaryota; kingdom Viridiplantae; phylum Streptophyta; class Magnoliopsida; order Ranunculales; family Papaveraceae; genus Papaver; species Papaver bracteatum. The sequence goes on from JAJJWX010003295.1 coordinate 287,504, forward strand.
AAACCCCACCACCACACTTTTAAATATCCTTCTCCTCCTCCACAAATCCCTAGATACCATTTCAGGAAATTCAGTGGAGAAGCATCACAAATAAGTAACTTCGGCGATGACGATCATCTAAAAAAAGAAATCTCGGAAGTTCAAGATGAACAATGGAATGCTCTGGAGAACGTTGAATTAGGTAAGATACCTCCTCTTGATGCTGTCAAGGATCTCGCGGACAAATTCGACGCCTTGATGGAAAAATTGGGTTTTCACTACAACGAAAAAGAAGCTTGGGATGATGAAGATGATGATTATGTTTTTTTGATCAGTCACTATGGAGAATTTCCGGAGCACCTGAAGCGATTCAAGAAAGATATTAGACATTTACAAACATATGCTGATATGACAGTGGCCTATGGGGAATTTGTTGCAGCTGGTGGAGAAGATCTTTGGTATCCGTTCATGAGTCATTATCGGCGAATGCTTAGAGGAGAAATTAATGAAGAGTATGGTATTTTTAAGGAGGGAAAAGACGAGCGTGCTGATGAAAATTATCGGAAGATTCTTGCGTCGCTGCGGCAATTGAAGATAAGAAGCAGGCTTATGAAGCGACTGATTAAGGCAAAATCAGATTCAATGTAACTTAGGGGGCTTTTGTTAAATGGACAACAAACAGTCTCATTTAGAATTGCTCGCTTTAAACATTTAATAAAAGTGGCTGCATAACTCCAATTTTCTGGTGTCGTAGAAAAACTGGATGTGTAGTTTTTTAAAGTTATTATTGAATCAATCAATTTAGTAGTTTAAATTTGTTGTACCCATCAATTTAGTAGTTTAAGAGTAGGCTGATTAGGCGATTACTCAATCGACAATAGCTAACTTAGGGGCTGCAAAATGGACAACAAATGTTATCTTTAACGTGCTTGCGCGGTTGGATTACGTTGTTGGCCTGCAGATTAACTTCTGAGGTGCTTCACGGAGTTTGATCTGAGGGAACCTGGGGAGTTCCCTAAGCTGGAGCAAGGATCTATCTATGTTGTGAAAGGTGAGCTAGGCGCTCCCTAGGCGCCTGACACAACATAGGTTTCTATGCTAACCCAGGATATATATGTGAAACGATACACCAGAGTAAAAGTAGATGATAAGTTACACCATGTTATTCAATTTTCTTCAACAATGCCTCACTTTCTCCAAACTCTTAGGTGAACGAGAACGGTTGAAGAAGTGCACCTCAGAATTTAGGTCTACAGAAGGTAACTAATTAATAACATCAACCTATTCTATTTGAACGGGTCTTATATCATGCTATAACAAAAACCTGGTTGAGGTGAAAATGAAACTAGGTGCATTGAAATTGTTCATGAAAAATGCCTCGGTCCTCTAGAGATAGATTTGGGTCTCAATTGAAATTGAAATTGTTTTACTGCCACTCATGTTGCACCAACCGCGATATGCTTCAGAGAGTCAGAGACACCTTACAATACATTTTTTTTCCTTCTAAACAGAAGTATTCTAATATCTTCCTACGATATAGTGAATCAAGGGAGGCTGCTTTTCTTGTTAGACACAGGAGAACCGATGAACTTTCAATTTTCGACAATTAATATAATTAGATTTATGTTTCCTCGTCTTCTATAGGTTTTTACGCTGTGTATTGTGGTGCCTATATCATTCAATATGTTGTCTCTTTATAAAAAAATCTGAAAGGGGATGTTTGGTCATCTGCTCAGAGGTAAATTAATGATGCTGATTGCAGAGTTCACTTGCCCCAAGTGTATGGTGCGTTGTTCGTCTAATTATCCCGGCTAGCCCGAGTTTAGAACCCAACCCACCTTAAGGTGGACCACGTCAAGATTTAGGGTTTTAATTGATGCTTTCATATAGGGTTGTGAAAAACCGGGGTTTAAATAACTAGCAGTGTTGAGAACGGTTCCTCCTCCGCTATCAATTAGGTTTTCCATTCTTCAAGCTAAAAGAAAAAAATGAATAAAATTTCTTCTTCCTCCTCCGCTATCAATTAGGTTTTCCATTCTTCAAGCTAAAAGAAAAAAATGAATAAAATTTCTTCTGGGTTTTCTGTGTGCTGCAGATCATCATCACCACCCTTCAGAAAAAACCCATTCACAAGATCATCAAAGCCCATATCTTCTTCTTCTTCGAAACAAATAACATTATTCATCTCAAAACTCCACCACAACACTTTTAACTATCCTTCTCCTCCTCCACAAGTTCCCGGAAACCACCGTGTTAGGAAATTTAGTGGAGAAGCATCACAAGGTAGCTTTGGCGATGATGATTTTCTGAAGAATGAAATTTCGGATACTAAGGGGGACATGGGCCGCGCTATTGGCCAGGTCGAAATAGGGACTCTTCCTCTTGATGCTGCCAAGGATCTGGTGGGCAAAGCTCTTGACGACAATGAAAAAAATGGGGATGAATTCAGAGAAGATATTGATTGGGAATATTATGATGATATGATAGTTGCCTTTTTGGAGTTTGTTGATGCTGGTGGAGATTCTTGGTGGAATCCATTCATGAGTCATTATCGTCGAATTCTGACCGGAGAAGGTAATGCAAGGTTTGATATTTTGGAGGAGGGAGAAGATGAGAGTGCTGATGAAAAGTATCAGAAGATTCTTGCATCGCTGCGGCAGATGAATGTGACAAGCAGGCTTATGAGGAAATTGATTGAGGCAAAATCAGATTCCCAATCAACAGTAGCTTAGGGGGTCTAATACTCCGTTGTTAAATGGACAAGAAACAGTCTCATTTAGAATTGTTTGCTTTAAACATTTAATAAAATTGGCTGCATAACTCAATTTTTCTAGAGTCGTAGTAAAACTAGAGTGTAATCCTCTTTCTGATATTAACCTTCTAAGATCCGGAGGCATGGATATACAATTACCCTTCAAGCGAAGTTTCTCCTTCGGATCGAAATCATTTTTCTGTCCCCTGAAAGGTATTCAGAAAATTTCAGTAATTTGTCGATTACAATCCTATAGAAACACATATAATCCCTACCCACCCCCTTTCATTTTTTGTGTTTCTGTCATGCTCCGTTTAGGCAGCACCCCTACATGATATTTGGGAGCACATGTAAGTGTGGTGTGAGGTGCAAAATATCATGGTGCATATTCCAGAGCTTTGGTTGGAGGAAGTATATGGTGTATTATTCATCTTATTATCCCGGCTAGCCAGAAACCAATAACTTCTGAACTAGGGAACCTCAATGACCTCTGTTTTTAGCCCACCCATAATAAAGAGAGGGTCACATCTTATTATCCCGGGTCCCGGGTTCTCTTACCCTAATAAGAATACTAGCCGGACCAGCTGGTCAAGTTGCTCCATTTTGGATGATTGCCATGTTTTATTGGAATAGAAAATATTTTTAAAATTTGAATACTTAAATATCAGAAGCCATAAATATCACATGTGAATAGGTTGAGTCTAATCTTCCTTTCATCCTCCAAACAATGTCATTTCCTTTTCAATATTTATCGACAAATTCCATAATGTCTATACAGATCCCAAACTGCATGCTACCGACGAAAAGCTGAATCCATTCAGGAATCGCCAAAACGTGCTTGCGGGGTTGGATTATGTTGTTGACTTTCAGATTAATGAGTTTGTTTACACGTATGAAGGTAATATGGCAAAGTCTGTTGATCGAAGGTCATAGAAGCGTTTTCCTTGCCATTTTCTGTTGCTCCCGTACGGGTTCCCAGTTTTTTCTTTCTTTCTACAGTATTAGTATTGTGGAACTTGTCGATGAATTTGATGCATTCAGGGAGCTCAATATCTGAGGAACCTGGGGAGTTTCTGAAGCTGGAGTGGAGTTTCTATTTATGTTGTGAAAAGTGAGCTAGGCACTCCCTAGGGACTAGGCGAGGTGATGGGGGCAAAGGGCTTGGCGCTTAGCCTTGCCTTGCACCTCACACAACATAGGTTCATATGCCAACCCAGGATATATATGTGAAACGATACACCACCAGAGTACAAGTAGATGATAAATCATGTTATTCAATTTTCTTCAACAATGCCTCAACTTCTCCAAACTCTAAGGTGAACAAGAACGGTTAAAGAAGTGCAACTCAGAATTCACATTTGCAGGAGGTAATAGTAACATCAACTTATTTTAATTGAACGGATATTTTCAAACAAAACCCTGGTTGAGATCAATTTTAATAAATGGAAGCTCAACTCAGAAATTCAAACCACAGAAAGGTCCGAGACAAGGGGACCCGTTGTCACCTTTCATCTTTATCTTAGTGGCAGAAATATTCTCCAAATTAATGATGAATGATGTGCAACTAAATATGATTTCAGGGTTCTCAATCAATGACATCCAAGTTTCTCATCTACAGTTTGATGATGATACACTGGTCTTTCTAGATGCTAAAGAAGAAGAAGCTGACAATCTGATGCTAATTCTCCAGATTTTTGAAGCCATAACAGGTTTGAGAATCAATCTCCAGAAAAGTGTAGTCCTAAGTATTGGGGCAGATAACCTAATAGAGGAAATTTAACTGATTCTAAAGTGCAAGATAGAGTCTTTACCATTAAAATATCTGGGAATGCCTGTGGGAGCAACTTCAAGAACAAAAAGTATATGGGATTCAGTGATTGAAAAATTTCAGAAGAAATTAGCTCTTTGGAAGAGAAATTTTTTCACAAAAGCAGGGAGAGTTACTTTGATAAACTCTTCTTTAGCCAGTCTGCCAATTTATTTCATGTCCATTTTTCTGATGCCTGCAAATGTAGAGAAAAAATTAATTCAGATAATGAGGAACTTTCTATGGGGGTCAACAGTAGACAAAAAAAGGATAAATTGGGTAAAATGGAAGAAAGTTATGAAGCCAAAGAATCTTGTAGGTTTGGGGATAAGAAATTTGAATCTCACAAATAAAGCACTGCTTGCAAAGTGGACATGGAGATTCTCAAAAGAAAAGCAATTCCTTTGGAGGAGAATCATTCAAGAAAAGATGAAAACAAATCCAGAAGCACTGAGGGTGAAATATTCAAATCAGACACATGGAAGAGGTGTATGGAGAAACATCCAAAAACAAAAAGAGATAGTGGAGAATCTTACTACAATTCAATTGCATAAAGGGAATGCAGTTTACTTCTGGTGGGATGCATGGAATGGCACAAAATCTTTGAAAGAAAGGTATCCTAAAATTTTCAAGATTGCTTCCTTACAAGAAGCTTCAGTTAAAGACATGATATCAAATGAAGCTTGGGATATCAAATTGAAAAGAAATTTGTATCCATCAGAAATTCCAGAAATGCTACAACTCGGAGCTACTCCAATTCCAGATGAAGTTAATGAAGATGCCCTTATTTGCTCAGAACCTGGAGGCTTCTCTGCAAAAGTTTGCTATAGATGGTTAGTACAACAACTGCCAGAGACACATAATCTTGTTCCTTATTCTTGCATTTGGATTCAATTGGTGCCCCCAAAGGTGCAATTTTTCATCTGTTCTGCTTCACAAAATGCCATCCCAACTAATGACAATTTATTTAGAAGAGGGTGTCAGATTCAAAACTCGCAATGTGCTCTTTGCAACTATCAACAGGAATCGGTCAGCCACCTGTTTCTGCACTGTGATTTTGCTCACAAAGTTTGGAGCTATTTTATTGGTGGTTACAATATTAAATGGGTGCAAGGGGGTTCTTTATCAGCTCAACTTCAAGCTTGGAAATTTAGAAGAGGGAGGAACATGGGAAGAAATATATGGCCTCTTATCATATTTGCATCTTGCTGGGCTGTTTGGGATGAGAGAAACCGAATAATAATGGCGCATAAAAGACCAAGAACTGTTGAGGAAATTATAATTCACATCAAACTTTTGATTTACAATTGGGGAGCAGATCAAAAATGGTTTACAAACAATTTATTTAGAGAGCTAATTACACACTGGAAGGTGGTGATAAATAGATGAAATATCAGTATTTGTAACATTATAAAAATGGGGACTAGGTTCTTCTCAAAGCCTGGTCTTTTTACATTTTCTTTAATACAATTAACCTTTTAAGTCAAAAAAAAAAAAAAAAACTAACTAGGTGCGTTAAAATTTCTCTATATATATATATGATGTCTATTATAAGAGGGGCACAAAAAATGCCTCGGTCTTTTGGAGATAGATTTGGGTCTCAACAGAAGAATCCATATTTTACCGACACTCATGTTGTGACTACCCTGATCACTAGTTAACCGCTTCAGAGATACCTCATAATACATTTTTTTTTTAAATACTGAAGTATTCTAATATCTTCCCACGATATATATAGTGAATCAAGGGAAGCTGCATTTCTTTATAGATACATGAGTATAGCTAAATGACCTTTAATTTTCGACAATGAAGTTAGTTGGATCTACTTCCTCGACTTCTCTAGTTGTCTATACTATGAACTATGGTACCGCGCAGAGCTGTACAACTTTTTGAGGCCCTAACCAAAAACTTAGAATGGCGGCTCTTGAAAAGGGTCTGAATTGTTGAAAATTGAATAACAAAATATACTACTTCATATAGAAACGACCACGTAAAAGCGGCTAATCTACTAAATATTGACCTCGGTGGCCTCCTGGACAATGCAAATTCATCAATTATCGCAAAGTAATCAATGTTGTTGACCCCGAAGGTAAAATGTGATCGGTTTCAACTTTGAAAAACTTCTTTTTGTAGAGGTAACTGTAACTGAAATTATCAATAAAATCATGTATACAATTTCTTTCAGGAAATTCAAAACTTCAATCGCCCTTTCACTTTTTAGAACTTTCATTTCAAAGAAAAAAAAGAAGAAGATGTTTTATTAGGTCAAAATATTTAAAACTTGGACCAATCCATTAGAAATTTTAGGATTTTATAGAATTAGAATACTTAATTTTTCTTCTTTGAAAGTGTCCAAAAGTGTTTCCTACGGAAAGTTATTTACTAAAAATTGTCTAGTTTTTAAAAGATTCTGAAAAAGATTTAATGTGTACACACTATAGGTGTGGATTCATGATATTGTGTACACAATATCAAGCAATAGGTACACATTCCTTTCTATTCAAACAATTTTGGTAATTTACAACATTTTTAAATATAACTAATTAAAACTAGACACCTTTGGAAATTTTGTCGAACGATGGCAGGTACTAGCTCTTTGCCTTGGGCTTCATCTAAACTTGATGAAGGGACTATTCCATGGGAAACATTCAGTTCTAAAGTCAAAAGCTTTACAAATATCGAATTGTAGGGAACCAGGAGAGTTTTCAAAGCTGGAGGAGATCTACACCAATCTTTTTCCAGGATGTATTTGTGAAATGATACACCATACTTTAAGTTCATGATCCAAGATGCCGGTGGAAGTACAACTCTAAGTTACGGTTAGTTCAATTTACTTCAATGGTGCCTCTCTTTTAAAGATACAACCTATAGTTCAATTTACTTCAATGGTGCCTCTCTTTTAATGAAGATTGAGGGGTCAAAAAAAAAAAACCATAATTGGGATCTAGATTTTCAAAATCGGGTCTTGTCTCTTTTCGAATCTCAATGCCACATGGGGCTGAATCTCAAAGAGGTATTGATCTTATGGATCGAGAAACCATTGATAGAACAAGTCCAAGGCTCCAAGCTCTAAGTTGAACAAGAACGGTTAAAGAAGTGCAGCCTAAAATTAACATCTTAAATGGGCTTGGGCCCAAAGTCTATCTTGTATCTGGGCAGCGATCCAGATTTGTCTCGTGACGTAAGAGAAAACTTTAACTATTAGGTTTTCGAAAGATTATGAGGTAAACTTTCTTAAAGTTTTTGTTTCTTCGAGGCAAGTAAAATGAATAAAATTTCTTCCAGATTTTATTTGTGCGGCAGATCATCATCCCTGTTAAGAAAAAACCCGCTTACAAACATATCTTTTATTTGTGCGGCAGATCATCATCACTGCTCGTGCCGACATAGAATCACGTAAGATAGCTCCTCTTGATGCTGTCAAGATTCCAGCAGCCAGATTTAATACCTTAATGGAAAAACTGGGCATTAAAAAATCTGGTGCCGATGATTATCCTAATCACCTAAAGAGATTTAAAGAAGAGATTGAATATTTAGACGAAGACGTTGATATAATGGTGGCTTTTGGGGAGTATGTTGCAGCCGGGGGAGCACCTGCTTGGGGTGACTTCGAGAACTGGTGGGACGCTAGTGGTGGTGCCATGTTCGAAAAGGAAGAGGAGACTTCTGCGAATCAGGTGCTTATTGCATCGCTGAAGAAGTCGAAGATAAATAGCATGCTGATGAAGGAATTAATTGAGGATTTTGTGTTAAAATAAAATAGTAAACTTGATTTGAATAATCTAGGATTATCTAGAATATTAGAGACGTAGGCAAGTTTGGTACTTGGAAATATCTAGAGTTGGAATTCTCTAGATAGTCAAAAGTTGGTTAGAAAATATCTAGAAAAATGTTGAAGTAAGTAAGCACACGTGAAAGAAATGTGAATATCATGAATCTTCTAATGGGGGACGAATACTAGATAGTTAGAGAATGTTCTTGACCTTAGAGGTCGGTTGAACAAAGCCTATAAATAGGCATCAAATGTAAATGTTATGGGGTAATGGAGTGAAATGAAAAGTGAGATATAGAAGCGTGCAACAACTACTTGAGTAAGAAAAGTGTGGTTCGTGTACAATTTTTTAAAAAGCAATAAAACTTGTCTCCCATAAATCAAAGTTGAGTGTTTGTTTTCATACAGTTAACCCATTTTCATATCAAATTCAATACCCAATTAGCTTTTATCTTTAAATCATTTCCAACAAAGTGGTATCAGAGCCACAGATCCCATGGCTACTGAAATGTTTCCTTTCCAGATCCCTAAACTCACTAAAGAAAACTATGACAACTGGAGCATTCAAATGAAGGCGTTACTAGGCTCGCAAGATGCATGAGAGATAATAGAAAAAGGTTATGTTGAACCGGAAAATGAAGCGACGCTACCGCAAGATGAAAAGGATACGCTACGTATTTCTAGAAAGAGAGATAAAAGAGCTCTTTTCCTTCTCTATCAAGGGATGGATGAGTCGTCCTTCGAGAAGATATCAAGAGCCGTTAATGCAAAGCAAGCATATGAGATTTTGCAAAATTCCATCAAAGGCGTGGATAAAGTAAAGAAGGTGCGGTTGCAAACTCTAAGAGGTGAGTTTGAATCTCTCTCCATGAAAGAGTCCGAATTAATCTCGGATTATTTTTCAAGAGTTTTAGTTGTTGTTAATCAACTAAGAAGAAATGGTGAGGTCATGAGTGATAGTCGTGTGATCGAAAAAATATTACGGTCACTCGTTCCAAAATTTGACTATATCGTCGTCGCAATTGAGGAATCCAAAGACGTCGAAACCATGACCGTGGACGAGCTCATGGGATCGTTACAAGCCCATGAAGAAAGAATGAAAAAGATAAGCAAAGAGGGAGCAGTAGAACAAGTTCTACAAGCAAAGCTCACTTTAAAATACAAAGTAGAGAGCTCTAGTAGTAATGCTAGAGGAAGAGGACGCGGCTACTATGGCGGAAGAGGAAGAGGAAAGCAGAATAACGATGATCATAGGGGCCAGTGGTCAAGCTCCATAAGAGGTCGTGGTAGAGGAGATAATTCATGGCGCAACAATAATAGGCCAAGGAATAACAAATCTCAAGTTGAATGCTATAATTGTCATAAGAGTGGTCATTATGCTCGAGATTGTTGTTTTTCATCGGATATTGTCGAAGAAAAAGCTAACTATGCTAATCAAGAAAAAGAAGGAGACCAGACTTTGTTGGTGGCATACAAAGGAGATGACTACAGTAAGAATTGTACATGGGTGCTTGATACGGGAGCAAGCAACCATATGTGCGGCACGAAGGAGAAGTTCGTGGAGCTTGATGAATCAGTTTCCGGCAACGTAACGTTTGGAAATGGAGCGAAAACTCCGGTGAGTGGTCTTGGCAAAAATTTTATTAAGTTGAAAAATGGAAATCATGAGTTTATTTCCGATGTTTATTATGTCCCTAACGTAAAAATGAATATATTAAGTTTGGGACAACTCTTAGAAAAAGGCTATAGGATGAATATGGAAAACCTTAGTCTTTTCATAAGAGATAGGAGAGGAAAATTGATTGCCAAGGTGATGTTCTATCTGAAAATTCAAAATGACATCGCGAGATGTCTGACTGCTTGTGTTAAAGACTCGTCATGGTTATGGCATCTTAGGTATGGACACCTTAATTTTGGAGGGTTAAAATTATTGTCCAAACAAAATATGGTTAGAGGTTTGCCAAGAATTGACCACCCAGATCAGTTGTGTGAAGAATGTTTACTTGGGAAACATTTTAGGAAAAGTTTTCCCAAGGAAACATTCTCAAGAGCCACAAAACCGCTGCAGTTAGTTCACACAGATGTTTGTGGACCAATAAAGCCAAGCTCGTATGGTGGAAATAATTATTTCCTCATATTTGTCGACGACATTAGTCGAAATACATGGGTTTATTTCTTGAAACAAAAATCGGAGGTTTTCTCCAACTTCAAGAAATTTAAATCCCTTGTGGAGAAGGAGAGCGGCTTTGAAATTGTGGCTATGAGATCAGACAGAGGAGGTGAATTTACTTCGAACGAGTTCGAGGCATACTGTGAATACAATGGAATCCGTCGGCCTCTTACGGTTCCATACACACCTCAACAAAACGGAGTTACCGAAAGGCGAAACAGAACAATTCTCAACATGGACCGGAGTATCCTGAAGACAAAGAGAGTGCCCAGGGAGTTTTGGGCAGAAGCAGTTGATTGTGCGGTTTACCTGATAAACCGATGTCCCACAAAAAGCTTGAGGAACATGACTCCTTTAGAAGCATGGAGCGGAGTGAAACCCGGAGTCTCACACTTAATAGTATTCGGAAGTATCACATATGCTCATGTGCCGAGTCAGCTGAGAACAAAGCTGGATGACAGGAGTGTCAAGTACATATTTGTCGGTTATGACTCTCGATCCAAAGGATATAAGTTGTACGATCCAATCAATAAAAAGGTCGTCACAAGACGAGATGTGGAGTTCAATGAAGAAGGCTTCTGGGATTTCGGCGTTCAAGAAAAGGATTACAGTTTTCTTCCTATTCTAGAAGAAGAAGAAGAACAACCACGCGAACCAGTTGCTCCAGCTACTTCGCCACCACTATCACCTCCAGCAGTGCATCGTGATGATCCATCATCATCAGATGAAAGTTCTAGCGAAAGACCCTTACGGACGAGAAGTTTGACTGATATTTATGGTGATAATGTATCTCTTTTTTGTCTCTTTGCAGAAAGCGAACCAATAAAGTTTGAAGAATCCGTCAAAAGCGAGAAATGGAGAAAGGCGATGGATGAAGAAATCAAGGCTATTGAGAAAAATAACACCTGGGAGCTTGTAACACTTACTAGAGGACAAAGAGCAATTGGAGTAAAGTGAGTGTACAAAGCCAAGAAAAACGCTAAAGGAGAGGTTGAAAGATACAAGGCAAGATTGGTTGCAAAAAGCTACAACCAAAGAGCAGGCATCGACTATGATGAGGTATTTTCTCCCGTCGCTCGTCTTGAAACTATAAGGTTAATTATTTCTCTAGCTTCCCAAAATAGATGGAAAGTCCATCAAATGGACGTCAAGTCTACCTTTCTAAACGAGTATCTTGAAGAGACAGTATATGTCGAGCAGCCACCTGGGTATGAATTCGCTGGACATGGAGACAAAGTCCTTAAGTTGAAAAGGGCTTTATATGGCCTCAAACAGGCACCAAGGGCGTGGTACATCAGAATCGACAAGTACTTTCAAGAAAATAATTTCAGTAAATGCCCGCATGAACATGCTCTCTATGTGAAGGTAAATGAAAAAGGAGATATGTTGCTTGTCTGCCTATATGTGGATGATTTGATATTCACCGGCAATAACCCAATAATGTTCGAAGAATTCAAGAAAGCGATGACGAGAGAATTTGAGATGAAAGACATTGGTCTTATGTCATACTATCTCGGGCTCGAAGTAAAGCAGCGAGAAAATGGAATTTTTATATCTCAAGAAGGATATGCAAAAGAAATCCTTAAGAAATTTAAAATGGAGGAGTGTAATCCGGCAATTACTCCTGTGGAATGCGGAATCAAGTTATCAAAGATCAATGGAGGCGATAAGGTCAATCCGACACTTTACAAGAGTCTTGTAGGAAGCTTTAGATACTTAACTTGTACAAGGCCAGATATTCTCTATGCAGTGGGGCTAATTAGTCTCTACATGGAAGCACCTACGACTACCCATATGAAGGCTGCCAAGAGAATTTTGCGCTACTTAAAAGGTACGCTTGATTTCGGCTTATTTTACTCGTTATCAGACAAGTACAAACTCGTTGGATATAGTGATAGTGATTGGGCCGGAGATTTAGATGAAAGAAAAAGTACTACTGGATTTGTATTTTTTCTCGGAGATACGGGCTTCACTTGGAGTTCAAAGAAGCAACCAATAGTCACACTCTCCACTTGCGAAGCTGAGTACGTCGCAGCAGCATCATGTGTTTGTCATGCCATATGGCTAAGGAGTTTAATGAAGGAGCTTAAAATGGAGCAGGAAGAACCGACTACAATATTTGTGGACAACAAGGCAGCAATGGCTTTAGCAAAGAATCCAGTGTTCCATGACCGCAACAAGCACATCGACACACGGTACCATTTTATCCGAGAATGCATATCGAAGAATAAGGTACAACTGAAATACACAAAGTCTCAAAGCCAAGTTGCGGATATATTCACGAAACCACTAAAGCACGAAGTCTTCGTCAAATTACGAGAGATTCTTGGAGTTACTAGAAATCAAGTTTAAGGGAGGCTGTTAAAATAAAATAGTAAACTTGATTTGAATAATCTAGGATTATCTAGAATATTAGAGACGTAGGCAAGTTTGGTACTTGGAAATATCTAGAGTTGGAATTCTCTAGATAGTCAAAAGTTGGTTAGAAAATATATAGAAAAATGTTGAAGTAAGTAAGCACACGTGAAAGAAATGTGAATATCATGAATCTTCTAATGGGGGACGAATACTAGATAGTTAGAGAATGTTCTTGACCTTATAGAGGTCGGTTGAACAAAGCCTATAAATAGGCATCAAATGTAAATGTTATGGGGGTAATGGAGTGAAATGAAAAGTGAGATATAGAAGCGTGCATCAACTACTTGAGTAAGAAAAGTGTGGTTCGTGTACAATTTTTTAAAAAGCAATAAAACTTGTCTCCCATAAATCAAAGTTGAGTGTTTGTTTTCATACAGTTAACCCATTTTCATATCAAATTCAATACCCAATTAGCTATTATCTTTAAATCATTTCCAACATTTTGAAGTTTTAGAATGAGCAAAGGCTAACGGATACATTTTAGAAGGGGAATGTAAGGATTTTTATGTTAGAGAGTGGATCAAGGCAAATGGATTCACTTTAGAAATAGAAGGGGATTAACGGATCGTAGTGAACAAATGCAATCAGAGAGATCCTTGAAGAGAACTAGTGCCATTTAGAATTGCTGCATAAATTTTTTAGTAACTGGGATTTGTACCCATATACCTAGAGTTTGGCTGCATAACTCAATTTTCTGGGGTGTCTATCATGATTTTAGCTTTTTGATTAAAAACTCTCGTTAAAATTCTCTAGTGCAGCGACCCTTTCACATGGGGCACATGGGTTATTAGCATACAATTTGAAAGCAGGGACATTTCATGCACCAAGATCATATCTTTAGTTTTAGACATTAATATTGAAAGATTAGCCAGGACTCATGAGTAATGATACGGGTGCAAAACCTGACCTATTTACCTTTCATGCATGTCTAATTTTCTTCTATTGACTGGAGGAATCTGTGGACTTGTTACCTAGTGTAGTTGTGTGTTTATAATTACACCTCCAATTTTCAATTCTATGTTAGTTAGCTGATGTTTCCGGTCTACCTAGCTAGCCATATACTTCATGGTATTGAAGCAAAACTAAATTTTTCTAGGGATGAGAGTTTCGAGAGATTTAGTGGCTCTCAAATGAGCAGAAGGATTCATAAAATCCCACTAACAAATAGGTGCATGTGCAACAATTGCTGAAGGATCAAGGCTAGAAAACGGAGGAGTTGTATGGAATTTAAATTGAAGCAAAGGTTGTGTAAAGCAAGTCTTTAGAAAATTCAAAGAAGCATTTGGCATTTGCATATTCTCTGGTGCTGCAACTATGTCACATGGTATATTAGCATATACCTTGAAAGCAGGGGCATTTCATGGACCAAGATCATCATTTTTAGTTTTCGACATTAAAATTGAAAGATTAGGAAGGACTCATGAGTGAATGATAACTAGCCTGTCGATTTGTTTCCTTGTGTAGTTGTTTGTTTATAATCACATCTCCAAATGAGAGTTCCATTACTATGAGAGTTCCATTACTCAATTTGGTCGAGAAGGTAGTGTAGAAACTAGAAACAATCCTCGCACTCGCACATATGCAGACCTACTGACAGCAGTGGAGTAATAAAATTTAGGGAGTGCTCAATTTACAAGAGGAGTAATAATTTATCCAAGTATATACGGGTTCTTTTAGAACCCATGGTTTCCAAAAGGGTTCACCCGTTTTAAAGTCTAGGGTTTCAATGGATGCGGCGTATAAATCCGGTGTATAACTCAAAGTCTTGCGAACGGTTCCTCCTCCGCTATCTACACTATTAGATTTTCCTTTCTTCCTCCTCTCCGAGAAAAAAAAATGAATCAAAGGTTTTATTCTTTATGCAGATCATCACCACTGTTAAGAAAAAACTCTTTTGCAAGATGGTCACGATCTTCACAACCCCTTTCTTTTTCTTCTTCAAATCTAATAAAAGTATTCATCTCAAAACTTCACCACCACACTTTAAATTATCCTTCTCCACAAATCCCTAGAAACCACCATTTCAAGAAATTCACTGGAGAAGCATTACAGTGCGACTTTCTAGATGACGACGATTATCTGAAAAATGAAATTCGGGAAGTTCAAGCTAAAGAATGGAATATTCGGCGGAGCATTGAAGATAACTTTGGGGATGATGATGGTCTTGACGCTGTCGAGGATCTGGCGGCCAAATTCAATGCCTTGATGGAAAAATTGGGTCTCGTCTCGCGACTCTTGACGACAATAAAAAATAAGCTGCTGATCACGATGATTATCCGTACCACCTGCAGGGATTCATAAAAGAGATTAAAGATATAATAGAATCCGTTGAGATGACCGTGGCCTTTGGGGAGTTTGTTGCAGCTGGTGGAGATGATCGTTGGGACTACTTCATGGAAAATTATCGGTGTATGCTAAAATATCCTGAGATTTTTGCATCCCTGCAGAAAATGAAGATAAGAAGCAGGCTTATGAGGGAATTAATTGGTTATGCTTCTGCTCCCAGAATCCCTGCAGGAAAGCACCATTTCAGGAAATTCAGTGAACGAGCAGCAGAATCTAACTCTGGCGATGATGATTATCTACAAAATGAAATATGGGAAGTTCGAGCTGAACAAATGGGTGTTCAGGGAGACGTAGAAACAGGTAATGGACCTCCTCTTGATGTTGTCAAGGTTCTTGCGGACAAATTCAATGCCTTAATGGAGAAGTTGGGTCTTGAGACTCTTGCCGATGATTATGATAGTGATGATGATGGTGATTACCCGGATCACCTGCAGAGATTTAGAGATGATATTGAATTTTTACAAAAATATGTTGATATGACTGTGGCCTTTGGGGAGTATGTTGCAGCTGGTGGAGAGTGTTGTTGGCAACCATTCACGAGTAATTATCGGTGTATGATAAGATATGAAGAAATTTTTGCATCGCTGCGGCAGATGAAGATAAGAAGCAGGCTTATGAGGCAATTAATTCTTAGTCAACAGTAGATTAAGGGGTTGTTAAATGGACAACAAATATTGTCATTTAGAATTGCTTGCTTAAAACTTTTAATAAGTGGGTTTCTATGCATCAACTTATAAAGGCTAATGAACAACGTTTGTAATCGTTATAAGTTTATTAAATCAATCAATTAGTTTGTTTAATTTTTAGTATAGATTCAATCAATGTTTTGGCAATTAAGAAACATACACTTCAGTCTGAAAATGTTGGAACATGTAATTTGTAATGTCAAGAAAGTTCTAGAATTGTTTAGATGTGTCTACATATTGTCTAGCAAAATCTTGTAACTGTTGGGCCTATTCCCTCCTTATGGGTCCATCAATTCTGGCTGCCCCTTAACTAATGAGGGGAGTAACATAGCGGTGCCTATGTAAAGTTATGTTTTGTTAACAAAAGGCATCAGGAGAATGTTTTTTCATTCTTACGGGTTTCTTCTTCATTTTGTGAAGAAAGAGAAAGAGAGGAAGAAGAGAAAGAGAGTGAGTGAGATAGAGAGATTAAGCTACCAATTTTTGGTGAGATTGGAGTATCTTGAAGAGAAAAAGAAAGGGTTCTTGTCAAAAGTTCCTTTGCTTATTGTGGTGAAGATTGATTGATCAATTTCCACATCTCTTCAAAGGGGAAAAATCTAGGGTTTGTTCAAACCCTAGTAGTAAATGTAACGATCCTCAAGCTCGTCAACGCGATTAGACCAGTCAAGTGTCGATTTAGACGATAATAACTTGATTATTTTAACACGAACGTTAACTAATAGGAATTAATTTAACAACGAACTGGATACGAAACTAGTATCAATAGAGAGATATCGAAAAGTTATCCGGAATGGACTACCCGAACGTGTCATTCGGATACAGGATGAAGAAGAATTTATCAGATTAGTGAAGAGGGAAAATTAGTCTTTTAACACTCTAACCGACCTGGCTCCCCATATCGTTTTGGAGAGAGCCTTTATTATTTGTCATTGGTCTTATCTTACCATATCGAGCAAGTACACTCATTCAAGTTTCTTCTTTCTTTTTCTTCTTCTTTTTCTTCCCCTGTTTCATCTCCTACTCTTTCTTCCGCTAGTGATTCTGTGAGAAACTTTGAGATTCAGAGATCGAAAATAGTAAGGAAAGATCAAAGATTAGCTTGTATCGGTAATTTTGATTCGTGGGAGTGTTTTAGGTTCAACAGAGGAGGTAAATCGAAGAACTAGGGTTCTCAGATGATTGTTTAGAGGTTCGATTAATGATGAATAAGATGGGATTAGAGATGGGTTTTACCTAAATTAGAGTTTGAGGTTGAAGTATAACTTAAATCGATAGTTAGGGTTTGATTATGTTTATGAGATTGATGATTTTAATATGTTGAAGAAGCTGGGATTTGATCTGGTAAATAAGAATGTGATATCGAGTTGGAATAATTGAAGATTAAGATGATTGATGTTTGAGCACGGATGGTTTGAGGTAATTACTTTCTCAGAAACTTAGTAAAGTTGTTAACTATAATTATTAAGTTTATAAGTTTTTTTGAATAAACTATGAAGTCTGTTTGAGGTTGAATTAGTGATTGATTATTGAGGTTAGAAGGTATTGGAGGAAACTTTTTTAATGGAATTGTTGTTGGTGATGATGTTGTCGTTCATAGGATTGAACTGGATTATGTGATTGGGTTGTTTGATTCTAGTTCATAGAGTAGGCAGTGAAGTTATGGATGTTACATATTTAGTGGTTTGAACTATAATGAGGTATTCGGATGTGTTCTGTGTATGCGAATGGTGTTGTTGTTATGTTCTGATTTGAGTTTATAAGGTTGTTCATGATAGAAAAGTTTATTGTATATGAGATGTTATAAATCATTGTTAGTGATGTTGTTGAACTCTTAGTGGTGTCAGTGTTGTTTGTAATGCTGATGATGCAGGGGGCATCAGTGAATGGTAGAGGTGCAGAGTTTTGAGGTGTGTGTATGAATTGGTAGTAGTATGGAATTGGAGTGGGAGATGGAAGCAATGATGAAGTAGATGATTGAAGTGTTATATGTTTGGTAGAGTTGAAGATAAATGATGTATGTGTTCGAAATGAGAGAGTTAGTGATGTTGATATGAAGCTCTTGTTGTAGTTGTATGACTTAAGTATTGGAACGAGTTTAAATGGATGAGCTAGGTAGATGTTTGCATTTGAAATGACAATGATAATGGAGTTGAGTTCATGGTATGAGGATGGAGTTTTGTTGTAGTCTTGGGATGGTCTGAGTTTGGTAAATACAATGGAAGGTATTGCAACTGAATGCCAATGTTGATGGGATATGAGAGGGTTTGAAGTTCATTGGATTGATACACATTGGAAAGAATGAAGTGCAACTGTTAATGAAAATGGGTATGAGAAGATGGTGGTCTTGTCTGGTACTTGATGTAAACGAGGTCTGATGTGTATGAAGGTGATTGTATGTTGTTCAATATGAAATATTATATGATTGTATTGAATGAGAGTTAGATGAATGTGATGAAGTTGAGTTGGTAGCATGTAGGAAGAGTGAAAGCTTGGAACTTCTATTGCAGGTAAACTGTAATTGTGTTTGTAGTTAGAAGTATGAAGTAATAAAATGATTGTATTGTAAAAGTGAAGGTTAGATGAACTTTGGAGTTGAACATGTGCAGTGAGAGACTTGCAGTTACTGCCTAAAGGTAAACTTGGTTATTGTAAATGATGTTTGAAGTCTGTTAAGTATAAATGAATTATATAATGTTACATTTTGAAGATTCGGGTTTGTAGTGAAATTGTAGTTACAATAGGGTGTTTGCCAGTTAGTCATCCCAGTCAGAAGTCTGACTGATTTTATCTTAGCTGACTCAGTCCATCTGACTGAGTGGAATCGGGTTGAACCGGATTTGACCCACTGAGTCACTCATCTTGACTCCTTGACCATTGACCATTGACCAGGACTTGACCTTTGACTTACATTGACTGTTAGTTGACTCCTTCTGACCAAACGTTGACCGTTAGTGACCGTCTGTTGACCCAGATGGACCAGGCCTTAGATTAAGAGAATGGATTCATGGGCTTGGACTTAAGACAAGATATCTTATCTTAGTGAATTCGACCACTTATGGTCCGAATTAGCCTTTGACTTCTTCTACAAAGTTGTAGATATTCATAAGACATATCTAATGGACTACAGAACTAATCTAATTGAATTAATAAACCTTAGATTTGCTAAAGACAGATAAATAAAAGGTAGAGAACCTTAAATGAGCCTAGAATCATTAAATAGACTTGTATGATTCTTGTGTGAGCCATTTTGGCTAGTTTCTTAGACTTCTTGTGTGATTAATAGTTAGTCTATTAACAACGATCGATTCAAAGGATGAACCATTGGATCGTGGATCTCGAGATAGGCGTGGCTTGTCATCAAAAGGTGTGGGAATGCATTTGACTCTTTGTATTCATTATTGTTATTTTTATAAAATAATATGCTTAACAAACTCATGCATTGTCTGTTTCTGCATTCCATATTTTATTTAAAATGCATTATGATAATCCTGTTGTTTCTGTAAATCTTTCTACGATGTGGAAAGGACTTGTATTGTTTCGTCGTCAACATGAATTGTTATGGGAAATGAGAATTTTCAATCGTGGTATATAGGATACGCTCCTTCACATTTATATCTACTTTAATTCAGCTTTTATTGTTTAGAGTTGGTCATCATGGTCTTGGTGGCATCCATAGATAAATAGGTGTGAATTGTCGGTTAGGAATTTACAACCATATTAGTACATTGTTTGACGAAGGAGTTTGTTCCGTATACATGTACGATTATTTTCAGTGACTTAGTCACATTTAATGTTTTTCGAAAAAACATGTATTATTTTCCAAATCTTGCCTATGATTACTTAGAAGGTTAAATGTTAATTATTCCACTTCAGGCTTTCTCGTGACAGATCGTGGTTGCACAATTTAAAGCTTCACGGGTTGACTTCGCTAGTTGATTAACTTCTGTTATATTTATTGTGTTGTATATTTTACTTGAAAACCAAATGACTATTATAAATGTATCAGTTGAGAGAAGATTTTGTATATATATTTCTGAGCGGGGTTAGCATTGGGTTAAGTTCTGTATCGCATTTCTTAATTGAATGCTTAAGATTATGATTTAGATTTTTAGTACCTCTCATTTAGCTAATCTCTCGAATTAGTCAGCTGCTAGCTTAGGGGGCGCTACAAAAGTTGGTATCAGAGCTCATCATTAGATCTTATATGGGAATAGTTAGAATTAGACAGTGCCAGTTAGTAAACTAGATTAGTTCAGAACTGGGTTGGGTTGTGAGATAAATATTAATTACTAAAAGCTATTAGTTAATAATTAAAAGAATTATTTGATTGATTGATTTGTTTGTTTGATTGTTTGTATGTAATGAAGTAAAATTTATAGGGTACACTAGTACTTTAGCTAATAGGAATTTGAGAATAATTAATTAATCTAAAAACTATGAAAACGTAAACAATCTAATACTATAAAAATTGTAAGTTTAGTATCCTTGATAGATCTTGTAAATCACATAGAAAATTATTAAACAATTTGACTTATATTATATAAAGAGTAAACAAATTATAATTACGTAAATGTTAATAATATTCTTGGAACTTAATAATAATTATAAGAATTGTTAAAATAATAGTTCAATCATCAATGTGAATCAATGTTAATAATAATAATAATATTATAATAGTAAATATAGATGACAATAATAATAATAATAAAAATTTAAATAAAGTAATGTTAGCATTTATCAGGTTATATTGAACTTAACTTAACTAATATCTTATTCAAGATATATAACGATAAAAATAATAATTATGATTAATTAAATAGCTATGAAAAATTACTAGTGCTCATCTATGGTTAAGTTTGCGAAGTTAACTAATAACAATTTAGAATTATGAGTTTTGCGTTCAAACCAGATAGTTAATATAAGACATATACGACATAAAATAAAGATTAAAACTTGTTAACAATCTTATACCAGGATGATTTTTAGTCCAAGAAAAGATTCACAAAATCACTAAACTATACACATGAAGTGATAATTATAGTACTTAAATGCTTAGTACAAAATTTGACTTAAAGGAAAATAATTTGCCTATGAATAAAATACTTATTATTAATACCCATAATCAAGGCTATTGAGACATATTGAAATTTTTACGGACTCAAAATTTAAATTATATTAAATTACCAACGCTAATATGTAACAAGATATACTATATTACCAATTCAATCTGAATAAATAAAATCTGTTATATCAATCTTTTCATGAGAATAAAATTATATTTACAAGATTAGGCTTAATAAAATTAAACTAAGTATCATTACTAAATAATTATTTCGATTGTATGTTAATTACGCTAGTAATAAAATAATAAAATTTGATAAAACAATAATGAAAATGATAGTATAATTAAGACAATAATTTTCGATTAAATAAGAAAATTATAATACTTTGTCTAATATTAATTATTGTAAAAATTTAGAGTTATTGTAAATGTCATTTGGGTAATAATTATTGGATAGTAACATCAAAATGTAATTTTTATTAATAGTACGACTTAAGGATTATTTAACAATAATATAAACTTAAGGAAATAAAGATTGATCAAATCAAATCTAGTGCTAATAATAAAATTTAAACTTGCCATTATGATTAATTTAGATTAACTTTTATCGGTCTAAGAAATAAGAAATAAATGTAAAAAATAATAATAAAATATTAATACCAAATAACTATGAAAAATTGTTAGCAGTTATTTACTCATATTAAGACGTGTAAGGAAATAAACAGAGATAGATATATTGTAAATGGTTATAACATTATAAGTTATTCCTAAATAGTAAATGAATTTAAAAATTATATATGGGATTCCAACAAAGCTAAAAATATTGGATATCATAAATTGACGTGAGATCGAAATTGGATTAATTATTATGATAAAATAAATAAATAATAATAATGATAAATAAAAATAAAATAAAATAAATTTTGATGATTAAATTTTTTAAAATTATGTAACCTATTTATATAATTTATGAAGTAGAAATTTTAAGCTAAATTAGTTACAATGAATTTAGAGATTGATTAGTCATAATAAGTTAGTATTTAATTAATCAAATTTTGATGAATAAATTACTTAAAATGATGTAAATTATTTATATATATTTTATGAAGTAAATTATCAGAGTTACACAAGTAAGATAAAAGTTAAGGATTAATTAGAATTAATACATAGTTAATCCAACACTGGGCAATAGTGAAGGTTGTGTTTTCTTTGTTTGTAGGAAGGCATTGTCGGTATTGGCCAACCTTGACAGTGGCAAATTTGCATTCGAGAGATGACCGATCATAGAAGTTTGATAATTCTTTAGAAAACGTTAATTATAAATTTACTTAGAAAGTTTTGTAAGAACCCTCTTTGTAATTAGAGACATGTACTTATAGAATAAAAATTAGTATAAGGAACTTAGAGACTAAAACTTATAGTATCCGTTATCTAAACTAGTGTAAAGAATTTTAGACTTCCTTTTTGATAAAAATTTAAATCAGTGAAGTTGAATCTAGAGCCACAAATTTTAGTTATAGAAAGTCATATAGGTTTGTGCTTGGTTTTATGTTGTTGTGCGCTTAGACAAGTGATGGGATTATTCTATAAGGTGGGGAGTTTTTGAAGACTAGAAGGATGATTTGATTTTCGAGGACGAAAATGATATAAGGTGGGGAGAATGACGCGATTAGAACAGTCAAGTGTCGATTTAGATGATAATAACTCGATTAGTTTAACATGAACATTAACTAATAGGAATTAATCTAACAACGAATGGATACTGAAACTAGTATCAATAGATAGATATCGAAAAGTTATGCGGAATGGACTACTCTTAAACGTGTCATTCGGATACTGAGGATGAAGAAGAATTTATCAGTTAGTGAAGAGGGCAAATTAGTCTTTTAACACTCTAACCGACCTGGATCCCCATATCGTTTTGGAGAGAGCCTTTATTATTTGTCATTGGTCTTATCTTACCATATCGAGCAAGTATGCTCATTCAAGTTTCTTCTTTCTTTTTCTTTTTCTTTTTCTTCCCCTATTTCTTCTCCTTGTCTTTCTTCCGCTGGTGATTCTGTGAGAAAATTTGAGATTCAGAGATCGAAAATAGTAAGGAAAGATCAAATATTCTCGGGGAGTGTTTTAGGTTCAACGAGAGGAGGTAAATCAAGAACTAGGGTTCTCAGATGATTGTTTATAGGTTCGATTAATGATGAATAAGATGGGATTAGAGATGGGTTTTACTGAATTAGAGTTTGAGGTTAAAGTATAACTTAAATCGATAGTTAGGGTTTGATTATGTTTGTGAGATTGATGATTTTAATATGTTGAAGAAGCTGGGATTTGATCTGGCAAATAAGAAGGTGATATCGAGTTGGAATAATTGAAGATTAAGATGATTGATGTTTGAGCACACACGGATTTGAGGTAATTACTTTCTAGAAACTTAGTAAAGTTGTTAACTACAATTATTAAGTTTATAAGTTTTTTTAATAAACTATGAAGTCATTTGAGGTTGAATTAGTGATTGATTATTGAGGTTAGAAGGTATTGGAGGAAACTGTTTTAATGGAATTGTTGTTGGTGATGATATTGTCGTTCATAGGATTGAATCGATTTGTGATTTGGTTGTTTGATTCCAGTTCATAGAGTAAGCAGATGAAGTTATGGATGTTACATATTTAGTAGTTTAAACTATAATAAGGTATTCAGGATGTATTATGTATGCGAATGATGTTGTTGTTATGTTCTGATTTGAGTTTATAAGGTTGTTCATGATAAAAAAAGTTTATTGTGTATGAAATGTTATAAATCATTGGTAGTGATGTTGTTGAACTCTTAGTGGTGTCGGTGTTGTTTGTAATGCTGATGATGCAGGGGGCATCAGTGAATGGTAGAGGTGCAGAGTTTTAAGGTGTGTGTATGAATTGGGAGTAGTATGGAATTGGAGTGGGAGATGGAAGCAGTGATGAAGTAGATTATTTAAGTGTTATATGTTTGGTAGTGTTGAAGATAAATGATGTATGTGTTCGAAATGAGAGAGTTAGTGATTTTGATATGAAGTTGCTGTTGTAGTTGTATGACTTAAGTATTGGAATGAGTTTAAATGGATGATCTAGGTAGATGTTTGCATTTGAAATGACAATGATAATGGATTTGAGTTCATGGTATGAGGATGGAGTTGTGTTGTAGTCTTGGGATGGTCTGAGTTTGGTGAATACAATTGAAGGTATTGCAACTGAATGCCAATGTTGATGGGGATATGAGAGGGTTTGAAGTTCATTGGATTGATACACATTGGAAAGAATGAAGTGCAATTTTTAATGAAAATGGGTATGAGAAGATGGTGGTTGTCTTAATTGAATTGGTAGTGCTTGATGTAAACGAGGTCTGATGTGTATGAAGGTGATTATATGTTGTTCAATATGAAATATTATATGATTGTATTGAATAAGAGTTAGATGAATGTGATGAAGTTGAGTTGGTAGCATGTAGGAAGAGTGAAAGATTGGAACTGCTATTGCAGGTAAACTGTAATTGTGTTTGTAGTTAGAATTATGAAGTAATAAAATGATTGTATTGTAAAAGTGAAGGTTAGATGAACTTTGGAGTTGAACTTTGTGCAATGAGAGACTTGCGATTCTCGCCTAAAGGTAAACTTGGTTATTGTAAATGATGTTTGAAGTCTGTTAAGTATAAATGAATTATATAATGTTACATTTTGAAGATTCGGGTTGGTAGTGAAATTGTAGTTACAATAGGGTGTTTGCGATTAGTCATCCCGATCAAGTCCGATTGATTTTATCTTAGCTGACTCAGTCCATCTGACTGAGTGGAATCGGGTTGAACCGGATTTGACCCACTGAGTCACTAGTCTTGACTCGTTGACCATTGACCAGGACTTGACCTTTGACTTACGTTGACTGTAAGTTGACTCCTTATGACCAAACATTGACCGTTAGTGACCGTATGTTGACCCAGATGGACCAGGCCTTAGATTAAGAGAATGGATTCATGGGCTTGGGCTTAAGACTAGATATCCTATCTTAGTGAATTAGACCACTTATGGTCCGAATTAGCCTTCGACTTCTTCTACAAAGTTGTAGATATTCATAATACATATCTAATGGACTACAAAACTAATATAATTGAATTAATAAACCTTATATTTGCTAAAGACAGATAAATAAAAGGTGGAGAACCTTAAATGAGCCTAGAATCATTAAATAGACTTGTATGATTCTTGTGTGAGCCATTTTGGCTAGTTTCTTAGACTTCTTGTGTGATTAATAGTTAGTCTATTAACAACGATCGATTCAAAGGATGAACCTGTGGATCGTGGATCTCGAGATAGGCGTGGCTTGTCATCAAAAGGTGTGGGAATGCATTTGACTCTTTGTATTCATTATTGTTATTTTTATAAAATATTATGCTTAACAAACTCATGCATTGTCTGTTTCTGTATTCCATATTTTATTTAAAATGCATTATGATAATCCTGTTGTTTCTGTGAATCTTTCCACGATGTGGAAAGGACTTGTATTGTTTCGTCGTCAACATGAATTGTTATGGGAAATGAGAATTTCCACTCGTGGTATATAGGATACGCTCCTTCACATTTATATCTACTTTAATTCAGCTTTTATTGTTTAGAGTTGGTCACCATGGTCTTGGTGGCATCCATAGCTAAATAGGTGTGAATTGCCGGTTAGGAATTTACAACCATATTAGTACATTATTTGACGAAGGAGTTTGTTCCGTATACATGTATGATTATTTTCAGTGACTTAGTCACTGTTTAATGTTTTCAGAAAAACATGTATTATTTTCCAAATCTTGCCTATGATTACTTAGAAGGTTAAATGTTAATTATTCCCACTTCAGTTTCTGTGACATATCAGGGTTGCACAACGAAAGTTTCACGGGTTGACTTCGCTAGTTGATTAACTTCTGTTATATTTATTGTGTTGTATATTTTACTTGAAAACCAAATGACTATTATAAATGTATCAGTTGAGAGAAGATTTTGTATATATATTTCTGAGCGGGGTTAGCTTTGGGTTAAGTTTTGTATCGCATTTCTTAATTGAATGCTTAATATTATGATTTAGATTTTTAGTACCTCTCATTTAGCTAATCTCTCTGATTAGTCAGCTGCTAGCTTAGGGGGCGTTACAGTAAGTATCTCAAATCATTTCCTATTCTCAAATTGATAGTGAATCTCATATTATATGTGAATGAATTTTTGATCCATCCTTAGGGGGGAGTGTAATTAGGAAAATTGGTATCCAAGTCCTATAGGTACCTTGAAGAAGAGTGTATCCCCAAATTGGGAGAATTGTGTGTAACCCATTTTTGATTATTATAGTGGAAGATTTGCCCGTGGTTTTTTACCCTTCACCTTGGAGGGGTTTTCCACGTAATTTAAGTGTTGTGTGATTGCCTCTATATTGCGTAGTTTGTTATTTACGCATTT
The DNA here is from genome assembly GCA_023529315.1 of Papaver bracteatum. Classification (NCBI taxonomy): domain Eukaryota; kingdom Viridiplantae; phylum Streptophyta; class Magnoliopsida; order Ranunculales; family Papaveraceae; genus Papaver; species Papaver bracteatum. Next base: position 313,960 of record JAJJWX010003295.1, read on the forward strand.
ATATGTCATTGCTTGTGTAGGTTTTGTATTACGCATAGCGGCTCGTATTTCGTAAGCCTCCCCCAACAAGTGGTATCAGAGCTTTTGGGTTGAGCTAATCCTGTGCAATGGCGGAAGCTGGCACTAGTAATAGAATGTTCAATTTGACCGGTGAGAACTTTTTGATATGGAAGGAGAAGATGGAGGACTGGTTATATTGTAAAGATCTCTATGGTCCAATAGAGAGTAAGGGAGTAAGGCCTGAGAAGACAAGTGAATAAGATTGGAAAGTTACTAATCGAAAAGCAGTTGGTTTTATTCGTCAGTGGATTGATGATGGTATTTTTCATCATGTGGATAGTGAAACACTAGAATATTCTTTGTGGACCAAGTTAGAGGAGATATATGATCAGCAGTCTCCTTGTGCAAAAGCTCTTCTATTCAAAAGGATTGGAAAGATGTGCTACAAGGAAGGAAGTTCAATGGCGCAACATTTTAATGAAATGAAGGGTATTATTATTCAGATTACATCTATGAGATGATAATTCTTGAAGATATACAAGCTTATTTGTTGTTAAATACTTTACCAGACAGTTGGGAGCCATTGAGGAATTGTCTCAGTTATTTTGCTCCAGACAGGAAGTTGAACATGACTGTTGCAACTAGCAGTTTGCTGAATGAAGAAGTTAGAAGAAGGTCATCAGACTCATCTCATTCAGAATCTCTTGTTACAGAAAATCGGGGTAGAAGAAAAGACAGAAGACAAGTTGGCCGTAGCAAGTCAAGGGGTAAATCAAAGGCCGAAAGGAAGTTGAATGTTGGAACTGTCGTATGAGAGGTCATTATTCAAATGAATGCAGGAAGCTGAAGCAAGAACACAATACGGGGGAAAGGAAATGATAGACAAGACAATGGTGTTGCAAGCTATTGCGACAAATGATGATATCATTGTATTCTCGATTATAATGATGTTTGTGTGAGTTTTGCAGGTTCCGATTCAGAGTGGATAGTTGATTCAGGTGAATCTTATCATGCTACTCCTCATGAAGATGTATTTACCTCCTACAAGGCTGGTGACTTTGGGTCAGTCAGAATGGAAAACAGTGGTGTTTCAAAGATTGTAGGAATGGGTTATGTGAAGGTTGAGACCAGTGTTGGCTGCACATTGGTTCTCAGAAATGTACGACATGTACCAGATCTTTGTTTGAATCTAATGTCACCAGGAGTGTTAGATGATGAAGGGTACAACAATCACTTGGGTGATGGAAAATGGAAGCTAAGCAAGGGCTCCATGGTTATTGCAAGAGGCAAGAAGTGTGACACATTGTACAAAACACAAGTGGAGTTGTTGAAAGGTGAGTTGAATGCTGTTGATAAAGATTCAATCTCCTAGTTGTGGCATAGAAGACTTGGCCATCTTAGTGAGAAGGGAATTCAAATCCTCACCAAAAGACAAGTTTTGCCAAATGCCAAAGGTATGCAATTGGGTAAGTGTATTCATTGTTTAGTTGGTAAACAAACTAGAGTTTCTTTTCATAAATCTTTACCCAAGCGCAATTCTGGTATTATCGATCTTGTTCATTCTGATGTATGTGTACCTTTAAGGGTCAAAACACTTGGTGGTGCTGTTTATTTTGTTACTTTCATATATGATGCTTCAAGGGAGGTTTGGTCATATACAATCAAGACCAAAGATGATGTTGTTCCTGTGTTCAAGATGCTTCATAACATGGTGGAAAAAGAAATAGGTAGAACCTTGAAGTGCCTTCGTTCTGACAACGGGGGAGAGTACATTGGACAACTTCAAGTGTATTGCAAGAGAATGGGTATACATCATGAAAAATCAGTACCGAAGACTCCACAACATAATGGTGTTGCAGAGAGGATGAACCGCACTATTCTTGAGATAATCGGGTGCATGTTATCTCATTCCAAGTTGTAGAAGAATTTTTGGGGTGAAGCAATGAATACTGTTGTGTATTTGATCAACTGATCTCCTTCAAGACAGCTAGATGGAGAAGTAGCAGAAAAGGTATGGAGAGACAAAGAACCTACTTATGATCACTTGAGAGTGTTTGGTTGCAGGGCATTTGTTCATATCCCAAAAGATCAGAGATCATAGAATGATGACAAAGCAAAGAAATGTGTGTTCCTAGGCTATGGGACAAAGAAGTTTGGTTACATATTTTGGGATCCAGTTGAGAATAAGGTTATCAGAAGTAAGGATGCAGTATTCCTTGAAGACTAGGGTACTATTGAAGACTTTGAGAAGATTGAGATGCCAAAGCTTCAAGATGATATGACCTTGGATCCAAGCCCAGTTGTTCCTTATTTTGAAAAACATGATGATGATGGTGATGGTGATGGCAATGAAGATGAAGCTCATAAACATGTTCCAGTGGGTGATGTTGAGCAAGAAGTGCAACAACAACAACCATAAGTTGAGTTGAGAAGATCCATCAGGACCAGATTACCTTCAACAAAGTATACACAACATGAGTACGTGATTCTCACAGATGCAGGTGAACCAGAGTCTTATGAAGAAGCTCTTAGTGTTCCTTAAAGTCAGAAGTAGTTTAAATCCATGAAAGAAGAGGTTGTCTCTTTAGATGAGAATGATACTTTTGATTTGGTTGACAAGCCATAAAACCATAAAATTCTGAAGAACAAATGGGTGTATAGACTCAAGACTGAATATGATAACTCAAAACCAAGGTACAAAGCACGCTTAGTTGTGAATGGTTATGAGCAGAGAAAGGGTGTTGACTTTGACGAGATTTTCTCACCGGTGGTGAGATTTCCTTATATTCGGGTTGTCTTGGCAATAGCCGCTAGTTTGAATCTTGAGATAGAACAACTAGATGTTAAGACAATATTTCTTCACGGTGAGTTGGAGGAAGATGTGTATATGGCACAACCCGAGGGTTTAGAAGTCAAAGGAAAAGAGCACACGGTGTGCAAGCTAAAAAAGAGTATATATGGTTTGAAGCAAGCTCCAAGAAGATGGTATAAGAAGTTTGAATCGTTCATGAAGGAACAAGGGTACAAGAGGACAGCTTCAGATCATTGTGTATTCATTCTAGTTGCACTTATTATAGTTGAAAAATCAAATTGAGATCATTCAAAGGCCTAGGCAAGTGAGGACTCTCAAATAATTTGATAAACATGGTTCCTAGAACCCTAATAAAATCCTAAACAAGATAAAGAAAGAGATTTACCTGCAGTTAACGAATGTAATTTTTTCTTTTTGTTATAACTTCATACCCTCCTCCATCCATTTGATTGTTCTTATCACATATTTTTTCCACTTCCCCTCCGTATATACGGGTTACTGTAAAGGGAATTACTAATGCTATGCAAAAATGCTAACTGCTAAGTATATACGGGTTTTTTTTTTTTTTTGTCTTTCTTGCACTGGTCCATGGGCCTTGGCATGGAGTTCAGAACCCATAGTTTTCAATCTAGGGTTCCAATGGATGCTGCATGTGAATCCGGTTTATACCTAGCAGTATTGGGAACGAATCCTCCCCCGCTATCTATTAGGTTTTCCTTTCTTCTTCTAAAAAAAAAAAAATTAATCAGATTACTTCAAGATTTTCGGCAAAGTGCAGATCATCATCACTATTAAGAAAAAACCCATTTACAAGATGGTCATCACCATCAGAACCCATTTATTATTCTTCTACTTCAAACCTAATAATAGTATTTATCTCAAAACTCCACCACCGCACTTTCAATTATCCTTCTCCTCCTCATACACTACAAATCCCTGGAAACCACTATATAAGGGAATTCAGTGGAGAAGCATCAAAATGTAACTTTCAAGACGATGATTATCTGAAATATAAAATTTCGAAAATTAAAGATGAATAAATCATTGCTGAGTGAGGCATAGAATTTGGTTATGTACCTCCTCTTGAGGCGGACAAATTAAATGCCTTGATGGAAAAATTGGGTCTTGCGACTATTAATGAAGCTGGTGGCGTTATTGATTATCCGGATCACCTGCAGAGATTCAGAGAAGAGATTCAAGATTTAGTAGAATCGGTTGATATGACCGTGGCATATGGGGAGTGTTAAGGATGACACAGTCATCACCAAAATACTCTCAACTGAGTCTGTTGATAGTCAGGGTATGACCGAGTATTAAGATGTAGTCTTCTTGCAATATTCTTGTTATCTTTGAATATGTTTACACATCTGTAACAACTTTCTTTATATTCTTTTGAAGAATAAATAAGATCTCACTCCACATGCTCAATTGTGGTAGTTTTCACCAAAATATTTTTCTTAACTTGGTATCAGCCAAGATCCTATCTACGCTTCAAAAAAAAAAACAAGAACAACAAAAACCCATAACCCTAGAAATACCCTAATCTGCAATATCAAACATTAATGACAACAACAACACAGCTTAGACAAGTGCAAATACATCACCTTGTAACTCTAAAACTTACAGAGACGAATTGGTTGCTCTGGAAGACACAGTTTAAACCCATATTAAAAGGTTATGGTTTAACTGGATTCATTGATGGCACAAAAGCAAAACAAGCAAGAACTTTACCAAACTCAGGTGCAATCAATCCTGATTTCACAGCCTATGAAGAACATGATTCTTTGTTGGTTAGATGGTTAAATTCAACCCTAACTGAAGCTATTTTAGGAACAGTGGGAGAATTGGACACTGCAAAAGCAATCTGGGATGCATTGGAAGCTGAATATGCTCCCAAGACAAAAGCGTATCAGATGCACCTGAAGAAGCAGCTGCATCACATGAATAAAGGTAAGAAGTCAATGAAAGCATACTTTAATGAGGCTAAATCTCTGTTTAACCAGCTTGCAACAACTGGATATACGGTATCTGCCGATGAGATGAAGAAATGCATTAGCAATGGCTTAAATCAGTCATATGATCCGGTGGTAACTTCTCTCAGTACTGTGGAAGACATGGATATGAAAACCTTATATGCACACTTATTCACTTTTGATATGCGGCTATAGAAGCATCTATCTGCTATTCAACATCCAATAACGAACGTTGCAGTCTCCATCTCAAGCTCGTCGAACAAATCTTCCCCAAGACAGTTCAACAATAACAATCGTGGTCCTCCACGGAACAACAACCATTAATCGAATCGTCACAACCAGCAACCTAAGCCAAATTTCACTCAGCCTTGTCAAATTTGCAAGAAGGATAACCATCAATCTGATCGATGTTGGTTTCGTTACAAACCCATCAACAATCAACAGAAGCATCCTGTTGCATATATAGCATTACCAGATGGTGTGCATGGTAATAAGTGGGTCACTGACACAGGAGCAAAGCACCATCTTACTGCGGATATGAGAAATCTGGCTATACCCCATGAATATGATGGCACTGAAGTAGTGCATATTGGTAATGGTAATGCTCTTAAGATATCCAATGTTGGTAATGCCACATTTACCTACAATTATAGATCCTTCTGTTTAAAGAATATCTATCATGTCCCGCAAATTAAAACCAACTTATTGTCTGTCTCCCAGTTCTGTAAAGACAATGGTGTTTACTTTGAATTTCACACTTCTCATTTTCTTGTGAAGGACAAGCAACCTGGGACAACTATGCTGCGAGGACTGAATAATAATGGGCTATACATTTTTGAAGGGGTTGATATGCTAGAGAAGCCAATTCAGTTGCAGGCAAACATCTCTTCTACCTTCCCTTTATGGAACCAACGACTAGGGCATCCCATGTTGCGTACTGTTTCACAAATTTGTCTTCAAAACTCTCTTTCAGTTTCCAATAAGGCTTTTGATTATTGTCATTCTTTTCACCTTAGCAAAAGCAAGAAGTTATCTTTTTTATTTAGTAACATGATCGTTTATGACACACCTTTAAGTTTGATTGTGTCAAATATTTGGGTTTCTCTTCAACTTTCTACAAATGGTTTTAAATATTATCTTCTCATTATGGATGTTTATTCTCATTACACATGGGTTTTTCCACTTGTTCTTCGTTCTGATGCGTTGAAAACCTTTATTTCTTTCCATAAGCAAGTTGAAAGAATGACAAATCATAAAATCAAAGTGTTTCAATCTGATAATGCCTTGGAATTCAAAAATTCATCTCGCCTATCTCAATGAGTCCCGCATTCAACATAGGTTTTAATGTCCACACACTTCTCCTCAAAATGGCTTAGCTGAGAGACGTATACGCCATGTTATGGAGTCTAGTTTATGCCAAAATCTTTCGGGGCAGACACTTTTACCACTGCGTTCTTTCTAATTAACAGATTACCAAAATTAGCAAAAGAACCAAATATTTCATTAGAGATACTGTTTAGTAAAAAACCTGATTATAAATTTTTACGAGTATTTGGTTGTTTGGCATACCCTTGTCTAAGGAAGTACAATTCCACAAAGTCGAAAACCCATATCTCTTCCTTGTGTTTTCATAGGGTATAGCAATTCACACAAAGGCTATATGTGTTTGCATATAGAATCCAATAGGGTTTCCATATCTCTCCATGTACGCTTTGAGGAAGGCTCATTCCCATTTGGTCCCTCGGGCAAAGAGGTCCCTTGCAAATTTCAGTAGTGTTCCGTCTAGTACAAGTATTCTAGTTTCTCCTCCTTTTCGAAATTCTTATTTGACATAAGGTGTAGAAGATATTGTTATCAATACACACGATCGGGGAACATAGGGTGGATGATGGCTCCAATATTCTTTGGTACTAACATGCCCGCATCTCCTCAAATGCTACCTCAATCACCTGGAGCAAGAATCTTCTAACTCAAAGAATATCTCAGCTCAACTGAAATGCCTCAAGTTTAGTCTGAAATTCCAGCACCTCGACATAATGCAGTCACACATTCAATGCAAACACGGGCCAAATCTGGTATCTCTAAACCTATTAAGAAGATGCGCTTAACCGCAACAAAGCACCCTTTTCCTGATGCAAACTTCATTGAGCCAACCTTCTACAAGAAGACTTGCATCGAAGAACCCAAAATGGAAAACATCAATGGATGTGCAGATTAATGCACTGATACGCAATGGAACTTACTCTTTGGTGAAGTATGAAAAAGGTATGAATGTTGTTGGTTCGAAGTGGGTCAATAGGGTCAAGCAAAATCATGATGGCAACATAAACAAATAAAAGGCACGTTTGGTAGCTAAGGGTTTTAACCAGCAAGAGGGCATAGATTATGGCGAGACCTTTACCCCTGTTATAAAGACATGCACTATATGACAAATGCTATCGATTGCTGTTATGAATCAGTAGGAGATTAAACATCTTGATGTTGAAAACGCGTTTTTGAATGGAAACCTTGAAGAGGATGTATATATGCAGCAACCCCAAGGATATGTGGATCCAGACTACCCAATCCTGTATGCAAACTTCATAAGTCTCTCTATGGGCTAAAATAGGCGCCTCGGGCCTGGTATTCCAAACTTAGTACACACTTAATGCAATTAGGGTTTAAGGGTTCAATTGCACAGTTCGTTATTTATTCTAAAAACAGAAGAATCTGTTATGTATGTCCTAGTGTATGTGGATGATATCATTGTAACAGGGTCTTCTCCATATCGAATTCAACAACTTATTTGCAGAGCTTGGAGAAGCGTTTGCATTGAAAGATATGGAAGATTTGAGTTTCTTCTTAGGTGTTGAAGTTATTCGACATTCTAATGAATTAGTGTTGTCTCAAATGAAAATATGTTCTTGATCTTCTTCGACGTAAAAAGCTTGATGGTGTCAAACCTGTGTGTACTCCGTTGGCACCTAATGTAAAGATTCACTAGCACGGGACTCAACAGTTCGAGGATGCTTCTCTATATCTCATTTTGGTTGGAGCACTGCAATATCTCCATCTCCCAAGACCGGATATATCTGTGGTTGTTAACAAGGTATGTCAATATATGCATGAACCTTATATTGAGCATTGGGAGTTGGTTAAAAGGATACTACGGTAACTTAAGCACATTATTGATTATGGATTGCATATCAAGGGTACAAAAGATTTATCTCTTCAAGCATACTCCGATGCCGATTGGGCTGGAAGTTTAGATGATCGGCACAGTACAAGTGGCTATTGTATTTACTTTGGAGGAAATTTGATTTCTTGCAGCGCTAAGAAACAAAAGACAGTATCCAATTCCAGCACTGAGGGAGAGTACCAGGGAATGGCAATTGCAACCTCTGAATTAATTTGTATACAATCTCTTCTCAAAGAGCTTGGAGTGCAGCACTCACCACCCACCTTATGGTGTGATAATCTAGGGGCGACGTATCTCACTGCCAATCCCGTTTTCCATGCGCGCACTAAGCACATCGAGATTGATTATCACTTTGTCAGAGAAAGTGTTTCCCGTAAGCAGCTGCAAGTATGCTTCATTAGCTCGCGTGATCAACTAGCATATATATTCACCAAAGGGCTTTCAACACCCAGATTTCAAATCATTAGCAACAAGTTGCACATCCGTCAACTGCAGTACAACTTGAGGGGAGGTGTTAAGGATGACACAGTCATCACCAAAAGACTCTCAACTGAGTCTGTTTATAGTCAGGGTATGACCGAGTATTAAGCTGTAGTCCTGCGGCAATATTCTTGTTATCTTTTAATCTATTTACACATCTGTAACGAATTTCTTTGTATTCTTTTGAAGTATAAATAAAATCTCACTCCACGAGCTCAACCGTGGAAGTTTTCACCAAAATATTTTTCTTAACTGGGAATATATTGCAGCTGGTGGAGAACGTCGTTGTGAAGACTTCAAGAAAAATTATGAGTGTATGCTAAATTATGATGAGATTCTTGCATCGCTGCAGCGAATGAAGATAAGAAGTAGGCCTATGAGGAAATTACTTGGTTATCCTTCTCCTCCAAATATCCCTGGAAACTACCGTTTCAAGAAATTGAGTGAAGGAGCAGCAGAATTGTACATTGGCGATGATGAATGTCTGAAAAATGAAATCTGAAAAGTTTGAGCTGAACAACGGAAGGTTCAGGATGAAATAGAAATAGGTATTGTACCTCCTCTTGATGTTGTTAAGGTTCTTGCCGAAAAATTCAATTCCTTGATGGAAAAGTTGGGTCTTGAAACTCTTTCGGATGATTATGATAGTGATGATGATTACCCGGATCACCTGCTGAGATTCAGAGATAATATTGAATTTTTACAAAAAGATGTTGGTATGACTGTGGCCATTGGGGAGTATGTTGTAGCTGGTGGAGATCGTTGTGGGCTATCGTTCATGGATTATTATCAGTGTATGATAAAATATGAGGAGATTCTTACATCGTTGCGGTAGATGAAGATAAAAAGCAGGCTTATGAGGCGATTAATTAAGGGAAAATCAGATTACCAATCAACAGTAGCTTAGAGATTCTTGCAGCAGACTAAATTTTGGTGGAGCGTAAACTTTACCAACGACTTGTGTGGGGCGTGAAGTATATTAACGCCTGATGTGGGGCGGAGGGTATACGTTCGTCTGGTGCCGAAAAGTAAAAAAAAACAATGGAGCGTTGGTATAATCCACGCCCTAAAATATGCATGCAAATTTTTGAGTGGGGCGGAGGTATAAACCACACCCCACAATAAATTATATATATATATATATATATATATATATATATATATATGGGGCGGGTATAAACCACCCCCGCTGTGGGGCGAAAACATTACATACGCCTGTTGTGGGGCGAACACTTTACGAACGTCTGTGGTGGGGCGTAAACTATATCAACGCCCGACTATATTTGGGTTTAGTCTTGGTCGCGGACCAAATATAGTCTGGGATTTAGTCGATGGTCTTCGTTTAGTCGATAGTACGTCCCACTACTTCTCGTTCGCGGACCAAATTTTTGGTCTTAGTCGCCCGCTGTGGATGCTTACAGGGGATTGTAAATGGACAACAAACAGTGTCATTTTGAATTGCTTGCTTAAATTTTTTTTAATATAAGTGGGTTTGCAGGCTAATGAAATGGCTGACAATGGATGTTAGATGATTTGATTTTTGATGGAAGGTCTATTGCATACAAAGTAAACCTGGCGAAACATCTAGAAGGTTTTTATGTTTTTTCGGATACAAATTTCACCTCTCTCTCCTTGGAAATGACCTCAAAATGGCTTAAAATAAAAATTTTACGACCAAAATCATCGAAGCTACATCTGCGGTGTAGATTTTTATGTTGTTTTAAAATCTTATCAAGTATCGGAAACAACAAAAACAAGTTGGTGGTGAAGCTAGGATTAATATAACTTCGAATTTTCACTTTGTATTTCATTTCTTTCTTGGTTATGCTATCTAGATGTGACTGATCCCAGGATATCACATGTAAAAAATGTTATGTACATTCAAAGTTTTTCGTAATGAGCGTTTATTTTACTTTTCCATACAACTTAATGATGCAGGTTCTTGAAGAAGACTTCACAAATGCGACTTGATATTCCATTTGATAATTTGATTACTTTGTTGAAAAACCAAATGAGGAAAAACATTGGAAAGTAAGTGTGCCTTATTTCCATTTCTTATTATTTGCACTACAATCACCTGAAAAACAATCAAAGAAAGAGTAAGAAGAAAACCATGGCAACAAACTCAGTGTGTTTGATAATGCAAATGCAGATGCCAGTTTGTCGCAACGTAAATAGTTTTATCAGGTAAGATATTCATTAGCTTACTGAATATCTTGTGAAATATCATATATCATCAGGCTCTTAAAAGATTATGATCCCGGCAGTACATACTGAAACACGCAGGAATCTATGGTGAGGGACTCCAACATGTACTTGGTGGACATATAAGATGCGTTAATTGACCAATTCTTTTTCTGGTTATTTGTTTCCTAACATATGAAGAATTTCTCAACCCTTTGTTTGTCTAGTTAATTTCTTCTTCTTTGTAAGTTGAAACAGTAGATTTCACCTTTTGGTTTTGATAGTATATCTTTGAGACAAATGTGTGTCCCAATGAGACTGAGGTTCTAAACGAGCTAAGAGAAATTTCAGCTACCCAATCGCGGCATGTGTTTTAAACTTACCATAAAACATAAAAAATTATTGGGAACATTATTTAAATACCCCTCAAAATCCGTCCCTTAAAACGCTCGGCGAGATTGGGGTATACCTAGATTAATTTGGTATACCCAATAAGACAAAATAGGGTCATTTGGAAGTAAAATAAGCCACCCCTTAACCATATATTTTCTAAATGGCTAATATACCCTTGTTTCATTAACACTAAAAATTCTAATTAGGTTAATTAATTGAGTTAAGATTGATTAAGTGAGTAGATTAAAACTTATGAAATGAAATTTTGTTTTTGATTGAACTTATTTGGGAGGATTTTTGATGAAAAATAATTGTTTTGTTAACATACCCTGCCGGCTGTTGAAAATACCTTGCCGGCTCTTTCAGAAAAATGAATTAGCCGGCAAGGTTTTAAAAAAATACCCTGTCGGCTGTTTATTAGCCGGCAAGGTCTTCAAAAACCCCCGTTTTTGTGTATTAGCCAAACATGGTCTTCATAAAATACCCTTAATTTGTTTAAAAATTTCGATCCACTATGACTATTATGAAAAGTCGGTAAGATATGCATGTTACGACCTTGTCGGTTGTATTGGCCGGCAAGGTCTTCAAAAAATACCCAGCCGCCTGTTGAATTTTTTTTACAGTGGCCATGGCTGTTATGAAAAGTCGGCAAGATATGCATGTTCCGACCTTGCCGCCTAAAAACACAGAAATCACAATTTTCGATTTCTAACCTAATATAGCAGTAAAATCACACAACACAATGATGGGTTTGAGTTTAAACATCATTTATAGTATTCTTTTCGCCCGTAGAATCAACAATTTTTTTGGAAAATCAATGTTGAAATTTTTTATATGGTTTTAGTTGATGAAATATGTAGATGAAGAAGAAGAAAAGATTAAGAGTTGTTTAATTTTTTAATTTTAATTTTAAGGTTAATGAAATTAAAAAATGGGTATATTTTTAAGATTTAATTAGTTCAAGGGTATTAAAGTAAAATCACCCTTTTTTAAAATGACACACCATGTCTCCTTGAAATTGGGTATACCCCAATTAATATGAGTATACCCCAATCAAGCCAGGTTAAAATATACCATTTATTCATTTTTTTAAAATACCCCTATCTTCTGAAAAGTGGACGCCATTTATTTAATTTTTAAAAATACCCTTATCTTCTGAAAAGTGGAATCAACTAGCACAAGTTGCTTTCAGAAGTGGACGCAACTAGCACAAGTTGCTTCCAAAAAGTGAAAGCAACTTTCTTAGGTTGACCCCAAAAAAAAAAGAATTTTACCCTTCAGGGGTATTTTTTCAAGATCAATAAAAATGGAGGGTATTTATAACTTTCCCACAAAAATATTTGGTCACTATTTTCTTTCTGCTTTTTGTTATTTTGGTCCAATAAGGTCTCTATTGTAAAGCTTGTCAATGCAAAAAATAGACAATTGAATTGGAGTCTACACTGATACTCACTCGTCCCAAAGATGCAGAAATAATCCTTGCACATATACAGACTGATAGCACATGAGTAACAAAACTTTAGTTCGTATACGAAATCTACAAGGTTACCGATGCTAATTAACAAAAGTGCCTAGTATATGTGGGTTCGTTCTACTTCTATCTTGTGTGATTCTTCGGCTGGTACATGGGCCATGATATTCAGTTTAGAACCCATGGTTTTCCATCTAGGGTTTCAACGGATGCCGCATATAACACCTAGCAGTATTGCGAACGACTTCTCCTCTGCTATCCACGCAATTAGGTTTTCCTTTTTTCATCTTCAGTCTTCTCCAAGAGGAAAATATGAATAAAATTTCTTCAAAATTTTCTATGTGCTGCAGATCATCATCACTGTTGAGAAAATCGCCATTCACAAGATGGTCACCTTCTTCTTCTTCAAACCTAAAAAAAGTATTCATCTCAAAATTCCACCGCCACACTTTTAATTATCCTTCTCCTCTTTCACAAATCCCTGGAAACCACTATTTCAGGAAATTCACCGGAGAAGCGGCATCAGTATGTGACTTTCGAGATGATGACAATCTGAAAAATGAAATTCGGAAAGTTAAATCTGAACAGTGGTATGCTCGGTGCAGCATAGAAGGAGATAATGTAGCTCCTCTTGAGGCTTTAGACGATCTGGTTGACAAATTCAATGCCTTGATGGAAAATTTGGGTCTTGCAACTCTAGAGAGCAATGAAAAAATCCCTGCTGATTATGATGATTATCCGCATCACCTGCAGAGATTTAGAAAAGAGATTCAAGATTTAGTAGAATCCGTGGAGATGACGGTGGCCTATGGGGAGTTTCTTGCAGCTGGTGGAGATCGTCGTTGGGACCATTGCATGGAAAATTATGAGTGTATGCTAAAATATCCTGAGATTCTTGCATCGCTGCAGAAAATGAAGATAAGAAGCAGGCTTATGAGAGAATTAATTGGCTGTCCCTCTTGCTCGCAAATCCCTGGAAACCACCCTGGGTTAATTAGTATTTGGGTCGTAAGTTTTGGTATGTCTTTGAGTTTGGGTCGTAAGTTTGTCCGTTTTTGAGTTTGGGTCGTTGACCCCGTTAGTCAACGACGTCACTAATCAAACTGTTAGTCAAAGTTAACTTCAGTTAGCCAATGTATTTACCCAGTTTTTCGAGGCTCTCTAGACTTCGTTAGAAGTCGGAATTAAGAGTTTGAACCCATATTAGAAAGCCGAAATAACCACCTTCCAAACTCACTTTAAAAATCCAGATTCCGAGTTCAAATGGTCAATCAAAAGTATGCGCAAACTAGATCACAAAACTGCGTAGCTACAGATTTCAGCTCAGGCCAGCTAGTTTCCGGGGAAAACTGAAAAATCTTCATCGTGAAAGCTTCTTAAGAGAAACACTAGAAAGAGCCGGTGGCGAAATGAACTAGGAGATTGAATATCTAGACGTGGAAGGTTATTTTGGGAAATTATAAATTACGTTTGACAGGTTCTGCACGTGTATAGGACCTGGGATTATAAAATTGGATCCAATATTTTGTTTTCGTATAAACTATGGACCAGCCATTATGGGTGGACCAGCCATTAACTAGGCGCATTACATTAGTACCTTTTGGTAATTCCTAAATGACAAATCTCTTTATTGTTACGACACTAAAACCTAAATTGGGAAAATTCCCTAAATAAATAATATTACTCCATTAAAGTAATAGGAAACTCTCAACCTGTTTTCTTATTTTATAGCACATTATCGTCGTCAAGATCTCCATCTCCTCAATAATAATTCATTATCAAAGCTTTCTTTTTCTTAGCATAATTTCGTTGTAGTTCCTAGCAAATAAATATAGGTATGCCCTTGATACAATTTTCTTTCTCTTTTATTTCTTTGCTTGCTGATTTTGTTATACATGTATGATCTCGGAAAACTGGTGATGCCATTGATTGAATTTTTTTTCTTGTTTTGCACAACAAATTTTATATTTTATTGATTAGACAACCGGTTAACAGAAAAAGAAAAAAGAAGTAATTAGTGGGTCTGGGTCAAATACATGAATTTATCTGCTGTTGGTGTTCTTTGGGTGATTATCATGATAACACTCTTTCAGAGTAAAGATTAAGCGTGTACCATATAGGAGTAGCCTGTATGTGTCTTCCCCTTCCCTGTGAAGGGTTGTTGTTGTTGTTTTCTGTTTCTGTTTTAGCTTTTCCTTTTTAACAAACTGCCACACTTCCAATTTCCGGTTCAAGAAAGTGCCACCGTTTTTTTAAAAGTTTATAAAATGCCACACACGTTAAGTATTCTGTTAAGGCCCACTTGATCAGTCAATTGCTATTGAAAAAGTCAAAAAAATGTAGCATGATTACCTAACTAACCTTGTGAATCTTCTCTTCTTCGTGAATTTCCTTATACTTTGGTTTTATCCAAACCCGGAGGAGATTTTATCATCTCTTCTTCGTCCTCTCTCTTCTCCTCCTCTCTCCTGTTCTTCATTCCTAGCGATTCTGAGAAATAATTTTGAGGTTTTGAGATCAGAAAATATTAGAGGAACATTAAGGAATGATTATTGGTGGTGAGGATTGTGTATAGTTGATTCAAACTCAAACGAAAAGTAAATCAAAGACTTAGTTTCTGGATTTGAAAATAAAAATTGAATAGAGGGAATTAGTTGGTGAACTGCATGAATGATGAAGGAGATGGAATTGTGGAGTTATGAATTGGTTAGGGTTCTATTCTGATTGAAGAGAAGTGAAATTAGTGAGATTCAAAATTAGGGTATCAAACACTAATTTTGGATTTGGGAGAAATTTATGACAGAATCGAACAATTGATGATGGGTTTTTACTGTTACGAGCAAGAGAGAATGATTTAGTAATCGAATCTCTGTTTGCAGTGAAAATATAGGGTTTCATGAGAAGAACAGGGGAAGGATTTGAGATGGGTATTTGGTGTTGGTTGAAGCTGAACTGAGCTAGCAGTGAAGATTGGTTAATTGTAAGAGGTTAGAGATTGGGTCTGAGGTAATTCTCTTCAATCAATTGAAATTCAATTTTTGTTACTGTGATGAGTTATAGAGTTTAGGTAACTATTGGAGCTAATTATGGGTTTGCAGAGAAGAATCTAGAGCTCCAGATAGAAGTTGAATGTGTTTCAATTAGATTAAATCATTGCAGGGATAAGATGCATTTACTAGATGTTTGAGAACTGAAAAGAATAAAGCAGCAGTGAAATTATATATATTTTTTTTTTTTTTTTTTTTTTTTTTTTTTTTTTTTGACTGGGAAAGGGCAAAATTAATTAAAAAACAAAGATGTCACCAAGAGTGACACCAAGGTTACAAAAAGAGAAGAAAAAAGAAAAAAAACAAGCCCACGAATGAGCAAACTCAACACAAACCCAAAGTAAAACTTCAAACCTACGATCCAAAAGATAAAAACTTAGGACCTTGACAAACCAGAAACCCAAGAGAATCAATCTTCAAAATCCTCATTTTCATCTTGAAACGAGCATTTGACCGCATCAATTTGCTCATCATTGTCTGTGTCGGGGTCGAAATCTCCCAAACCATCATCATCCTCAAAGGGAGGTGTTTCCATCTCTGATTGAGACTTAGAATTCTCCAGAATGTTCTTACACATTGATCTCATCAAAGGATGGTCAGAGATACCCATCAATTTGTTAAAAGCGATTTGAGAATCTATTTCGGCATCAGTAACAGAGGTATCTTTAGTGAGCCGCCTAGGAGAAGGTGACTTTTTCTTCTTCTTCTTCTTCTTTTTCCTAACCGTAATCCAACTCAAATCTTCTGGAATACTCTCCTCCGAATTCACCTTCACAATAGAATCAGACGTCACATCTGGAGTTGAAAACCCATTAGTTTCTATAGAAACTAAAATTGGCCTTTCCCCTCCTCTAGAGTGTAAGGATTCTTCCAAAGACATGAAACAATGGCCTGGAAATTATATATGAATGTTAGGAAATTTGCAGGGAACAATGGCCTGCAAATTTGGGTTGTATGGTTGAATCTGGTGATGGCAGTTATGGCTGGTATGAGGTAAAACTACAGCTATTGATGTTATGCTAAGTGGTTTTCCTTGGATTACAAGGAGATTCATAACTACAGCTCTGAGTCTGAGATGAAATTGGATTTACAGGAACTGCTGCAGTTAGCTTGTGTTGGTAAGTGATTTGAACTAAAGTTGAGTCTGCAAGTATGATGTTGGCGGCGTTGCAATATTGAATGATGCTATTACAGGGTGTATGGAACTGTTTAGATGAATCTCTAGGGCGGTACAAACTACATGAGCAAATAGTTTTAAATGGTGTGGTTATTAAAAAGTGTATATTGATGTTATTGCTATGAGGTGTAATGATACTTGCAATGAAAAGGAAATTCTGGTAGCTGGGTGACAGTTGCAGGTGGATGTTGTTTTAAGCAAGTGGATGGTGCTAGATCAAATGATTTTAGCAAGAGAAGAATGGAGCTTGAAGCTAAGAAGATACAAGTATTGCGGTGAAGTGCAAGCTATGGATTGAGGTGGTATTGAGATGAAGATGTTGTTGTTCCGTTGATAATGGTTGGAGTTATGTTATGTTGCTTTGATGAGCTTGTAGTTCAGTTGGAGATTTTGGTGTTTGTTGGTGGTGTTAGTATACGAACAGGTGTAGTTGAGGCTTATGTTACTTCTGTGGGTTGTATTGCAGAGTATGAATGAGTGTTGATGCTCGACTCACGACTTAACCTGTTAATGACTCGTTACGATGATTTGATTTAACTTTCCTATAGTGAGACGATTTGAGGGTGTATATGTCTTTTACTAAGATGGGTAACTGCCACCTATGTACTAACTGATGTCAATAGCTTTTTTGGATGGAAAAGGCCAAATGTGTGGCATTTAATAAAATCCCCTAATTGGAAGTGTGGCATTTTATTAAAATCCCCTTTTCCTTTTCTTCTTGTTTTTGTTTGTGGTAGGGGTTAAAGGATTTTTCTCTCTCTAACTTTCATATTGATGGAACATTTTCACGAGGATATCATATCAAAAATTCTTTCTCACGATACTCTTCTTGAATCCGTCTTAAACTGCAAGCTAGTGTGCAAACAATGGCGCAAAGTACTTGGTCATACAAAGATGAGTCTACTTTTCTCTATTGCCACCTATAGTGATCATGCAGAATGCGCTCAACTTTACTATGCAGATTCTGATGACATTAGTAGTTGTGATGATCCTTATAAGTTTTCTTATACTACAAGTACAACTAAGATCAACCATCCTCCACTCGAGTTAGGACGGGAAGGGAGGGTCATCGTTGGTTCTTGTAATGGTTTGGTTTGTTTTGCTATCACCCATAACCTCTTTGGCCCTTACGAAGATCCAGTATGACCAGTACATCTCCACTCCTTTAAAACACTAAGTCATATGAGCTCCCACGTCGCACGGTGAGTATAACACCCCCTCAAATTAAATTAGATAAAAGTTTTGGGCATTAGTAATTCTGGAGAGGACACTTGGCGGGACTCTATTGGTCGGGACATTAAAACTTGGATTACACTCTGTTTACACCCTGTATTTAATTGACCGTTATTAATACCGTTAGCGAAAACGTGGGTATACAATACTTATGTATGAATTTACAGCTAATTTATTTGTTATACCTGCTTTACACCAAAAACTTAACTGGACGTTACTAACGCCAGTTAGGTGTATGATACATTCGTGAAAAACTAAACCTAAATTGAGATATATTCTTATTCGCATACAGTAGAGGGTTTATTTTAGCTTCTCCGTTTAGTTTTCTTCTTTAAAGAAAATGGCTGGGATCGAATATTATTGTGGTTTTTGATTTTAGTTTTTCTGTTTCCTAAATTAGTGTTTTTCATTCTCTCTGAATGAAAAAGTAAAAGAGCTAGAGAAATATTGCAGAAAACGTTAATTTGAAATCGATTGCAGAGATCAATGGTTCAGGAAAGGAAACTAAAGCTGTATCGAAGATGCAGAAAACGTTCAAACCCTGCTTAGTCATCCTCTGTTTTTCAGACGTGGTTTGTATCTCAATTTTGTATTTGTTTTTAATAAGTTTTGATTAGGATTTATGTTTAATTTTATATGTGCTATCTGCTTATTCTTTTGGGGTTTTCATTAGGATTTGAATTTGGGTGAAATTGAATAAAGGTTACTGCCATTTATAACTGAAGAAGAATGGCAAGAAGAGTTGCAGCCGTAATTTAATTTCTGTTGAGTTTATGAGGATGGGGTTTGATCCGTTGAAGTTGCTCCAACCAATTCTGTTGAGTTTTGCTCCAATCACAAATACATATTAGGTGTTTGTCGAATGGCCTAAGTGAGTAGTTCTGCACATCTTAAAGTTCAGTTGTACCGATTGATTGCTTCAAGTTTTCATGGATGCTGATGAGTCTTACAAAGAGTCAGGGAAGGAGATATGACAAGGGAATTGAGATATGGCTAGAGTTCTGACTGGGAACTACGTGGGCAGCTAAGACAAGGAACAACACCCAGGTGTTTTAAGAGGTTTATCACAGAAAAGTAAGAAGTTTTATCACAGAAGTTAATTTGCATTTTGTGTTCTTGGTATTTTAGGTCAGGGTTCAGTTTTATAAGCCATTAGTTCACTAAAACTGTAGGTTCCTTTAGAGAGCAAATATATAAATTTTGTTGTTCTGATCTCTATATTACTTTCTTCTTTTTTATATATATAAAGGTTGGATTTATAGGACTTGGAAATATGGGATTTTATATGGTCAATAATCTTATTTCCTCTGGGTTATATAATGTCTCTGTGCATGACAAGTAAGTAAACCCCCCTCCGTTTAATTTCTTTCAGAAATTTTGATGCAATGAAGAAGTTTTCAGAGAGAGGGATAGCCATTAAAGGAACCCCTTTTCAAGTTGCACAAACAAGTGATGTTGTTATTACCATGCTGCCTTCATTCTCCAATATGAGGTGTTTGTTTAAATGATTCACCCTGTCTATGAAGGTTCTTGCACCGAGTTTGCATTTTTCTTGATGTTGATACTTTTCTTTGAATTGTCAAAATCCAGATAAATAAATTTTTGTGTATACTGAAACTATTTTGAAGTAGGTTATAGATGATGTATCAATTATTTACATATTCATCTACAATTGATCTTCAGACTTCAAGAAGGCTTTCTACCACCATATCTAAAAGAAAAGAAAGGTGTGATATTGATTGAAAAGTTGTCCTTTGTTAGAACTTAGAACCATTTTTTCCATTTCACCAGCTGATTAATTGGCTATATTCTTCCGTACGGATTTAAAATGGCCTGTCATTGTAAAGTTTTTTTCGTGCAAGTTACAGGAATACCCCTGTCATGTTGGATGCTCCGGTATCTGGAGGTGTTCTTGGTGCAGAAGCTAGGAGCCTCACTTTCATGGTACTTATATTTTATCTTAAATCTTTGGTTATCTTCTAGGATTGGGCAACCCTGCATCTTTTTTTCTTTTTTTTTTGTTGGAGCTATTTTAGCATCATTTGACCTTGTGACTAGCTTCTATAATTTCAATCTCTTGAACATTTTGAGATAACTAAAGAGTACACTTATTTGTAGCACTATCCTTCGTGCATTTAGCCAATACAGATATATCCATGTGCATTTGCCATAATCCCTTTTCCAAGTTACAGATTTGGCTTCCATACGTAGCTTCTTTTATTTTCTTAACTAGAAGTATGATTTTCCAAAGGTTATGAATGGGCTTAGCTTATATTAGAGAACACCCAGTGACTTAGCATCTTAAACTTTATGCCATTGTTGTCAAATGTACAAGTTGGATTGAATATGGGATAACCTTACTAGCATGTGGTGGTCTGTCATTCAGGTTGGCGGCTCAGAGGATATTTATTTGTCAGCAAGCCCTTTATTTGTATCTGTGGGAAAGAACACAATTTATTGTGGTGGGGATGCTAATGGCTCTGTAAGTTTTCTGCAAGATCTTAGTTTAGACCTGCTATTTTTTTTATTTATTAGATTTTACTATTCCACTTATTGATGTTATTAATTCAGCTGTCTGCACTGGATTTCATCATTTCTGCATTTTAGTTAGCCAAGATTCTCTCGATAGGCAAGCACAAGACTTTCAAATGCAAAAAAAAAAATGCCCGAGTAAAGATGGTTGTACTTAGGTAAACTTTGGTTCAGGTATTATTACAAACGTCGGTAGTCATTTTATTTTATAGAGGAGAAAGTGAAGACAACGCTTTAAGTACTGCACCTACTTATGACTAATGCTTTTGTTATAGAGATGGATGATCAGTGTTGTTAGCGTTGTCATATGTAGATAAATGCATATAGTTTTCTGCCAAATTTGGGAGTTGCTTAGAAATTACTAGGGCTTTATCAGTTAATGCAATCATAACCATGATCTTGCAATTTTACGCATCAATGTCAGATACTGTAGTTGTGTATTATTTCATGTTATCTTTTCAGGAAAATTGAGACAATATTTGTGTATGGTCAGTGGCTTCATGTGGAAGTTGTAGCAGTTGGAACGGTATATCATTTTTGGGCACCCTTTTCATTTAACATTTTGATTTTATGAGTCATCGATCTTTTATTTGCAGAAACTATATTTGGTTATGAATGCAATGACAACTTCTATGTCTTACTATTTAGGATAGATTAGTGAATCAATTGTGATGCAGTTGTATGATCAGAAGACCAATATGCCAATCACCCCACCTGATGCCATGGCGGTGGATATGTTCAAGTTTTTCATGGCTGTAAGAAACAGCAATAAACTCAACGTATTGCAGTTTTGGAATATTGGTTTCTTCATCTATATTGAAAAATAATGTACTTTCTAACTTTGGAAGTACTACCTCATGATGTGCTTAGATGATGTTCTTTTTTTCCTATTACAAGTATCTATTGTAGGGTTCTTCCTTTCCCAAGATTAGAGTTGAGATAGAGTACTTTTTGTTGTTTATTAAATTCTCATGCCTTTCCTGCGGTATTGTTAAATTTGAGCCAAGTATACACTTTAAGGCGTAATTTATGGTTTTATTAGTAACACAGGTGATTAATTGGTTGTCCCATGTGCGATAGAGGTTACGCTTAAAAGGCCCCAGTTACACTTTAAAGATGGGTGATGTTAAAATTGTTGGTGGTAGTCACTTTTATAGTTCTAAGAATCGAGTGATGTTTTTTTTAACTAATTAAGCTATGACAATGGTAACTTAACTGTAATGGTATGCATATGAGATAATAATTTAGTTATGGATTGGTCTTTCGGATTTTAATTTAAACTGATTGAATACTTTTTGCTGCATCTTCCAAATAGGGAACAAGTGAATTTTTGGATTTGGTTTACGTGAAAACACCTTTGCACTAAAAAAAAGTGTAAAGTTAAGAGTCATAAACTTTTGTAAAGGAAACGTGGATCCATTAAACAACTTATACGATGTCATGGGACTAATAATAGTTAATGCAGATTGACGAGTTTCATGGGATCGCTAAACACCTGTTTCGGAAATTTGCACTTTCTCCCGGAGGGTTATCCTATTTTCCTTGGGCTTTTGACATTTTTGGCATCAGGACTGGGCGAGGCGAAGCTGTGTGAAACCAAATCAAAAATGCACCCGGATGGGACGAGGCAACCCGAGCCATACCAAATCAAAAATGCATCGCGACGTGGCCCGCCGAGGCGAAGCCACGTCAAACAAAATCAAAAATATGGTTAAAAGAAATAGAAATAGATTCCTGATGCGTAGCACGGGCATGCCAAATCAAAAGTCATAAGCATGCATTGGGACGCGGCAAGACAGAGGCGGGCCATATCAAATCAAAAATCCTAAATGACTCGGCGAGGCAAAGCCGAGCCACATCAAATCAAAAATGTATCACAACAAAATGGGATGAAGCCCTGCAATATCAAATCAAAAATGTACGACGGGCGAGACGAACCACATCACACTGTACCAAAAATATGGTTAAAGCTAAAAAAAAAAAAAAAAAGTTAATGTTTTCGGGCCGGCCGGTGCGTAGCACGGGCAAAAAATCTAGTATATTTAATCCAGTTACAAGAGAATACGTGGACCTTCTAAGATTTGACCAAGCAAAAGGCGACATTGTGAGTGGATTTGGTTACCTTCATTGGACAAAGGAGTACAAAGTTGTTAGAATATTGTATCCTGACAGGATCTATAACTCCGACGTCACTATAGTAGGTTGGGTCCAAGTATACACTCTTGGCAAAAGCAATAGTAGCGGGTACTGGAGAAATTTAACAACGATCTCCGAGTCATTATATTTATCAGGTATTTTCCTAAATGGATCACTTCACTGGAAAGACGAGGACAACCACAAGATTGTGGCTTTTAATCTAGCTGGAGAAGAATTCCGTGTACTGCTGCCACCACCACTTTCTATCCGTCATGCGGAAAAAGATACCGAATATCAACTGAATGCCTTGGGATACAATGCCGGACTTTTACAAATTTCAAGCAATTCCCCACACGAACACCATTGTTTCACTTAAAGAGCTTGGAGTACAAGTAAAGAAATACGAAAATCTTGATTAAATTTGGATCTAAGCTTTCGTACTAATAGCGGAAATTCAAATTTGTCTTTTTTTTTTTTTTTTTTTTTTTTTTTTTTTTAGTGTGAACATCCCATCTTCATGCATCACCGAATAATGTGTCTGTCATCTATCTTGTTAGGGTTAATTAGTATTTGGGTCATAAGTTTTGGTATGTCTTTGAGTTTGGGTCGTAAGTTTGTCCGTTTTTGAGTTTGGGTCGTTGACCCCGTTAGTCAATGACGTCACTAATCAAACTGTTAGTCAAAGTTAACTTCAGTTAGCCAATGTATCTACCTAGTTTGTCGAGGCTCTCCAGACCTCGTTAGAAGTCGGAATTAAGAGTTTGACCCCATCTTAGAAAGACGAAATAACCACCTTCCAAACGCACTTTAAAAATCTAGATTCAGAGTTCAAATGGTCAATCAAAAGTATGCGCAAACTAGGTCACAAAACTGCGTAGGTAGGGATTTAGGCGACACTTTCTTAACGAAAAACGTTTCTCTGTCTTGTATTTAATGAGTTAAAAGGGCTTAGCAATCGGATTTATCGTTTAGGAGATCTGTTCCCCGGAAACTAGCTGGCCTGAGCTGAAATCTGTAGCTACGCAGTTTTGTGACCTAGTTTGCGCATACTTTTGATTGACCATTTGAACTCTGAATCTAGATTTTTAAAGTGCGTTTGGAAGGTGGTTATTTCGTCTTTCTAAGATGGGGTCAAACTCTTAATTCCGACTTCTAACGAGGTCTGGAGAGCCTCGACAAACTAGGTAGATACATTGGCTAACTGAAGTTAACTTTGACTAACAGTTTGACTAGTGACGTCGTTGACTAACGGGGTCAACGACCCAAACTCAAAAACGGACAAACTTACGACCCAAACTCAAAGACATATCAAAACTTACGACCCAAATACTAATTAACCCATTTTGTTATTTTTGAGGATTCGAATGTAAGGCTCTAATTATACTGAGCGGTATAAGTTATTTAGCATATGATCATTGTTAAAGCCGGCGACAACAAAATGGACGTTGGTTTGATTATTTCCTCACCTACAAATACAAAGATTATCCACAGCGCCTGAAGAAATTCAGAATAAAAGATTCGAGATTTAGAATATCTCGTTGATATGACATTGGCCTTTGGGCAGTGCGTTGCAGCTGGTGGAGATGGTAGTTGGCAACCGTTCATGGGTAATTATCGGTGTATGCTAAGTTATGAAGAGATTCTTGCAACACTGCTTCTTGCATCACTGCGGCAGATGAAGCTAAGAAGCAGGCTTATGAACCGATTAATTGAGGCGACATCAGACTCTCAATCAACAGTAGCTTAGGGGCCAGGTTGTTAAATGGACAACAAACAATGTCATTTAGAATTGCTTGGCTTAAAAATTTAATAAGTGGGTTTCTACGCATCAACTTAGAAAGGCTAATGAATAAGGTATGTAATGTTTTTGCTATGCTTGGCTCATGCATGATCAGGGAGAAATTATACCTCCGAAATTTCCTTCTAAATACATTTGGAATAGGACAATTCCTCCTAAAATTAGTTTCTTGGTTTGGGCTGCTGCAAATAGAGCTGCTCCAACTCTGTGAATGATGTCAAGAAGGGGCATGACATTAGTAAATAGCTGTGGGTTTTGTGATAATAGCGAGGAGACAGTGGAGCACTTGTTTCTTCACTGTCCTTTTATTGGGCAGATTTGGAACCACTTCTTACAGCAGCTAGGTTTGGTTTGGAGGCACACTAATACAGTCATCAAGTTTCTATGGAAATGGAAATTGAAGTTCTCGACTAAGCCTCTTACTTTTTTGAGATATTGTTTCCCGTTTGCGATTTGGTGGTCAATTTGGTTGGATAGAAATGATATCCTAATAGCGAAGAAACAAAGGAAAAAAACTTTAAGTTCTCTTATTTTAGATATCAAGTTGTTGTTACTTAGCTGGACTATCAATGTTGATTCGTTTAAGAATATTAAGCTTGATGATTTCGTTTTTTGATTGGGTGAATTTCTTTAGGGAGTAGTTTGTTGTAAACTCTCTATTCACCTCTCTTCTTGTACCTTTGGAGGGTGCTATCTTAGCACTCTTTCTTATTTATTTCAATCTTGCCTTTTTCAAAGGTATGTAATGTTTTTAGGTTTATTAAAATCAATCAATTAGTTTTTTTGATTTTTGTTACAGATTAGTGTATGTTGGTGTTTATGGGAGAAAATCGCCTCTGCCGAATTTGGTAAATTCGATTGTGGAGAGACTGGTTTAAACCCTTAAACAAATGTGCTGCACGTGAGCACTTTTGATTCGAGATATCAATCTGTACAATTCTGGCCTAAACCAAGAAAATGACCATTCCAGATTTGCTTCGGTCACAAAGTGGAGGAGAAGGGTTGATTTGGGGGGATAGCGAAGAAGGGTGATGAGACCAGAGAGTTCTGGATAGGTAGTATCTCGACTTGTATCAAAAGTGTAGAAGCTTGCTAGTGGTGGAAGCTTTTGAGAGATCTTGCAAAGTTTCTATCTGATAGTGTTGTATTTTGCCTGACCAAGACTTGTGTGTTTTGGCAGAATAGGTGAAACCTATTTATACAAGTGAGATTGAACGTACCCTGGCTTGATGCATATGGTACAAAGTCCATAGCGCATATATATCTCATTTTGTGCGGTTCCATCTATTTGCCACCCACACTTTTCTATTTTGTCACCCTTATTAATTGTCACCCTCACTTATCTTATTTGCCACTTGCATATCTTTACATATATCCTAAATACTACTTTTTGACTTTCTGTTTACTCCCAATAATAAAACAACTCGAATAACAATTTATTTTTTAAAACGACTCTAACACCTTGTTTGTTTGTAGCTGACTCATCTGAGTCATCTGGATTTGTGTGAAATCACCTGACTCATCTGGATCTGACTCACTAAGGTCTGAGTCAGAAAATATGTTTGTTTTGTGAGTTAGACCTGACTCAGCTGATTGGATTTTCTTGGACAGAAAATGCCCTTGTGCACATTTAACCCATAACATTCATCACTACTGAAACATCACAAATTGTTCCATTCCAGTCTAAACAACTTCCCTTTTTGATGGAATTAAACATTACAAAACAATAAAATCTAAAGATTTCATTCCTACAAACATAAACGAAGCAATAAACTCTAAAGGAGACTAGCAATCTCATCACGTAAGTTGTTCATATAGATCTGCTCTTGTCATCCAAACAGACGAGGTGCATTTTCTTCCGTTTCCTCTTCCACTTCCTCTTCCACCTGTGTCTCATTCATATCAAATGTATCATTCTCATATTCTTTAAATAGCCAATCATCCAATGCATTACGACGTAGAAAGTTATGTATTGACATGCAAGCAATGACGATATCTCTTTGCGTCTCAAATGAGTAAGAAGGCATTATACTTAAGACGGGAAA
Source organism: Papaver bracteatum (assembly GCA_023529315.1). Taxonomy (NCBI): domain Eukaryota; kingdom Viridiplantae; phylum Streptophyta; class Magnoliopsida; order Ranunculales; family Papaveraceae; genus Papaver; species Papaver bracteatum. The sequence goes on from JAJJWX010003295.1 coordinate 340,419, forward strand.
TATTACTTTCAATACCCCGAATGCTCTCCCAATCACATTCCTCAACCGAGCATGGGCTTGATTAAACTTATCTTCTTTTGCCGTTGGAGTTACTCTTCGGTAATCACCTATCCAATACCTTATGTTGCGATACGGACACATAAACCCCTTTGTATGAGAGTACGCAACATCACATAGATAGTATTTGTCTGCAAATTTCAACAAAAACATTATGAAGTCATGCTAATGAAACTGCAGCAAGAGGTAACATATATGCTAGTCCAAGGTAAGGAAAGAAAAATGAAACTGAAGCGTAAATCAATAAGGTATGACAATGCGAATCACCAAAGTGTAAAAAAAGAATCCATGTCAACTACATTGAGCAATATAGTGTGGCGAATGACCAAAGTGTAAAACAAGAATCCCTGTCAACTATATTGAACAATATAATATGGCAAAATAGGGGAACCAGGACTTCACAACCTCATATTAACTTATTCATGACATGGCTAATGTAATGTTTACTGAATTCAAACTAGGGTCTCCAGATTTCAATCGTCACAAATACTAAAAACCACAATATTGATAGAGATATTACCTGGTGGAGGTAAAGGAAACTTGAAAGACGGATCATGCACTGCCTCGGCCAACACTCTCGACTCATGAGCAGTGCCTTCCCATCCAACCACTACATACAAAAAGTACATATCCCAATCACATATCGCAAGCATGTTCTGGGTACATTCTCCTCTTCCCCTTCCTCTATACGGTGTTTTCTTCTCGATTGGAATGCTCGCACTAATTAGAGTGCCATCCAATGCACCAACAACACCTTTGAAAGCACCTTCTCTGAGACGTTTATGCCTTTTAGTTATAGCTGGCTTGTCAAATACATTAGGTGGAGGAACTACAACTTCAGCAGACCAAATCTTCATAGCAGTCAACACTTCATGAAAATACTTACTAACCTTTTCACCCGAATGTTGAAAGTGATATAAAATTACACGATTCCTACAGTTGTGCCCAATTATGTATAAAAACATTGCTATATATCTTCTCCTCTACTTCTATATATTTACTATCCTCTAAAAGTCCTTTGGCTCGGAATTCATTGCATAATAGGGTAAAAGGAACCTTACTCATTCTCAATAGGTTGTACATATGCCTCGGATTTCCATCTAACAGGTCTTGGGTGAAAGCCTTTCCCGTTAAAATTGACTTCTTGTATTTCGGGCATACACGCCGTTTAGCCTTCCTAAGTTTCTTCACTAACAAACATAAAACTAATAGTTGAGATAATAAGGTTTTCATTTTCCTGAAAAGACCAAGTAGATGAAAGAAACTCAATTTCAATACAATACAAGCATTCATTCACAAACATATACAAGAAAATGAGTACCAAGCAGTAGCTCATGACGTTCCAATCCAAAGTACATAATTTAAAATCTATATAACAAAATGCCTCTAAATTGCACCATTCAAGAACCAGAGAAATATGTTGACAACAATTATTTTGGGAAGGACATATATGACCCTGCTAGTCCTTTATACCGTTATGAAACATGTAGGAACTACTAGGTCCAGACTGACAAAAAAATGAGGAAATGATTTCTATACAATACAAGCATTCATTCACAAACATATATAAGAAAATGAGTACTTGCATGTATTTAAGTTCTCCCCTTCTTGAAACCAACTTCCTTGTAGCCTTCAATCTGCAATGAAATGAAAGAAAAAGGTTAAAAGCATAAATAAGAAAAGAACCAGCAAGCAATAGAATGTAACCAATAAAAAAATACAGATTCATTCATTCAGCATTCACTCATTAAGCACAAATAATAATGATTCATCCATTAACTTCAATAAATAGTCATTCAACATTCAACATAAAATAAAACTCGAGTACGTAATTAACAAACACAAATGTTTTTCAACCCTTACATCTCTAACTATTTCCTAATTTCTCAACACCTCAATGGATAAGTATTCAAGATTTCTCAACGTTCTTTTAAAAGTTTGTGTACAAAGGCAACACGGAGCTCATCGCTTTCCAAACTGACGAACAATTTCTGCCAACCAGGCATCTCTGAAGCTTTGAAACTTATGGTCAAATACTCATCCATTGTGATGCAATCATCCTCAAGTAAGTTATCCAAAGCTTTCATGAATTCGGCTGCGTTATCCTTTCTAGAGCAAGTTTCTTATGTTGAAGATGAGTCTCCATCGATGTTACAATAGAACAAACTTTCTCAGTTAATTGATCACTTGATGCTTACTCCATTTCTTTCTTCCTTTTCCTGCCACTCCCCTTTGCATTGAGACTAGAATCAACCTCATTGTCATCCTCATCATTTTGTTCTTTTCCATGACTTGTACGAGAATCAGATCCATTTGTTACATAATTTCTAGCTGAACAAGGCGGTTCCATTCTTCCAGGCGTATCCCTATTAACTCCAGTAGAGAACTTCCCATCGAATAAATTCTGCATCTTCTCTACATCTTCCAGTCCCTTGTTCTTGAATTGAGTGTCATTTTTGATTGTCTGCATCAATTAGAAAGTAAAAGCAATAAATATGTTCAACAGATTATACAATCGAAGTTATAATTAGATGCACCAAGCAGAACATTAATAGATTCAATAAGGGAAGATCGGATATAGAAATAAAACTAGTTTTGATTTTATTTACTCAAGTACTCAAGGTGGGTTAAATCCCAAGTCAAGAGGAGAAACAAATCTAATTCAATGAAAAAGACTAAACAAAACTGAAACAGTCTCTTACCTTGTATAATTCAATCCATTGCTCTTCGCTCCAATCAAAAGTGTTTGTCTCTGCATTGTACCAATGCCCGGTTCTTGCTAAGAGACGGGACCAAGTGACATACTGGTTGCTCAAGTAATCCCAGTGATTTCTCAGCTTCTTTTGTGTGATAGTGCAGTCATACTTCTCTGAAAAGAACTTTCATAAATTTCCTCATGAAGTTTTCTTCAAAGAAGTTCCAGAAAACCCATACTTTGTAGCTTGTGCCAAACATTGGTCAATAAATAACCCTCTAAATTCTGGGACGCTTTTAAAAGTTATCTTATTCGCTTTCTCCTCTTCTATTTTCTCCATAGAGATCTAGCATAAAGTAAACCAAATACAAGACGTGGGTAATTTCAAACAGAAGTATAATTGTCTCTCTCTACTACACAGGAAATATCCAAAAAAATGAAAAATGGATAAAGTGAAAGAGCAAGACTGTAAGTTAAGACATTGCCAGGCTAGTCTGTGCATGTTTAGTAAAGAATTTTAAGATTAGTGTTAACAGGACGTTTATGTAATACTAGCAATCGATAAGGTTGGCATCTGAATGTGCATTTGCATTTTCTCAAACTGGAGAATTAGGTTGAATACATGATAATGCAAATTAGGTTGAAATAGATAAAGATACAAAATAGAACAGAAGAAAAATATTTTTGTGGTTTATTACTATGGATTAAATTAATGCGAAACATGTGCAGAATACTTAGAGTGGCCCTCTTTTGTACTACCAACTAGCTAGATCAGCCTGTTTTACATTAAAAAAAATGTACTGACAGTTGTATTGTGCCTAGCTAGCATTAAATTGTTCATTATCTATGCAAAGCATTTGTGAGGTATTTTTTGCACCGACCAAAGATGGACATAGAGGGGAACTCAAAAATGGCCAAGTCTTTTACACTAAAATCTAGTCTATAACTTAATCAAACGTAAGAATCCTAAGTATGGCAATTTAAGATGAATCAGTTGGAGAAGAAAAACATGATATGGCAATTTAGTATACCATTTCTACCTTTTTAGTTTCTTTTATAAGTAGTACAATCTCAATAGAAATGACGATGAAAAACAAAGGAAGGCAATTCAACTAGAATTGTAAAATGGTATGCTAAATAACTAGAACAAATTGGTAGTGAAAAAATTCATATATTAACAAATCATCATAAGCTCGTAGTACTCCTCAAAATACAACTATTTCTAAAAACCCATGTTCTATCATAATTAGCAAGTACAGTTATAATTCTCTCCTTGGCATTTTCACAAACACCATCAAATATTCAACCAAAAAACATAAATAAAAACCCATGTTCCAAATCACAGAAAACCCATATGTAAATGAAGGAACCCATGTTCAACCAGAAGATATGAATAAAAACCCATGTTCCAAATCACATAAACACATACGAAAATGAAAGAAAGATATGGATGAAGTATTATACCTGAAGATGGAGATGATGATTCTAAAAGCAGCTTTTGGTTGATTTGAGATGAAAAGATGAGATGAGAGTGATGATGTAGATAGAAATTAGTGGATTTGTGGATACAAATGACGGAGATATCAGTTGAGAATAGATCTAGGGTTTGGTTCCTTATCACCCATCTCTGCTCTCGACGGAAAAAACAAAGAAACGAGAAAGGAAATGAGATTTTTTGTTATAAAGAGTCGAGGGCATTTTTGACAATTTCGACGACTCAGAGGTAATAGCCAGCGACTCAGGGGCATTATTACGCCTGACTCTATATGACCCGAGTTAGGGGTTAGCCCTGACTCAGATGCCGAGTCAGAGGTTTCCAAACTTACAAACCAAACAGTCTGACTGCTGACTCGGTGCGAGTCAGGGGTTGACTCAGACCCAGATGCCGAGTCAGCTGCAAACAAACAAGGTGTAAGTTATAAATTAAAATTTCTGACCTGCACTTTGTTCTGCTCCATCTATCTTACCAATCACCACTTTCACTCGTATTTCGTTTAATTTTTGATTTTATATATCTAAAAAATGCGTTCAAAAAAAAGAAAAAGTAGGAAATGTTGAAATAAATCCAAAATCCAAAAATAAGGTAAACATAATCCGATTATAATCTTTGAACGTGCAATTGCATATAAAAATGATGTTAAATTTGAATTTTCTTATACTTGTGAGAAAGAACTAGTGGTCCACTTTGGGTCTTGTTGAAATATACCCATGCCATACTATCCTGTCGCCCATACCCATCCTGCACTCACCCATGCCTTGCCCACGTCTGTGATGAAACTGCCCATCACACGTTTGTCTCCCACACTCACTCTACTTTCGGCATCATGTGCTGTCTCCCACACTCACGAACTGTGTTGCCCACGAGCTTCACCATCATGTGCTGTCTCCAACACTCACTCTACTTTCGGCATCATGTGCTGTCTCCCACACTCACTCTACTTTCGGCTGTATTGTTTATTCATGTTGATAAGAGTCTGTCTATATAAGTGTTTGTAATCTATTTCATATGAGATATCCAATCTAATACAATGTAATCGTTTAAGCTTCACCGTGTGCCATGGCTAACTCTAACATGGTATCAGAGCCATTTCGATCCATTCCGCTGCAAATCAAAACCAGAAAAGATCTAAAACCCGTTTCCGCTATGTTAAGAAGTTATCAAGTCCTTCGTTCTTTGTTTTCCAGTTGTGTTGAGATATCCCAAATTCAATCCCAGTTCAGTAAATCCCGCCTTTGTCAAGCAACAAATCCCGAGTTTCATCCATGGCAAGCAACACCATTGATTCTCCTTCGCTGCCATGTTTATCAACTGCAATGACACCGTGAACATCATCCTGAGTTCCATCCAGTCAATGTTCCAACAACAAACCATTTCTCATCATTCCTTGTTTCCCTGTCTTGGTTCACTATCCGAGCTATATCGTCCATGAACCAGCCAACTCCTCCGTCGAAAATCAGCAAGCCCTCATATTGCTTTGGACTCAAACTACATGCTACAGCTCCGTGTCCGCCATGTTCATCACAGTCCTGAACACCTTCACTTTTCCATCGTTTACTGACTATCACCAGTTTCCTGTATCTCCACAGCAGCAACACTCCAAGACTGCAATTGATTATGCGTGTGGTATTAATCCCATGTGACTTCGTTCAACATCTATCTCGTAGTCACCATTCAATCCCATACAATGGTAGAAAGTCGAGAACCCGTTCCCCGACCCTTGCAAGGGGTAGTACCATCCCCACCACCTAGTCCTCAGATTGTAGTAACTGGGTCCTCTATCCTTGCAAGACCTAGTATAAGCAACATCACCTAGACCTCCAGTGTTTGTACCATCCGAAAAGTCAGCCAATGTCCCAGGTTGTTCGGGGTATTGAACCATCCATACCTCCAAGTTGTATTCAAACTCGAGAGGCTCGTTTTTTTTAGGGGTGTTAGATATAGTCCCACCCAGTGTCAGTGTATCAGTGGTTTTCATACCACCCAAGTATCGATGGTTTCATACCACTCGCATCGCATGTCCGTGGTTTCCGCACCACTCAAGTATCCTCCAGTATTGCGGCATGGGTAGCAATCCGTAGGCCACAATCCGCGTGCAGCAAGTGGCGTGCCGCAATCCGTGTACTACAATCCGTCTGCCATGCTTCGAGGTCCGAGGCGGCAATCAGTAGGCCACAATCCGTTGCGACAAATGGCATGCCGCAATCCGTGTGCTACAATTCGTCTGCCATGCTATAGTTTCACCTTCATCCGCAGCAGTTCAAGTTGTACACTACATTTCTCTCCGTGTTCAACTTGAGGGGGGGTGTTGAAATATACCCATGCCATACTATCCTGTCGCCCATACCCATCCTGCAGTCACCCATGCCTTGCCCACGTCTGTGATGAAACTGCCCATCACACGTTTGTCTCCCACACTCACTCTACTTTCGGCATCATGTGCTGTCTCCCACACTCACGAACTGTGTTGCCCACGAGCTTCACCATCATGTGCTGTCTCCAACACTCACTCTAATTTCGGCATCATGTGCTGTCTCCCACACTCACTCTACTTTCGGCTGTATTGTTTATTCATGTTGATAAGAGTCTGTCTATATAAGTGTTTGTAATCTATTTCATTTGAGATATCTAATCTAATACAATGTAATCGTTTAAGCTTCACCGTGTGCCATGGCTAACTCTAACAGGTCTGACTTATTTTAGTACGGTTGATTCGATTTTGAATACTGAAATTTTAATAAATAAAATCAGACTTTGAATACTGCAATTCAATAAATAAAATCAGATTTCCTAGTCGTCCATGCAGGGAGGGAGGCACATGTTGGCAAACTCCACCACTGGGTCTTAATTTTTCCAAGCCCAATTTTGATTTTAAAAAGTTTTGCCCCCCTTAAAAAATAGTTGTGCACCCCCTTTAGAAAGCTCGCCTATAATAAAGTTGCACAAATAGATAGAGATCAGGAATTCCTAAATCTAGGTACCGAGAAAACTTGAAAAACAGCCATGAAAGGCATGAGAAGACATCAAATCACCGAAGAACTGTAAGGGATTTAAACCAAATCGTTGTTAATTATTGCAAGTGTTTTTGTTGATTTTTCTAGTAATGATTTTTCTGAATTAGGTGGTATTAGTCGCTTGCCCAGAAAATGGTTGAAGCGAAAAGAAATATAGTGTACCCTCTACTTTACTTGTTGATCACATTATCTTTAATATTGCCGATTGCTACGGCTACTGTTGAGTGAGTTTTTTCAGCAATGCATATAGTGAAAAATCGTTTACGAAACAGTATTGGGAATGAGTGGTTGAACAATTGTTTACTAACCTATATTGAGCGGGAAATTTTTCGCAAGATTAGCACTGACAGGATTAGACAGCCATTTCAAGATATGGCAACACGTCACGGACATTGTTGAATATGAAAACAATTTGGTTTTTTGGTAAAGCATACAAAGTTTTTTTGGGCATAAAATTAGAGAACAATACATGATGGAAGAATGAATTAGCTAACATATCTCTAACATTGTATATTTTGTTGCTATAAAACGCTATTAAGTGTTGTAGTACAATCTTTCATGTGTAATGGATTTTTTTTTTTTTTTGAGTTATTTGTTTTTGTTTTTGTTTTGTGGTCTACTTTTTCGTTGCCCACCCTGTTTCGAAATCCTGGCTTCGTCCCTGCTCCATGAATGTACGACTTGAGTGTTTCAATCGATAATTACTGAACGATCACTGTTAGCATCTGTAGTGGCCGATCTATGAGCGACTTGAACAAAAAAAAAAGAATCTAATTTTTGGTCGTCTAGTCTGTAAGCAAAATAAAAAAATATGTTACTGTACATCCCTTTCCTCCACTATTTAACGTGTTCCTTTGGATGGGGAATTGTCAAGTATAGTTTACCGATTTGGTCCTTTTTTAGGTGGTCCCAAGTCAGTTTAGTCATTTGGGAAAATGCCTTTACTATTTGTTCCATAATTATTTAACAAAATAAAACAGACAAAATTACCCTTCCGTGTTAATTTTACTTATTTTCTTATAGCAGTTCATTTGTCAAAATAAACTCCTGTTAATTTCTACTTATTTTTCTGAAATCACCTTTTATCAAGTGTTCATTCGTCAAAATGAACTCCTGATAAAAACATATAAACCAGAGTTGATTCCATAAATGAACTCCTGATAAAAACATATATAAACCAGAGTTCATTCTAGAAATCAACTCCTGATGAAAACCTATATAAACCAGAGTTCATTCCAGAAATCAACTCCTGATAAAAACATATATACTATAAACCAAAGTTCATTCCGGAAATGAACTCCTGATAAAAACCTAAAAAAACAGAGTTCATTTGTAAAAATGAACAACATCATCACCATCTTCATCTTCTTCGACGTCTACAACAGCAGCAACAACATCGTCGTCTTCTAACACCAGCAGCAACATCATCTTCCATCGTCTTCAAACACCAGCATTAACATTATCTTCCATCATCGTCGTCTTCAAAACCGAGTTCGTTTTCATCATTTTTATCGTGTTCATCATCTAAACCAGCAGCAACAGCAACAACAACAGATCTTGAAAGTCATCATCATCATACAGTAGCAGGAAAAAAAATCACGAGTTCATCTTCAATAGAAAAACAACACGAATTATGTTTCTTGGTTCACATCATCTTTGTAAATTAAAAACCCTAGAAAAATACATATCTTCATTGATTCTATGCAGCAGCAGAAAAGAAGAAGAAAATAGATATGGAAAGAAAAAAATAGGTGAGAGAAAGTAAATCTGAAAATGATTTATTTTCTCTTGACTTTTCCTATATATATAGTCATAATCTAAAAGGGTATTTCTACCACTACAAGATAACAATTAATCATTCATGACATCACCATAGGACCAAATCATAATTTTTAAGACCAAATAATAATATATATTTTAAAAAATGACCAAACAGAAAGTTGACTCAGTCAACTGGATCAAATTCATCCTAATATACCTGTTAGTATTTCCACCATTAATTTTAATTGTTTTTTTTTTTTTTTGAAGAATATATTAATTGCTTCTATTTTTATTAGTTTTAGATTGATTGGTTCGAATTTAAAACAAAATTAAGAAGATACGGTGGTGGCCGCTTTCCAACTTCGTCTTCCAAGGATTAATCAACTGTATTAACCAATTGTTACTTCGATTCAATATAATGATGTACTAATTAAACATAATTCGAATCTAGGGTTGGTACTTTTATAATGAGTTTTAAATGAAAATGAAGAGTGATAAAGAAGAAGACAAATTAGAGTGGTGATTATTACGGTCAAATTAGTTTGATTTTTATAAGTGGTAAATAGAAAAAAGTAAAATTACTTTAGAAATTCTGACGAAGGTGACAAATAGGAAAAATGTGAGTGGCAAATAGGTAAAAAGTTTTGCAACAGGTGAATGGTGCAAATTGAAGGATTTACTTGGCGAGAGCACATGGTGCACTGTTCATCTTATTATCCCGAGTTTCCCAAACCAATGTCATCAAAGTTGAGGAATCTCAGTTTTTAGCCCATCTATCATACAAATGAGAGGCCGGTGACATTGTAGTGCGGTAGTATAGTCATTGTGTGTATACCAGTGACGCGAGTCCCAAACTTGCCACCACTAAATTCCTTAGAGCAACCACAGCGTACGACTAAAACCAAATATTTGGTCGAGAAACCAGGCGCTATCGAATGGGTTAAAGAACAAAAACTAGACTAAAACCAAAAACCAAACCATATTTAGTCTTTAGTTTGGTTTTGGTCGAGCGTAATTTAAAATTACGCCTGTCGTGAGACGCAAATATTAGTTGCGTTTGGAGTGGGCGTAGTTATTATTTTCATTTGCCAGTGAGGCGCAAATAGAAGTTGCGCCTCTGTGAAGCGTAATTTTAAAATACGCCTGACAGGATGGTATTTTAATTTGCGTCTGTCACCAGACGAACATTTAAGTTTCGCCTCGTCCAGGCGCAATTTATAGTCCCGTCTCATCGGGCGGCATTTTAAATCTCGTCCCATCAAAAGGCGCAATTGAAAATTACCCCAGTCACTTGATGAGGCGAAAATATAGAGTACGCCCAAATCGAGAAACCAATTTGTAAGTAGATTGAAAGGAATGTAATATTTTATGAGGCGCAAATATAGAGTACTCCCCATATTTGGAAATGCTTGAACCATCAAGTTCTCAAGCTAATGTGTGCTGCTACTGAGATACGAAGGAGGTACAAATGGCTAGAGAAGATAAAAGTTGTATGCTGATGGTGATTTGAGCTCAACACAAACATGGAGGTGGTGGTATTTGGTTCGAACGATTGGTGTTTGCGAAGTTCAGGTGGGGGTTCAGTGGCTAACCATGGTTCAGGGCTAAGTACAGGGGCTGGTTGGCGATGGTTTGAACCTGATTGTCAGGCGTAATTTTATATTGCGCCCCATCAGGCGGTTGTGTATATTGCGCTCCGCATCAAACGCAAATTTAAATTGCGCCCGACATCAGACATTAATTAAAATTTCGTCTATCCCAAACACATTTTATATCTTCGCCCCATTTCAGACGAACCTTCATATATCCGCTCCACCAAATTTACTCCTCCGCCGTAACGTCTCACCCTAAACACAGTTCTTTTACTTTTTTTTTGGGTTTTTAGTCTTTAGTTATCAAGTCATGCCCCGATCCAGAATCGGACAGGGAAAACCAAATTACCTTTCAACAGGGATGTTAAATGGACAACATACTGTGATAACACAATTTTCTGGGATTGTCACGATTTACCTCTTTGGTTAAAAGTTTTTATTACAAGATTTGAGTTACACAATTTTGGATTCTGCATGTGATGATTCTAAATTTTCAACTCTGTGTTTTTTGAAGTAAGCCTATGTATTTGTTAAATTGCTTTTGTGTTTACCTAAAATTGTGTTTGCTGTAGTCAAATCCAAAATTAGGATAAACAGGAAATCTGTGTATATAATCAGGGAAAGAATCAAATCCTTAAGGTTATTAAGTTGATCTCACACAGATTTCGGGTTCCCCAATTTAGGATACTACATTGATGATTCTAAATTTTCTACGCTGTTTGTGGAGGTAAACCCAAGTGTTAGTTAAATTGCTTTTGTGTATAAGCTTGAAACAGTGGTTCATCTGTTAACACTATTGTTTTAAGAAAATCATTATATTTGGTTCAATTTATATTTCGCAGGAATAGACGACTTCAGAAAAGACAGTCTGCTGAAGACATTAGCGTTTCATCAATTTCAAATACGAAATCAAATTTTAAAGGTATGGACAGCGGATACTGTTGGGGGAATTAATGTATGAAATCGCAGAATGTTGATGTGTGAATCGACTAAATGTGATTTTGCGGGCCATATATGAATGATCTTTACATTCCCCAGATTGTATTCCATCATTAGCTTAGTCTCCTGCCAATTGCTTTAGTTGCACTAATTGTGCATAGAGTGTATTTATTTTGTTTGTGGGATATGCAAATTACGCCTATTGATTTGATGACTGTAATTACTACATGAAGGACAGTTCAATTATAAAGAGAAGGGATGTGCTTATTCTTTTACATTGTAGGGTCAGCTGCCGAAATATAATGCCATATGTAGTCTCATCTTAAATTTAGGCAATTCAATTAGATTGTTTAGGAAATGAAAGGTAAATGAAGTATGATAATTGAGTGGCACAAAGAAGACTTGCAATAGATAATGGATACTTCCCATGCAATCACTGTACGTCGGCAAAGCGGGAATACCAACTCATTTACTTTTTTATCATATATGCAGATTATTCAACGAACGTGGAGGTCACTGGGTAAAGTTATAGCCATTCTGATATCAGGTGTATCTGATGCATCACTCATTACCTTTGCGCCTTTAATTGCTTTGTGCCATCTCCTTTGCATAATACTTAGAAGCAGTACTACCGACGTTTGTAATACCTTTCTTTTAGTCGCCAGACCGAATCGCTGCAAAGAAAGAAAAAGAAAAACTCTTAAAGTTCATCTATATTTTGAGACGGTTTTTTGAAATTCTATACTTCAATGCCAATTTTTGTTTTAGGGTTTCTTATGCAGGACCATAAGCTTTGAATGGTGTCTATTAGTGCTCAGTTTATGATAGACAATCGTTGGTTATAGTAGATGGGACAACAGAGACGAGAATATAAGATTGAATTCTATGGGTTAAAGATGTTTTTGAGCAGCTTCACCTATTTTCCTTTTTACAGGTTAGTTTGTACTTCTCTAGAACCAATCATGGGTTAGCCTTTCACTTCGTTGTCCAGTAATATTATTTCCGAATAGACATTGTTGGGAACTTACTGAAAAGTAAGAGTTGGTTAATTCATTTAAACAATGAATAAGATTAATATAGTGGTAGAGTTTGACGGGAACTTACTTGAACACATGGTGCAAATGGAGTAATATATGACAGGCAATATAGGTGAGGAATGTCTTAATGCTTTTGGTTGCTTTATTTGGTGCGGCGATTGAAAGAAACTTAGTATGCGCCATCCTAGTGGTAACATTTTATTCAACTATCATGTTATTCCTCCCCATCCACCCCCTTTTTATTCCATATGTCTGTTCTGATCTGATAATGAAAGTATTAACAGGAACAATACTTGGAATCTGCAAATGTTCCCAAAAAGAAAATTTATGTAGGCGTAACTGGATAAGAGGTAGCTGAAACAATAGAACATAATAAAGTCTCAAAGTTTATCTTTCATAGGAACCAAAACTGAATGGTTCTGTAGCGGATGGTAGCCAAAGTCCATTTTATGACAACAAGAACAATCAGGCATCCATGAAGTGCAATATAACCCCAGTAATATTCTTATTCTACTGCGAAAAAATTGATGTGACAATGCATATATTTGCCACTAGTAAAGAATATCTTTAATGGTGCAAAACACATTTATAGATGTTACTTTGGAAAAGGTTATGGGTTTTCTTTGTTGGTATTTGCTATGTAAGTAATCTACTAGATGACGTTCTCTACCAAAATACTAAAACGGGAGGGGAGAGCATGAAGACAATACTTTCTTTTTTATCTGACGCATTCTTCTTTTTTAATGACAAACTTATAAACAACAAAATATAAGAATTACTCCATGTTTTCAAGTATGTTCTTAAACTCTCTACCAGCTTATTTTTCAACTGCAAAGTGCAAAGCACGTACGGGTTACTTCCTAGTTTGCTTTGTAATCTTAAATGGGCTTTGGAGTTCATTAAAATAGTGTATCTGAAAACCTACCGCTTACGGAAAACTTTTGTCATTTCTAGAGTAGGGTTTTAACTGATGGGGTGTAAAAAACCGGGGTATAAATCCGATGTAACCCCAGCAGAACGACTCCTCCACTATTTATTAGGTTTTCTTTTCCCCTTCTTCCAGTAAAAATTATGAATCAAATTTCTTCAAGATTTTCTTCTGTCTGCAGATCATCATCACTCTTGAGAAAAACATATTTACAAGATCATCAAAACCCATATCTTCGTCGTCATTAATATCTAATAATAATCTAGGTTCTTCTTCAAACCTAATAACACCGTTTATCTCAGAATTCCACCACCACTCTTTTAATTTCGGAAAATGGGTCATATAACCATAGGCCCCTAATGTCCGGTAGAAATGGACTGCTAAAGTATATGGCTGGGTGAAAAAGACATGGAACAAAAGAGACCATCGTACCCTTCCGGGTTTAAAATATCTTTTCAACCTCGTTCATATCGTCACAAAATATCTCTTCTCCTTCTTCTTCTTATTACAGTTACATAAAAACCCAGGCTGCTTCTTCGTCGTCGTCGTCCCCATAACCACCACCATCACCAACTTCTTCTTCTTCTTCTTCTTCTCCACCATCAACGTATACATCAAGAATATCACACTATTTCGAGAAAAATCAATTCGTAAACACCATCTTCTGAATCTACTCCAACAACAGAGATGCCATAATTTTTCTAAAATTCTCAATTCAATTCCGTAAAGATCAAATAGGTTGTTTATTTCATCATAGAATCAAAGATGATCACCGAAGGACCTAAAACTCGTAAGCTCTTAACCCTTTTTTTTTTTTAATTTTTGATTTATGAAATAGGAAATGGAACATTAGGTTATCAATTAGGTAATTATTTTGAAATTAGGTTTTGTATCTGTTGTTGAAATGAAACTTTAGGTGTATCAATTGGTTGATTCTTAAGTTTGTGAAAATACTGTGTGATTACATTGAACTTGGTTAGGGATTTGAAATACACCTGGGTGCATCTTGGGTATTTTTGTCTATGTTTAGTTCACATGTTGCAGTAATCTCAGATGCACCAAGGTGAATGTTGGATAAATTTGGGTAAGTTTGGTTTGCATGTTGACCGAGCTCCGATGTACCTGGGTGCATCTTTGGTAAATTTGGCTATGTACATATTCTGCATATTGTTTAAACCACACTAACGGTTAAGTTATAATCATATAGGAGCCGAAAAACTAACAAAAATTAGTTGTTCTGCAATATGATAATGATTAGTAGTTTTAAATGGTTCTTGTGCAATAATGGTAATTGGTTTTAGAAGGATGTTAATGTTAGATGATATTTAGTCCAAGAGTATGATTCCTATTGAACTCAGATACATCCAAGTGCATCTTGGGTATTTTGGGTATGTTTAGTTTTCATATTGTAGTGAACTCAGATGCACCTGGGTACATTTGGAGTATTTTTTGTCTATTTTTGGTTTGCATGTCGCAGGGAACTCCAATGCACCTGGGTACATATTGATTAAATTTCGCAATGTTGTTAAGTTTTGGTTGTCGTCGGTAGTCATATAACGTGTGCAAGCATTAATTATCATGACTTTATTATAATTTTACACTAGCACATTTCTCCCCCAACTGCATCATTTTATTCGATATTGTTTTTGTCCATTTGCTCACTCTTCTTGAGTTATAACATCTTATATGATACATTTAAGACTCAATATCTTAATTATAAACCAAATTTGAATTTTCATCTTGCAGTAAACTAAAATACACCTGGGTGCATCTTGATTAACTTTGGTTAAAATTCAATTTCTATCTTGCAGTAAACTCAGATGCACCTGGGTGCATCTTGATTAGATTTGGTTAAGTTTGCTTTTCACCTTAGAGTAAGCTCAGATGCACCTGGGTGCAAAATTGGTTACATTTTGTTTATTTTTCATCTTGGTCTAAACACATAATTTGATGGTTTTGCAAAGGATGTGATTCCAACAATGTATGTTCAGTACTTCATGGATTGAGTGATGTAAAGTGGGTATGAATTTCTAAGTCAAGAAAATGTAATGGAAAAGGTGAGGACATGACATAACGAGTACAATATGTATATAAGATTCTCCCATATGAAAGAAGTTGCTGGAAGAAAGAAGACCAATGATGTCATTTAGTTTAGAAATATGTTTTTTATTTGTGAAACTTTTATCTTTTTGGTGTTCTTTAGTTGTATTTCGTTTCTTAATTGTGAATGTGGATCATTTGATATGATCCAAATAAAAACATACTTGTAGAATTTGATTTGAAAATCAATTTAATAGTATCCTTTATTGGCAGATAATTTCAGCCCTTATATATTTTCCTTGTAAAATCTGTATCTTGTCAGATTGTGCATTATGCACCCAGGTGCAACCTTAGAAATATGCATGATGTACCCTGGTGCAACCTTAGAAATATGCATGATGCACCCAGGAGCAACCTTACAAAAACATATTTTCAAGCATTTGAAGTGATGTGCTATCTACTGATTTTTAAGCCATTCATCATATCCTTCCATGCATTTCACAGTAACCCATATTTACTAAGACATTCAATCATTCAAAACATTTCAGTTTCTCAATCATTATCAGAGTATATACACGGAACAACATATCGTTTGTTGACTGTATGGACGACGACGGCTAAAAGAGAAGAATAAACAACGTTGTACGTCTCTTAGTTGGTGTTCTCTCTTGCTGAGTTTCAAAATCGAACGAAACCCAACTCCAATTTCTTTTCAAACTTTAAAAATCTATTAATCCTCTTATATTATATCGATCTACTCAATTACCAATGCCCAATTCTTCCATGTATTGATTTCATCCAAATCTTGTTGTATATCCTTGAATTCTCTATCTCATCTCCATTAACATCTCAAAATCGAACCAAAATATGTTGCTGTCACATTTAAATTTGTTGTTGTTGAACCAATTTACGTTTATTTCAAGAAACCCCCAAATCAATTGTAAAAACATGAATGAACAACCATGATTTTGTGATTCACAAACCATTAATAACTTGCAGTAGATAACCTTACTTGATTTATTAATGCCATGCAGACAAATCCATCACCACCATTTCCTTCAATTAAAACCAGCCATCAGAACAGTTATTACTGAATTCAGCAACCTAACTTTCCTAATTTTTCCTGATTTTTTTATTTTTTTGATCTATAAAATATCGACCTCTTTCCTTACCCATAAACCAGCACCAAAGCCTCTTCAACTTCACTCAATCAATAAACAGAGAGTTCACAATACAAATCACCACTTATCCAAAGTTAGATGTTGGTGGTGGTAGTGATGACGATGGTGTTGGAGGTGTTGCTGTTGGTGCGAGTGGTGGTGGCTATGTTGGTGACGGTGGAGGCGTTGGTGCTGTGGTGGTGGTGTTCTTGCCTGGCGTGGTGTTGATCATGGTGTTGGTAAGGAATCAAGAGGACGATTGAGTTGGCAAGAAGAAATCAAGAGGGAGGTTACGATGGTGTTGGGCATAATGGTAACTTAGCTATAAGATATTTGTGCTAAACTTGGGCAGAATGCCCACAATGCCTATATGAACCGTATATTCAAATATTTGGCTATTTGAAAGGTTGGTAAAGTTTGCTTGTCTTTTATACCCAGGAATTCAAACCTAGGGCCTACTTAACCAAAAAACTGCTTTTAATTATTCTCCACCTCCCAAATCCCAACAAACTGTTTCAGGAAATTTAGTGGAGAAGCAGCACATAACTTTGGCGATTATGATTATCTGAAAAATGATATTGCGGATGTTTATTCCAAAATAGGCAACGCTCAGGGCAACGTAGAAAGAGGTAAGATACCTCCTCTTGATGCTGTCAAGGATCTTGCGGACAAATTCTATCCCTTAATGGAAAAACTGGGTCTTGACGACAATGAAAATGATGATTATCCGTATCAGCTGGAGAAATTCAAAGAACAAATTGAATATATAGTAGAATATTATGGTGATATGACAGTGGCCTTTGGGGAATTTGTTGCAGCTGGTGGGGAAGGTTGTTGGCAGCCGTTCATGAGTCATTATCGGCGCATGCTGAATGGAGAAGGTTCTGAAAATCATGATATTTCGGAGGAGGGAGAAGATGAGAGTGCTGATGAAGAGTATCAGAAGATTCTTGCATCGCTGCGAAAATTGAAGATAAGAAGCTGGCTTATGAGGCGATTAATTAAGGCAAAATCAGATTCTCAATCACCGGTAGCTTAGGGGGCTGCTGTCATTTAGAATTGCTTGCTTAAAATTTTTAATAAATGTGGCTGATATTCTAGCAAAATGATGTTAGACTCCGGCATAACTCAAGTCATGATTTCTCTTTAGTTAAAGTTTCTCATTAGAGCAAATCGTGAAAATTAGTTTTAATTTTTGCATAACGTTTTGCTTCTTTTCCTTGCATTTCTTTAATGATAGGTTTGTTAGTTTAACGTAACACCTTTTCATATATAATAATTGATAAGGAATCATTCTATTGTTTTGTTGTTTTTTAGTTATGAGTCTGGGAAAACAGGAAGAACAACAATACAACACCTAGAAAAGTCATGATCCATGTTGTGTTACGCGCTAGGCGAGGCGCCCAAAAAAATTATTAATTTTTTTTTTCACATTTCCGAGTCTTGGGAGTCCCTTGGGCAACTCATACGCCTAGGCCAGCGCCTAGCTTGCCTTTTAAAACATAGGTCATGATCTTTTTTTCCACATATCAGCACCAGTTGAATTGGTAGAGAATAGCATAATTGGATAACAAAGATTGAGCGATATTTATGTCTTATAGACGAGGAAAAAAGAAAATACAAGCAACAATTTGCTGATAAAAACCTCCAAGAAGGCATGCTAGGGGTTGGGGCTGCTGTTAAATTGCAAAACAAACAATGTCATTTAGAATTGGTTGATTAAAACTTTCAATAAAAATGGCTGCATAAGTTAAAAAAAAATTGAGGGTCCTAGAAAAAACTGGGTTTGTTATTTGTTAAGTTATTATTAAATGAATCAATTTGATAGTTTGGTTTGTTATACAAAATGGTCTTGGGAGGACATACTATTATATAATGTTGGAAGTACACCTTAATTACTCGTATAGAATGAAATATTGGAAAAAACCAATGTTTTAAAAACCGGACCGGTCATTAACCCGGAAAATTCACTGGATCAGGGTCAACTGGTTTAACCAGTGGTTTGAACGGGGGTCACTGGGTCGGATGTATACACATTACACAAGCTACTTGATTTGCTGATTTAAATACCTTACAGGAACAATTATTTAAGGTATGGGACGATGGACTATATCCCTGAGATCTTGTTTAATATGACGTCCAAAGTCCAAATTGCTTCGAACATAGTCCCCTATTATTTTAACTATTTACATCTTATGCCATTGGAACCTCTAAAAGAAGTTTGTGCGTCTTCTTCCCCATTCACAGACTCCATACCTCTTTTTCTCTTCTCTGTCCTTTTTTCTATTTTTTCCGCTTCTTCTATCTTCGGTTATGCACTAGCTTCGATGGGGATATAGATCTTAGTAATTTTTGTTTTATTTCCTCTTTTTAGTTTTAAGTTTCACATCAAACCCATTATCCTTCGAGAGTTGATTTGCTTGGTAGTTGATTCTCTGATATGGTATCAACAAAGCAAATCATGATTGTACTTTTAACAAACTTCAAGTTTTGGAAATACATCAGATCGGATTAATCGTATCAGAAAATCAAATCTCCCATTAATCGAGTTCTTTGGACGAAAAGAAAAAGAAAACAGTACCACCGGTTGAACTGTATAAAACCCAGCTGGGTCACACGGTTCACTGGTTGAACCTCCCGGTTCTGCTAGTTCACTGGTTTTTTAAACAAGTTAATGGG